>KE155077.1:245376-257649 GCA_000411075.1 Sisymbrium irio | reverse complement strand
GGGGGGTGGGGGGCTAAATGTTGGGGTTAAAACCCACATTTTTGGAATTAACGACAAAAATGTTTAAATATCGGAAACGTTTTCCATCTTTGAATATTTTCGGAAAAAGAAAAACTATTTTTCATATAATTTTCCGATAAAGCGATAAAAATCATGATTCCTCGAGCTTTTCGTATCATGAACCAAACATTTCGACGAAGGCACATCCTCACCTCTTCATCCGAGCTGACGAGCTGATGTCCTCACTTCTTTAATCGAGCTGATCGGCTCGGACATTTACAACCTGTCACGATGCCGAGCCGGATGGAGCATGTGAGGAAGCGTCCTGCAAGCCCAGCCGAACGTCTCCCGCGACCGAGCTATCCTCCTGGTCTTCTGTGCACCGAGCATCGCCACTTCCTTCTAATCTGCTCGACCATCCAGCATGACCTCTCCCAATGCCGATCAATTGGATACTCGACGTCCTCAGAGTCCCTCGGAGGTGCCGAGCCAGACAATCTTTTGGTGAGGGATGAGGTCGAGCCAGACAGTCTTTCGGTGAGGTGAAGGGGCTGAGCCTGACGATCAGCTTGGTGAGGTGCAGAGGCCCCAGAAAATCATTTTGGTGAGGTGACGAGGCCGAGCCGAACGGTAAGGCCAGCATACGTTGACGCCTCGGCCGGAATCATCGGCCATTTGGTTAGACATCTTTTGCCGAGCCGGATGGTTGGTCCGATCGGCCATCGAGCAACACGGCTGGCTCGGCCCATTTTTCCTCCAAACAATTTTACCGAGCCGGACATAAACGTGCATCTTTCCTTTTCCCGATTTTTTTGTAAACTTCCCGATTTTTTAATATAACTTAGTGTTGTTCTCCAGAGAACATCGTAACGTTATATTCTATCGAAAACGGTAAAATGCTAACTTAAAACAAACCGAAGAAAACCAATAACGGAAGGGGAAATGATGTGATTTGGCCGAACCGACAAGAAGAGACCGCCTCAAGATTCACCACCTTAACGAGGATTTCTGGAAGTTCTCCAAAAAGAAGAAAGAAAAGTCGACAAGGAATAGAAAAATTCAAGTTCCAACGTCGAATCATTAGCAGATTTAGGACTTAGGTTGTCTTATATAAATAGAGATCAATTTCTATCTTTGTAATACATCTCCTGATGAGCTATCAATACGATTACAGGCTAAGTAATAAAATTCGTCTTTGCTTTGCACTAGTTTTTATCTCTTTCAATTTATTCGATTTGTTTTCATTCCAAGATTCTCGGTTCTTCACAGTAACTTTACTTAAAATACATTGAGGTGAATTTTGATTACCACATTGATACGCTTTTTACACAGATGTGGAGTGCAAAGTAAAATGAATTCGAGTAGTCGGAGGCAAATTCAAATCATTTGAATCAAATGGTTCGGGGAAACTACTTCTTGCCGGTTCATATAATTACCAAACCTGCGATCATCCACTTTACTGCAGGAAGAAGAAGAAATGGCGACTTGAAGTGGATGACACATACGCGCCGTTAAACATCAAACGGGATCATTGGATTGCTTTGTGGATTTCAATTCCGAGAAAACACATTCTTGTTTGGGACAGTTTCCTTACACATGCTACTGATTATGAAATAACGACGACTGTTGAGCCTATTTCTATAATGCTACCTTATTTGATGCGGGAATTATCTGTTGCTGACAAGGACAACTATACATATGAAAGGTACACACACAAGCGGGTAACAGAGGGACTGCCTCAAAACAAACAGTATGGTAATTGTGGCATCTTCTTTATGAAGTACATCGAATGTCATGTCCTGGGATTATCATTTCCGACAATGTTGTTTGAAGTAAAAATAACAGCAATAAGGGATAAGATAGCCGCTGAAATATTTGATAAGATAGATGGTCGTGGACCAGATGAAAAAAACCTCAAGTGGTCGGATGTGGACCTATATCAGGCACACAACTGAATGTCTGGTCAGTGATTTTATGTTTTTTGGCCTGTGTGATAAGATAGGGATAGTAATTTTTTGTTCTATCTATCTGTCAAACATGAATGAGGTGCATACTTTAGTAGTAAACTTGCAAGCGGAAATCTGTTTGACTTAATCTATTTATTTATTTAAAATTAAATTTCCTTTGAAGCGCACTAGCGAAGTGTAGTCTAGTAGTGATGTTTTCTTTGTAAGACCACTAATGAATTGCAGTCTACTGATGAAGTTTTCATTGCAAGCCCACTAACAAATTATAGTCTAATGATGAAGTCTTCATTGCAAGTCCACTACTGAATTGTAGTCTACTGATGAAGTTTTCCTACAAGTCCACACACGAAGTCTGTAAAATGTAATTAATTAGACCAACATAACCATAATTATAGTGCTGGTCTATCTATCAAATCAAAAACGAGTTCATTCAGTATGTTAACTGCTACATGCAAGAGATGTGAATGATTATGTTGGTTAGTAGTCATGTCTTGCCCATTCAATTTCACAATTAATATGAAATGGCTTCTCTTTAAATACTAATATTTACTTCTATGAAAAAGTTATTAGCACAACTACTTCTTGTCTTGCAGCCTTCTGTCCAAGACAAACAGGACAACAACTGCTTGGCATTTCATACTGAAAGTGCTCCAAACATATTCATATTTCATTACATCTGTTGGTCTGTTCTGGTTATACATTTTAGTTGATAAAAATGTAAGAAGTTACTTCTTTATATTTTTGATAGTAGTGGTGTTTTTTATGTTGGTATGATGGTGTTATGTGTGATGTTATGTATGGAAGGTGACAAAAATAGAGTTGTGTGTATCTTTAGAGAAATCGCCAAGATTAAAAGGGTTAGAGAAGCTTGAAGGGAGTTGAATAGAAATTCAGAATCTTGCATTTACAATACGAGTTTCAAAGTTCAGACCGACGAATTTTTGCTACATGATCACTGTCACACCTTCGGCTCGAATACAAAAGATTAAACCTATAAACCATATGCACTATATGGACTTCGTTGGTATTGACGAAATTCAGGACTTCTACATTGATACTGACGTTGCAATCGGTAAATATGACTCATTACACTCATTTATATTATACTTATATTATACACAAAATCATTAAACTCGTTTTTTTTTGTAAATACGATGGATGTGGTCTACTGCTTATGTCATATGCGAGTTGATTGTGAGGACCCTTCGTAAAAAAAATGAATATTTCACATCCAAAACTTGAGGTAAGAATTGTCGTAATGTTTTTACGCATTATCATAAAAAGGGAGTTGATGTACCATCCATTTAATTTCAGGGACCACAAGATCCGGTGTATCGCCTATGGTTCATGCGCGTATGAGTTTTCAAAAGGGTTACTTGGCTCTAAGGAGGGACATGTTATTGTGGTTCTGAAGTTCTTGAGAATCAAGAGATGCGGCAGTGGCGTTGATGACTGTTGGCATGAGTCAGAAGATGGTTATATGATTTGCGTGTTGACCCTGAAATCGACGAGGTTAAAGAATTCAGGCAGGAGTATGAAGCTTTCAGTGGCGATCTTCTGCTGGTTGCAGATGACCGAGAAAATTATGGAATTGATAGACGAAACTTTGTTGATTTCTACTATGTTGCTGTTTTGCTATCTATTTATGTTTTAGTCTAATACACTAACCAGACTTCGACCGTAGTTTTCTAATAATAAAACATTATATAAAGTAGACTTCAACTACAATGTGTACATTTTAATCAAACATCGATTGTAGACTTCTAATACCACTTCATTATATAAAGTAAATTTCCTCTAATTAAGTTCCAAGCAGACTTCCGAAGTAAATTTCCAATAATAATTTTCAAATAAAAAATAATCACACTTAAACATTGAATTAAAATCAGACTTCATTCGTAAATTTCTAATACTTAATCTTCAGGTTATACGCCATAATGAGACGATTTCTACAAAGCATCTCTAAGCCCTTGATTAGAAGAGAAAAACCGATAGTGATCAGTACATGCAGATGTGCTAACCCAAAAATTAAATATAACAAACCTAACCAAAGATGAAGTACATACACAATTACTTCGAATATGGTCTGGTTCATTGAATTTTGAACAATTGTATTGTTTGTGCTGTTTTCTTGGTACTGATCTGTTTTTTCTTGATATATCTAGTAATGACTGCCATCTACACTTCTTTTTTTGACTGCGTCCGCGTCTCACAACTGGAGAGAGACATTGTATATCAACAGCAGTGGATACATCAGAGTGTGGGATTAATGTTATAACCGTATGTAGCATACAAATACTCCTTTCCATATCATGGATGGACAAGGTTATACATATTCATACCAACCTTGGTTGAAACAGCAATTGCATGTGAGTAATGAATTTTTCAACATCAAGCACACCACATGCACACGATTGTGCTTCCAAATCAACAACACATTCACGTGTGCCTCCTTTAACATAGAAACACCATCCATCTATTCACTGCACATACATCATATCTGCATAAGGATGACATATAGCCAACAAATACTCAACTCCTCGGCTATGCAATGTTGTCATACTCAATGCATCTTCTCTCCTTTTCCAAATCCACTTACCTAACTTCTCTCTGACATATTCGAAAAGAAATGAAATGGGAAAGCCTCGGGCTTGTTTAAGTGCAAAATTAATAAACTTTGCAATGTTGCTCGTCTTTATATTGTATCTATCTTCCATGCAGTAAACTTGAGACAATAATGATGGATACTTCTCCTCCAAGTAAGTTCCAAAGCTAGGATTTATATCCTTTATATTATCCATGTTTCTGTTATACTCCTCAAGGGTATGGGCATATGCAGCCCCTTTCACCAAGTACATAATGTGCTTCCCATTAAATTTACTAACTATGTTTTGTTGAAGATGTTAAGAACAGATCCCTCGTGTTGTCTAATGTATCACATTGACACATGATTTAGCGATTGACGAGCATCGGTCAGACACTATAAACATAGTATATTCATTCGAGAAACACAACCACAATTTTTTGAAAAACCAGTCCCAAGATGCATCACACTCGGAGGTCAAAATTCTAAAAGCCAATGGAAAGATCTGAAAGTTACCATCCTGGCCAGCTATCACAAATAGAACACCACCGTACTTCCCGGTCAGATGAGTTCCATCAATGATAATAACTCGCCTTAAATACTGAAAACCAGCTATTTAAGCTCCAAATGACATGAAAATGTATTTAAACCGATTCTCCTCATCACGTGCAAGGTTAGTGACACTTCCTAGATTTGTTTGCTCTATTTTCTGGAAAGAAGCAGGCAACTTTGCGTATCCTTCTTCACCCGTTCCCCTCACCAACTGTTGAGCATGTATCAAAGCTCTATATAAAGTGGTATAATCCATACTCATTCCAAACATGGTCCTCATTGAATCTTTGATATGGTTTGGGACTATACCATCGATTATTCCAACATGCTCTATGAAAAGCTTTGCAATATATTTTGGTGTGCAACGATTACGATTATGTCGGACACATAACATGTATGAACGCTGATGTATTTTACGACGGAAAATGTTTTTCTGTTGTTTTTTGCAATTGCTCTAACGATTTCTTCGATTTGACTTTTCGGTTCGATTTAACTTAATATTTTACCATTTTTGATATAGAAAAATGTTACGATGCTTTCCTAGAAACAAAACGATGTGTAACGAAACATCGGAAAGTTTACGAAAACATCAATAAATCCCGAAATATCTTCCAGAAAACACGAAATGGCCGTCCGACTAGGAAAAACTTACTTAATAAAGGATGCCGAGCCATTCATGGATGATCGACAAGACTGTCCGGCTCGCCCGGTTCTGAGGCAGAAAACGATGACGAGCCGGTCATTGCCCCCGACCATTCCCATCCGGCTCGGCCGCGAAGAAAGGAGAAAAGCAGCCACTCTTTCGAACCTTCACAATCTGGTTCGAGGGAAGGAGAAGAAGGAATCTAGCCGAGCTGGTTACCTTCTCCTGATAGGAATCTCCCAAGGATGATGCACTCTAAGTTGCTATGGATAATCCTTGACTTCGATCGAGTGATCGAAGAAACAAGGCGATCGAGTGAATGGTTGCACAGAAGATGCGGTAGACTTCTGATATTCCGGTTGATCCCTTGGATATGACGCACCAAGGCGGATCAAAATGGATCGATGGGTCACATAATAGTTTCGGACTCTTGATATTCCCGACTGACTGTCCTAGAATTTGACACACCTAGACGATAATGAGGATTTGATGAATGGATATTACACACCATGATCAGAAAAAATGAGTTACCCACTCAAAGGTTTTGAAAAAAGTTTAATCAAAGGCTTATCTTATTATAGTCTTATATGATATTTTTTATAGAGTTACAATTTCTAAAAATAAGATAGAATGTGAGAAAAACAAAGCACACAACAATGCAAAGACTAGACTGAATTAAAAACTAGATTCATAGTTTTATCCAATCTGGTCTGTTCAGGATTCTTCATTGAATGCGTACATGTCTGAATTCATGTAAGTTGGAGATCACCTCATTTGTAAATAGCATAACTCTTTCATCTAAAGTCCTTTTGATTTTATTATTCTCTGATGAGCTTTATAATTGATCTGAGCACATTTTCCAAATGGTTTCACGCGTAGAAGTCTCGTGTTTGAGAAGATATGCTTTGAACAATGATTGTATATCTTTGTTACTTCCCAGATTCTCATCAGTACCAATCTTCACAGTCCGACTCTGTGGGAAGGGGAGGACGAGGGGCTCGATTAATGCTACGACCATTTTGACGAAGAGTCGCAATTTCGGTTAGCTTTTCTGGGAAATTATAAAATAGTTTTCGTATACTTTTTGTAAAGTTATTGCTAAATATCGCTCTTTTTCCGAAAACATTCAAATATGAAATTTTTTACCGATATTTAAACATTTTATCTGTTAAGTCAGATATGTGGGTTCGACCTCAACATTTAGCTCCATAGCTCTATAATATCAGGTATGATATTGATGAGGTTTATCCGGATACATGATTAAGGAGCTCAGATGTTTGATTTCTCGATTTGTAGTCTCTAGGATGGCTTAGTTGTTGTAGCGTGTCCAGTTGCTTTGATGGTTAAGATCGGTTTAGAATACGCTTATGATATTGTCTAATTAAAAACCTTTACTAGGAAAAATCCGATGGGACAAATCATAGTAGAGGAAAAGAATGCAATGCGTATTAGGATTTTTCCAAAAAAACTTTCTAAGATAAGTTAAGTTTTAAAAAAAAACTGTTTCAGTTGAGTTTTTTCGTAAATTTTTTTTTTCGAAAAACTTTTCACGTTAAGTTTTTTGAAAAATTTCGCAAATGTTTTTCCCGAAAAACTGCTCAAGTTTAGTTTTTGGTATAATTTTTTTTCGAAAAGTTTTTCACGTTAAATTTTTCCAAAGTTTTCATAGAGGTGTTTTCCAAAAAACTGTTCAACTTAAATTTTTCGTAAAAATTGTTTATGAAAAACTGTCTACGTTAAGTTTTTTTAATGTTTTCGTATAGGTTTTTTTCGAAAACTGGTTAAGTTATGTTTTTCGTATAATTTTTTTTCTGAAATTTCACGTTAAGTTTTTTGAAAGTTCTCCTATGAAGGAAACTGAGAAATGAAGAATGCCGAGCTGGAAATGTAGGATGTTGACCTAGTCATACCTTGCCTGTTCACCTCAGCAAAATATCAATAGAGAGGTATTCCACGAGAGACTGTTGGCCAATGTGAGGAAGTCTCTTCTTCCCCCTGCTCCCTCTTCGAATACTTCTCCTCATCCGAAAGAGCCGATGATCACAACATTGAATGAGCTCGACGTTGATGATCACAACATCCGAGTGTCCCAAGCCGATGGTGAATCTTCTTGATGAGGAAGAGGTCGTCATCGAGACTGTCTCCGATGTCAAGTCGAAGGCTAGCAAGGAAGCCTCAGGGTCCAGACGTAGGAAGGTGATGCTGCCTCCTCCTCCTCCTCCTGTTCGCAGAGAAATCGTCTCGGGTCTTGCTGCTTCCTCGAGTGATCTGAACTTCCACGATAGGAAAAGAAGTGCACCCCTTCTGAAGAAAGGGCGGCCCTTGGGTTGAACCTCGTGGGAAGAAGCTGAAGAGTCCTGCTCCTCCGATCCCAAAATCGAGGGGAAATATTCATAAGGTGAAGATCGACGAGTCGAAGAACATGTCCTGTAGTCAGGGACAGTTTGTGGATCTTGTCTCGAAGATCATTGATCCATCAGTTGACTCGTTCGTTCGTGAGACGTTGTTTACTCCGAGGGCATATGCAGACTTTGCTCAGTTCTCCATTCGGGTAAACGTTTTGTTTTTAGCTTTTCGAGATACACACGCTTTTATCAGTGGTTCTTTTATTTATAGTCATTGCTAATCGTTGTTTTTGTTTGATTGCGTAGCTCTTGACCTTGTTTAATAAGATAGTTTACGAGTACGAGGCGGGGGTCCTGAGAGCCGAGAACTTCGAGACTGAAGACAAGATTGACAGGGATGACCAAGAAGATAGGCCAATGTTCTGATCCGCAATCACCAGCAGAAAGTGAGAGATCTTGGAAAAAGGTGGTGGTTGTTGGGAAAGAGGAGGCAAACATCAATGCTTCTCGTGTTTCTTCTTTACAACAAAAAGGAGAAGCTCGAGTGTCGGGTTAAGGATCTGGAGCAGCAGCATGTGGAGAAGGACACTGCCTTTAAGGTGAAGAACAGGAGAGCATGGCAGGATGGTTCCAAGCCAGCGAGGGACTAAGGCGGAGCTCGGATGGATAGCGCTTTAGTCTTGATCGATACGCTGGTTGCGAACCGTGATTCTGAGGCCTGTCACAGAATTAGAGTTTGTAACTCCCATGTTCTTGCCATTTTTGAGAGGAACGATCCTGAGGAAATCGTCGAGGAGCATGAGAATGTGGCAAAGATAAAGGTGGACTTCATTAGCTTTGAGGGATCCATTGATCAAGTGATAACTGAGCTCCGTGGGGTGCTTTGCTTCTTCCTCCAGCTCGTCGGCTTTGGCTTCTCGCTCTTATGGGGATGTTTCACTTGATAGCTCAGTGTTGAGGACTTCACGGGGGCCAATATAGATGTGGAAGTCCTTTTTGAGGTGGCCGCCGAGAAGACCACGGAGGAGGAGCACGCCTAGATCCTTATCTTTCTCCATGACTATCTTATTATGTTATGTTTGTCGCTGGGTCCTTTGAGGCCCCTTTATTTTCATGACTTTGACTTTGGCCGGGCTTCGTCCCGATGGTTATATTCAAACTTTTACGTTTGTATGCATTTCGTTTTCATGCACATCTTAGGGTTGATGATTCTGCTCGTTTTCGGATAGGAGCATGACAGATTTTTGAATGCTTGTTGTAGGAGAGTAAAGTAGTTAAAAGTTTGTACTTACTCGTTAACCTTTAGTGTTTGATGCTTTAGTAGCGTTTTGGTTAGAGTTTCAACGCGTTTAACATTGATATTTCGTCAGCAGACTCTGGTCTTGCATTTTTAGACAAAAATGTGTTTGCGTTTTTTTGTTGAGAATGTTGGAGAAAGTATGCCAGCACTGCGTAGATGTGTTTGTGTCTGGGCTTTCGGTAAGTTAGTGTTTTGAAAACTAAGCTATGTGCGAGTCTGGTTTTAGGGGATTCAATTTTCAGACTAACCTCCCCGTTCGACGTTTGAAACAAGTTTATAATCTCATATATGGTATAATAGCTTGCATTTCAGAGATGTCGAAGACCAATGTAATTGAGTCGGCGAGGATTGGGTTGATGAGATTGTAGTGAGGATTATGGTAGTGCAAAGTCTTTAACTGTTTTGGCATGCCCCTCTCACAGTTAAATCTGAGAACATCGTAAGGGGTATACCCTTCAGTTGTTGAGCTAAGATATACATAACCCTTATTTATATAGTGCACTGAATTATCTATGTGTACGGATGTGATTGAACTGTTTCTCGATTTGAGAATTGGCTAGTTTCCTAAGAAATGTTGAGTATCGTCCGTTATGGCCAGCATTGTGCGTGTTCGAATCCAAGAGGAACGAGAGAGTATCAAATTTGTGCAAATTGTTTTGTTGAGTGAATGTGATTAAGAATTTCTCGGATTTTATCGGAGAAATTGATGTTTGTACTGGTTTTGAAACAAATTTTTTTCGAAAGGTTTTGGAAAAACTAGAGTTTTGGTTTTTCGAGTGTAGAAATAGTTATGTATACTCCCAGTCCTCAAAAAAACATATATTTTTTTTAAACAGTTGGACTGGTCATGAGATTAGTTGCTTATGTACCTTAATGCTAGGGGATCAAGCCAATTAGTAGTTCATTTTAAGCGAAATACTAATGGTAATAGTTCTTG
Source organism: Sisymbrium irio (assembly GCA_000411075.1). Classification (NCBI taxonomy): domain Eukaryota; kingdom Viridiplantae; phylum Streptophyta; class Magnoliopsida; order Brassicales; family Brassicaceae; genus Sisymbrium; species Sisymbrium irio. The sequence continues at coordinate 247,321 of KE155077.1, read as the reverse complement.
AGGTGAATTACGTTCCAGCTGCGAATGACTGAGAAATCGTCGTCGTAAGTGAATTCATATGCTCCTGGCCTAACAACTTTAGTGATTCTGTAGGGGCCTTCCCAATTGGTGCCTAGTTTCTCGGCGTTCCTTTCCTGGGTAATTTGGAAGACTTTTCGTAGGATGAGGTCTCCTTCTCCGAATCTTCGATTTCAAACTTTCGAGTTATAGTACTTGGCAGCATCTATTTGATAACTCTGCATTCGGATCAAAGCTTGATCTCGTCTTTTGTTAATAAGATCGAGTTCGTACATGAGCATGACCTGATTGATTTCTTCCCTTTCGGAGAGAAAACAATGCGTACTCCTAGAAATTCGACTTCTACGGGAATTACACATTCCGTTCAGTATACTAACACAAATGGATTTTCCCCAGTACCTTTCCTGGGAGTCGTTTAGTCGACCAAAGCACACATTCGAGTTCGTCAGCCCATCGTCCCTTGTTTTCGTCCAATCTTTCTTTAGTTCGCCTAGGATTGTTTTGTTGGCTACCTCTTCTTGGCCGTTACCTTCTGGATACCTTGGAGTTGTGAAACTCAGACCACCCGATACAGATTTTGGTCGATTCGACTATCGGGCACAATTTTCAAAATTCTGGAAACCAGCGTGGAGAAATCAAAGGACCTACTGACGCTAGATAAATAAGAATCAGTCCAAGATAATTTCGGCCGATGTGTTTAAAAATTCATGGAATCGATGCAGTCGATCGAGAGGCAAAACGAGCTATACGGAGGACAAATTAACTCGGCCCTAAACCAATGGACAAGGGAGTTGGTAAGCCTTTATTTAAGTCTATAAGGAGTGTTTATGTCCAATAAGTTTGGCTAGAACCTGCGCGCCAACGTCTGAAACTCGCTAGACGCAATATCGCTCTAAAACAGCTAAATTGCGCAGACGCAACAATCCAATGTGTCATGAGCAGGGAAAGGACGTGTAGTTATCCTTTTTATTCACATTTTAATTTCTTGGGAGATATTAACAAGGATCTGGAATAGGTGCCATGTTCTGGTTGGTAGAGATGAATGAAATTTATCCATTTAACAAGGTGGCACGTTCAGATTGGATGGAAAGATACACATGAAGGGAGTGTGGTGTCTAATTTTACTGGATGAAGTGATAAGGATTAGTGTGTCAAGCTCTGATTGGACTTCCAGACCTATAAATACCCCCATTGGCCTCACTTCCAACACATATCTCATCCGTGAAGAAGCCCGAGAAAAGCTTAAGTTTGTCAGTTTTCCTTCTAATTCGTCCCTGAGTGTTTTGGTGAGTTAGTTATATCTAAGAGTGTCCTTTGAGTGTGGAGAGAGTAATAAAATCCTGACTATATCCATAGAACCCAGATCTGTTCGTCAGAACTGGAGTCTAGGAGATCCGTCAGCCGATAGCACCATGAGTTGTGGTGATGTTTGATTGGTACTTAGGAATTGCATGTTAGATTGTGTGATGCGTGTTTAGATCTGTTATTTATGTTGATGCTTGCTTAGATCTGCATGATGGGTTCCATGATTGATTATCATTGTTGTTATATTAAGTCTTGTTGAGGTTCTGTGCGTTTAGCACTGAGTCTTAATGTTTGAGTTGAGTTGAGTCGGGTTAGTGAGAGCAGTTTGATGTTTCCTTCTGATCTCTCACTCCAGCGATGGACTGTCTGGGTGGAAAGACCCGGAGAGACGGGATTGCAAGCCTACGGCCCAGTTCTGTCCAATGGGACTGTTCAGATTCTCGTGTGATACAGAATCCGCCGAGATGCACCGACGGGGCTCGATTTTCCGGCTTGAATTTCTGTGTGATTGTCAAGTGCAGGGTTTTTATGAAGGAAGGAAGATCAAATAAATGCAATTAGGATTGGGTGTTAGATTAAGTTGATGTGGAATGAGAGTGTCGTTATTGTGTTTATTCTTCTG
>KE155077.1:229785-242535 GCA_000411075.1 Sisymbrium irio | reverse complement strand
TTTTTGGGGGAGGGGGGGTGGGGGGGGAAGCCATATTGAACAATGCGTTGATCTGTTTTGGGTTCACCTCAATGCCTTGGTGCGTGATCAAGTATCCGATAAACTCGCCAGAGGCGACTACGAATCTACACTTCGCGGGATTAAGTTTCATGTTGTGTTTATTTAAACAGTATAAAAAAATCCGATAAGTGTTTTACGTAGAGGATTTTACGCATGTCGTGTATGAAGACTTCCATGGTCTATCCCAGCTGATTGGTGAATATCTTGTTCAGTAGGCGTTGGTATGTTATGCCAGCATTATTTAGTCCGAAAGGCATTACTTTATAGCGATATGTTCCGCGATCTGTGATGAATGCTGTCTTTTCCCGATCATCTGGGTTCAACATGATTTGATTGTACCCAGAAAATGAATCCATGAAAGAGAGTAGTTTGTTTCCAACTGTTGCTTTCGACTATCTATCGATATGCCGAAGCGGGAAACTGTCTTTAGGGCAGGCTTTGTTAAGGTCCATGAAATCCACGCAGACTCGCCACTTTCCATTCTTCTTTTTGACGACAGCTAAATTGGCAAGCCATTCAAGATAGCATACTTCGGTAATCGATCACACCTTGTAAAGTCTCTTGACTTCATCATTGACTGCTGTTGCTCTTTCTGTTCCCAACTTTCGTCTCTTCTGTTTGATTGGTTTAAAGGTTGGGTCAACATTGAGCTCATAGCAGGTGGTGTTGATGTCGATTCATGGCATGTCTTCCGCTGCCCAAGCGAAAGTGTTCACATTTTTCTTTAGGAGAGTATTAAGTTCTGATTTAATCGGCTCCTAAAGGTTTGCCCCGATTGGAAACGTCGATGCAAACTGAGATCACCTGCTCGCAAGGTTGATCATCTTTTCTCTCTTCTCAGTCCTCCAATTGTAGTTTATTGAGGAGGTTGGAGAGTTTGGCATTTGTTTTGTGATTTTCCCTTTTGAGGGATTTGGCATCTACTTTGGGCCTTTCTTTTGCTTTCGACTTCGCGTTGGTTACGGGATTTCGAGGTTTGTGTTCCGTAAAGAGACAAGCACGAGAGTTTTTCTGCTCTCCCCCCAAATCGTCTTAGTTCCGTGTGGAGTTGGAAACTTCAGACATAGATGGTATATTGATGGGACGGCTCTAACGACATTGAGTCATGGCGTTCCCAATACGACATTTTAGATCGTCGAGTAATCGATTATTGAGAACAACACCGGGATATTACCTCCAGCCGTGGTAACAGGAAGAGAGATCATTCCTTAAGTCATTGATAGACATCCAGAGAACCTTGGCAATGGCTTAGGTTCGTCTACCAGTTCATATGACTTAATTTCCATCTTGTATAAGGTTTGTTGATATATCATGTTTCCCATACTGGTATCGATAAGAACCATATACAAATCATTATCAGTAATTCTGAGTTGAATCACGAGTGGATCAACATGAGAATGGATAACTCCATATGCCTCCGATTTATCAAAGGCAAGGGTTTCCTTGGTTTGGTTTCTTGATTCTGATCGATCGATATTGGTTTCTGCTTGTTGCTGGGAATCCTTTTATCGAAGATATCGTATCACAGAAAAAGGTGATCCTCCCATGATTGTGTTTACAATTTCTTTGGAGGAATTTTCCAGAGATATTGGAACTTTCAGAATTTAACCCAATCCTTGGAAGATTGGAGAATCGGTTCGTTCCACCGAGCGGTTGATTCTTCGTCTTTAAGTTTGACATCTTTCGTTTCTCAGAGTAAAAAAGCTTTTGCGCCCCCTCCTTCAAGCACCAAATTGTGTGAACGAGATTTCACATAATAAATTTTCGGAAAGTAAATAGATAATTATCTCCCAAAAGTTCTGGAATGAGAAACTAAAAGAAAAAGATGAAAATAATATCGAAATTGGATTTTATGAGATCGATAAGTTTTTCGGCAAAAAGGAAAAGATAAACAAAAATGAAAGTCGTAAATTGCCTAAATTTTTTTAAGTGCGAGAAGTATGAGAATTATTATATATTTCCAAAAGCTACATCGAGAACTATTTATATAGAAAACTTAAAGCATAAACTAGCCAAATTCTCTATGTTGGAGTATGTATCTTTGCTTTTTTCACCTGTTTCAAGGAATCTTCGAGAAACATCCGTCCTGCCTGACATTGACTTTTGTTTTAACAATTTCTTCGGTTTGACATTCCAGTTTGATTTAAGTTAACGTTTTAGCGTTTTCGACAGATAAAAACGTTACGATGTTTTCCGAGAAACAAAGCAAAGTTTAACGAAATATCGAGAAGTTTACGAAAACATCGATAAATCTCGGAATAACTTCCAGAAAACACGATAGGCTCCGAAAAAATTCGCTTAAGAAAGGATGTCGAGCCGTTCATAGTACTGTCCGGTTCAGGCGGTTTTTGAGGCATCAAAACAAGTCATTGCCCCCGACCATTTCCATCTGACTGGGCCCATCCTTTAGATAGGGGAGGATGCCGAACCGGCCATTCAATTCCGGTGCCTCCGTTTGGCTCGGCGGAGAAGGAAGGAGAAAAGCATACCGAGCCGGCTACTCTTCCCTACCTTCACCATCCAGCTCGGCCAGAAGGGGGAGAGGGAATCGTGTCGTGCTGGTCATCCTCTCCAATCTTCACCATCCTGGCGGGAAGAGGACGACGAGGGGCTCAGTTAATGCTACAGTCATTTTTGATGAAAAGTCGCGATTTCAGTTAGTTTTTCCGGGAAATTATACGAAATAGTTTTTGTATACTTTCTGTAAAGTTATCGATAAAAATAGTTTAAGGGAAACTATTTTCCCGAATATCTCCCAAAAAAAACATTCAAATATGGAAAATTTTCCGATATTTAAAAATTTTAACTGTTAATTATGAAAATGTGAGTTTTGACCCCAACAATAGCAATGTAAATTTTATGATGAAGACCAGGTAAAGGAGCTTATGAATTGATAGAGAACTTGTTTGCAAGTTCCAGAAATAGCTACCATGAGTATATCAGCCTAGATATCTCAGCAGTGTCACAGAAGATTGCTGAAAGCAAAAGTAAACTTGTTAAAGAGAAATCAGAGAAGTGTGAAGTTTTATGAGAAAAAAAAAGAGATGAGTAGCATGTTGAGGTGAAATATGTGAATGGAGACTATGTGCAAAATCAGAGCTTTCAAGCTTATGCAACTAACTCTTAAGATGAGCTGAAGTCTTTTATGCAATTGGTCTTACTCAGCCAGCAGTGATCTTCTAGTGAGATCAATGTTAAGGTGGACATCATGTATAATAATCTCAATAACAAGTTTGAAGCTATTTTCACTTATGTGAAGAAGCTTGACATTCAGGTTGCTCAAACTGCTGAAACTATCAAGAGATCACATGGAACTCTTCATGGGAAAGTACAGATGAGTCCTAGAAATGAGTATCTTAATGCAGTGAGCTGAAAAGTGGAAGTATATTGCACTATGCAGCAAAAACTGTCATAAATTCATAAAATCTAAGGAGCAAGCTGATCAACACTTGGTCAAGGGAAATTCACCTCTTCTTGAAATAGAATACATGATGGAGCCGCCCAGACAATTTCTGGAGCACATGCTCAGAGAGGGAGCTCCAACCTAACTTGCAGAAAATTATCTATTCCAAACTTATATGGTTCTTTAAACAATTCCATTTAGAAAATCTGAAGGAGCCCACCAGCGCAGAGAAACTTGCTAGCTTTAACAAGATGGTGAGAAAGATTTATAAATAAATCTCCTTTTAGCCTTCGAAAATCATCCTATATATAATTTATTGTAGAACTGCATTGATACTCAAGAAGAGGTTAAGCCAATCTCTATAGAAGCAAGGCGAACACCACTACCATTGAGGTTATTTCCCAAGGTTGAAGATCCTATCATTTATTTTTGTTCCATGTTTCATTATAGGAGTTAAAATTGAAGAATGTCATTGTGATTATGGGTCTAGTGTGAATCTCATGTCAAGGGCTATTACACATAAGTTAAAATTTCTAGGGTAAAACATCCTCATACAATCACTCTTAGATTTAAAAACTCCTCCACAATCACACCATAGGACACCATTCATGATATACCTATCTAAGTAATAGATTGCCTAGTTCGAACTGAGGATGTGAAGATGAGAGAAAGTTATGATATGATTTTGCTTCTTGGGACACCATTCATGACCCTGTATGTGCAATTATTGATATGGCTAATAACGAGTCTCATTTCCAAGGTAAACAAATTTTTTTTCTAAAAAGTCATCCCCATAAAAGCTACCAAACACACCTCTAGTATCTCAGCATTTATAGAAGAAGCTGGAAATTAATTTTCAGAGAGAGATCGGTGATAAGAGTGAGATCAACAAAGTTTTAGATGGAAATTTTTCTACTATCACCAAGAAACTCAGGGAAAAGGCAAAGATGAAGGAAAGGTTCCACAGCATAGGGACCAAAGAGGTTCACACAAAGACTTTAACTCCTTTAAGGATGTGACGCAAAAAAAAAAAATTGAGTATAAGGTGAAATCTAAAGGTACCTCTAAACTTTTCTCAAAATTCAGAGCTATTCTTCCCTTAGATTTGAATAAGAAGGACATGGATGTCATCAATGGTATGTTAAGAAAAATGATGAACTTAAAGATATCTAATTGTGGAGCTTGTTGTAAGGCAAGCTCTCAAGCCCAACCTGATTGATACATGGCACCAACGTCAGTTTTAGACTTAATTAAACCATTTGGTAGGAGGCAACCAGTTGGTAAACGTATATACTCTAAATCTTAGTTTTCTTTTTGTTACTTTTGATTTTAGTTTTCAATATTTCAGAATTAAAAACAAAATAGTGAGAAAGATGCTTTTGGATGGTGCATGAGAAAGATAGGAGAGCAACCAACTGGAGTACCTGCTCCGAATGCTGAACAAGATGCTCCAAGCAAACAGAAAACAATAGAGCACCCAGGAGAACCTGCTCTGTTTTCTGTCCAGGTTGCTCCAGGCGAATAAGCGACGAGAGAACAGCCAAATATGTTTCGGAGCACTTGCTCCGACAGAATACTCTGAAAAAGTAAAAAAATTCAAACACTTGTGCATGTCTCCAGATAAGTTTTCTTCTTCCTACACCATTTTAGTATCCATTATTATCTCTCGTTTCCAGAATATTTTACCTATGAAGGTTTCATTTGTAAGACATAAAATGTATCTTATGTGGATTTAATTTGAACTGAAACTCTTCTTCTTATGTTCCTTAGGTTAAGGGAACAAAAAATATTCTAGTGTTTTTAGTTTCATATGTGCGGATATATGTAAAATGGTCGGATATAAAAGAATTAACGCAACTTCTAACTCATTTTTGATAGAAAAATTGTGATGTGAGAAGAACAAGGGACCACATCACCTGCTCTAACACAAATTGTAGAATAATACAATGTGTGAAAAAGTACTAAGGCAAATTTACTTAGATATGTAGCTAGATCAACAATTTGATATTTTTCATACTTGAGGAACACACATTAATGTAATACCCTCCTCATAAAAAAGTTAAAAAATAAACAAAAACGATGATGAGAAGTGGAGAACTATTAACTCAACGATATGTGTCTCAGCACATAGGAAAACCCAATAGATAAAGAGGCATAATTTGAGGAGTTCGTGTTTGAAGAGAAATAGATTTATTAGAGGCTATATAACATCAATGAGTCTATTCTCTTTATTATTTTGTGTGATATCATACATCCTCTATAAAAATATGGTAACCTTCTAACTCTCTGAACTCCACCACTAGACTAGCTTTTTCAATAACTAGCATGAATTTCTCGAGGCTGTGCATATAATGAGATGCTCACAACACCTTTAAATGAATGTAAATAGTTTTTTTTTTGGGAAAATGGAGCTTTTAAAGATTTGAAATTTTTTCGGGAACAGGTTTTGTGAAGAGGTTGAAGGGTTTTGGCAAGGATATGCTGCTCATATTTTAAAGTATAAGGTATGCAGGTTCTAGTCGACGTTACCAATTCTGAGATTTTCGTGTTTATAAACCTCTTTTAGGTGTTTGGATTTTAGTTTCAACAAAGGTCTAAATCTATGAGAGTTAACATACCACAATTTTGGCTCATTATAAACATTGTTTTCATGACTTTACCGAGTTTTTTGAGTATTTATCGAGTCATTTCAGGTCAGTAAGGAGCTTTGGACAAAGATTGGAATTACTTGAGCTTTTGGAGGAAAAAAGAGCCAAAACTAAGAAAAAAATCCTAATTTTTCATGCAGAGCAGTCACTCCAGGCACAATTCATTCAATGGAGTAGCCGCTCCACATGAAGGGAAATTTCAATTTACATATTTCTTACCAAGGGAAGACCAATAAGAGGCCAGTTACCTTTTGTAACATTCATGATTGTTCTTTTTCTCTAAGTTTTGAGGGAGAGATCAGTTTAAGGCAGTTTCTACACAGATTTTTGGAGAGCTTAAAATCTTGTATGATTTAGGGAGAAAAATATCTGCAATACCTTGAGACGAATTTCAAACTCTCTTTGTTTATTTTATATTTTATTAATGGATTTATTTTCATCTATTGCTGTATTTTGTTTCTCATGTATGATATTAACCTTGTGTCAAAGGGATTTATGAGTCAATGAATTGAACACAGATAGAGCTTTATCAATTAATTATCTTCATCCAATGTTGATCTTAGTGCATTGATTGTTTTGATCACTTAATCTCTGATCGCAGATTTAATTTATTCATTAAAAGTGTAAATAGGTTGCTAGAAATAACTTAGATTAGAAATTTATTCTTAGTCAATAAAAATTGATGCTAAGGCATATTGTGAGAAAATTGAACATGTTCATAATGCTTGTCTAGAATTTTAGGTTCAAACAACAGTTTAAGATTCTAGGTTGTTAGACAAAATTGTTGATGTTACGACAGTGGGTCAGTCTTAATTTTATGTTTAAGTTGGAGACATATGCCTAACTATCTTCTGAATAGTTTTTTGGTTCTTACTCTCTTAATCTAACACGAATCACCCCTGATCTAATGCTTTTGATTAATTTTTTTTTTCATCAATATTTGTTTTCTCATGTATTACTGTGACAACAAAAAACCCACATTTATTTGAGCTCAATTTCAATATTCTTCATCATTTTCCTTTTTTTTTTTAGAAATCATCATAGTGTATAGAATATCTTCTTGGCCATAAAACTTATAGTGAGAAGTGTTAATGTCTATCGATAAAGATCGTCTGCACTGTTACCATGATAAATAATAGAAAAAGAGAAAAAGATGATATAAAACTTTATATGTTCTTTTTATTATAATTCTCAATAAACAGTATCTCTCCATTTATATATTAATAGAATACAATATCGTGATAAGTTTATATTTATCATGTTAACTTAGTTATCATATCATTAAAACTTAAAAATTAAAATTAAAATTAAAATCGTTAATTTTTTTTACGGAAATTAACATGATAATAATATGTATATAAAATGTTAACATGGTGACAATAATGTTTTCTATTTATAATATGTTAATAGTAATTTTTAAGACTTATTATGTGCTAACAACATTATGATGACACTATTCATATGTGGTTAAACTCATACAACGTATCAAAACCAAGAAAATATCGTGGTACACCTGTTAGCATATCATAAAATACGCTATTTGACATTTAACATTCTAAAATCATACTATAGAATGACATGTTGGTGTTCTCTGATGGTAAGAAATGATCAATTGAGGACATTCTTTCTCTGAGTTCGCTGACATATTTGGGTTAGGCATAAGCTTAGAGAAGTCAGCCTTGTACATGGCTGGAGTTAAGGAGGATGCAAGGGATGCCATCCTTGACCAATTTACTTTCGCCTCGTGGGCTCTCCCGGTTGGGGATTCCCCTATTGACAAAAAGGATGACTTCAAATGATTACACACCATTGCTTAAGAATCTCAGAAATAGAATCAGTTCTTGGACAGTGAGAAACCTCTCTTTTTAGGGTCGTTTCCAACTGATAAACTCTGTAATTCACAGTCTCACTGACTTCTGGATCTCTGCATTTAGACTACCAAAAGATTGTATCAAAGAAATTGACAGCTTGTGTGATGCTTTCCTTTGGTCTGGTCCAGATTTGAATCGTATAAAGGCCAAGATCGCATGAATAGAGGTCTGTAAACCAAAAGGTGAGGGTGGGTTGGGCTTAAGGTCAACCAATGAGGCAAATGATATGTGTTGTCTGAAACTAATCTGGCGAATTCTCTCTATTTGATCTTCTCTGTGGGTACAATGGATTCATCAGTATTTGATTAGAGAAGAATCACTCTGGTCAGTCAAAGAGATCTGGTCTCTCGACTCTTTGATGTGGAAAAAACCTTTTTAATTAGAGTTATAAAGCTCTTTCTATAAATTGGAGGTACACAATGGTCTGTCAACCTCATTTTGGTATGAGAATTGGTCATGCCTTTGGTAGAATCTTTGATATAATAGGCACACTAGGAAGAATTAACTTTGGTATTCTACTCCAGGCATCCGTTCAGACAGCTATTTTTCTTAGAAGGAGAAGAAGGCACCAAGCAGAGTCCTTAAATATCATTGAAAATGAGCTGCAGGCTATGCAAACAAGATGTTTCACTGGTAATGACGATATCCAACTATGGAAACGAAGGAATAATGTTTGATCAAAATTCACTTATAAGGATAAATGGAAAATCCTATAAATGGAATATCCGAAAGTTACTTGGCATACATGCATATGGTTTTAACATGCCACTCTCAAGTTTTCTGTCCTTACATGGACTGCAGTCCATAACAGACTTGCAACAGGGGACAGGCTTAAACAGTGAAACCCGAATGCTGATGGATCCTGCTTGCTCCGTGATGAACCTCTGGAAACAAAAGAATATCTACTCTTTGAGTTCCCATACTCGGGCGAAGTGTGGATGGGTCTAGCTGGCAAATTGTTGCGACTGCTATACGCAGAAAAATGGTCCGAGATTCTTGATCTCACATTAGAAAAATAATCAGATGATGTCCACTTAATGTCAACTTATTTCTTGTGAGATACCTTTTCAAATTGGTAAGTCACTCCATCTGGTGTGAGAGGAATGGTAGGAAGCATGGCGAGCCTGAAACTCCAGCTATGGTCATAATTCAAAATATGGACAAACAAATGAGAAACAGAATATCTTCCATTCAACAGAAAGGAGACACAAAATGCGAGAATGTTATGCAGCAGTGGTTTGCTACAAGATAAAAAATTTCTTATTCTTTATAATAATCTACATTTTCAAACACAAGATGCATTAGTTGTAAACAAGATTTTTTGGAAAAAATAAAAATAAATTCTTTCAAAAAAAATCATGCTAAACCAGCTACGATATTACGTAATTAACACATCAAATTTCTTAGTTTTTGCAAGAGAAAAGAAATACAGAGATAATTAAGTAAAGATTTTTTTAAGTGAAAAAACACTAAGAAAATGGTTAAAGATTAGTTATTTTTAATTGAACATGATTAAAAAGTTGTCAATAAACACACTAAATTTTGTAATGTTCTAATCCTATTACTTAAATATAAAGTCTAGCATTGGTTAATTGTTTTGTATTTTGATGTGTCCACACATAATTTACTAGTTTCTTTCATATTGATTATTTCCCAAAAGGATTATTAGTATAATAGTATTAATAATTTGGAATTCAATATTTTGTTTTTTACTAACTTATGTGAAATCTTTTCATTTTTTTAGCAGTTAATTATTATGGGTCTACTTTTATATTTTTGTAAAGTTTACATCGGATGTGAGTGGTATTTTAGAGGCGACACATCGTTTAATGGGAATACCTCTGCAACCAATCAAAATATGTTGTTTAAACATCTAAGATTCCTATTTTTTTTTCTCATCTTCCATATATATTGTTATATATCAAGTAAAGTAAACCAGGAGAAAGAAGTAGTCTGTCATGCAACAATAACTGATATCGGCAATCAAATGGTTAAAATATGTTTTTGTGCTACGTGTTCGAAGTAACTTGTCAAATTTGAGCCATCATTGATTTGCAACCAATATAACAAAAGCAACATGATCGTAATTACAAGTTTTGGTTCTGTCAAGGATTTAACGGTTCCATTAATGAATTAAAGAATATGTATGTATACGCCACAATTTTATTGTCCATATATGAAATTTAAAATAAATATTAGTTTGAGTATGAAATTGCACATGTACTGAATGCATGTACAGATCGGGATCGTATAGATGAGTTGAGGTAAGAATTGGCCGATTTCCCCCTTATTTAAAGATGCAGAAACTTTTAGGAAAGATTTGTCATGAAAGGTCCGACAATGCTGGACAATCGCTATGTGGTTCTACATAATACATTTTTATTTTTTAAAATTTATAAAATGCATATAAATATAAAGTGGTGTAATAATTCAAAAATAATCATGTATTTGTTCAAATACCTTACGAAAGAAGTTGACAAACTGCGACAGTTTTCCAGAACACTTCAAGCAGAGCACAAAGTAAAACACCAGATAACATAGAAATAAATGAGATTACCAAGAATGTAAGCATCTGTCAGCATATGAGACAGTGTTGAGATCATTCGTTTTCAATGTATAACATCATACATAAGCTATAAAGAAGCTCATAATAATCTTGAAAGAGAAAAAACTGTGATATAGATTTAGATGAAGATTAAGAAGATGTTATTGCCAGATATGGGGTACAACATACAATATTCACCCAATGGATGGAAAAAACATTCAAGATACAGTTAGAAAATCTCACTTATATTCAGTTTTCTAGATTCTTTGTATGGAATAAATCAAAGAAGATTTGGTGTAGACGCTAAAGAGGATTTACAATTGAAAAAGGATAATAATTATTCAAACATCAATCCTTTAACTTGAGATAAATATTATCTACATATGATGATAAATCACATGAAGGGATGTCGAAGTTTTGTTAAAATATGTACTGTTGCAGTTATAATATACAAAACTTACAAAAAAATTTGTTATGTTTGAGGGCTCCTAGACTGGGATAAAGAGTGGCACTGAGTAATGACTGAGGTCTCACAAGGGGCTTCTGCTTGGCAGTTACGAGAGTTGTTTGTCATGTTTGTTAATATTTTTGTGAAGTTGGTAATCCTCATAAAGCATAGAAGCATTATTGGAAATATATGGGTGAGGATAAGTTATGTATGCAACAAAAAAACTGGATTTCCAGGGATTAACAAAATATAATTCAGCAATATGTGCGGATTGAACTCGAAAATCTACGCAGCTATAGTGATAAATCATTGGCCGACTATCCAGACATACCCGTTCCTGAAAAAAATATCATCATAGTTATTCTGAATTGAGTTTTGAAAACAAGTCCTTATGTGTAGCTTCTTCTTCTTTTGGTCTGTAATTCTTCTCTTCTGTTAAAAGCGAATTACAGAGCATAAGAAAAAGAAGCTACACACAAGGAGTTGTTTCCAAAACTCAGTTCAGAACAGCTGTCTATTTACCAAGCTGTAATGGATTCAATCAATAGCTTCAAAGGTAAACTTTTTTTTTTTCAATATGGACCAGGAGAAACTGGGAAAACATATTAGTACGAGCTATAGACAACCCAAAAAATGAAACAGCGGATGAGATTAATGATTTTTTCTAAGTAACAAAAAGAAAAGAAATAGTATGTCAGTGCTGATATCATAGGAAACGACAACAAAGATGTCAACACTACAGGAAAATAGTCCTATTGTGACAAAAAAATTAGTCATAATGACAATATTTCCGTAACAATAGAGATATTGTAACTAATTAATGGCTAAATGTTCATGGTTGCAATATGTGAGTCACAAATTTACAGTGTAACAAAAACATTACAATATTTGTGATATATATTTGGTAACCATTTCGTCATAATATATGACGATAGAAATGAGTAACAACAATGTCATAATTAGTGACTATAACTAATTGTCTCAAACCATAGTAAACTGTGACGCTTTATATGTCTGAAATTTGTCACCCTCTGTAATGAATATATTGTCAAAAAACGTTATAACTAATGACGGAACATCGTCGCAAGTCTGTCACAATTGCTGACTTGACTAATTGTCTGATACGGTAGTAATATTTAACTTTTTAGAAGTCCCAAAATTGTCACACCTTGTAACAAATATATTGTCACATAACGTTATAACTAATAACTGTAAATTTGTCATAAATTTGTCACAATTACTGACTTAACTAAATGACCTAAACTGTAGTAATTTGTAATTTTTTATATGTTACAACTTCGTCACACTTTATAACAGATATATTGTCAGAAAATTTTGTAATTAATGACTGAAAACTCATCACAAATCACAATTATTGATTTAATTAATGAACAAAATTATGTTAGGTGTCTATTATTTATTACTAATGTTATTGTATTAGTACTAAAGTCCGACATTGCAACACAATAATCTTCAAAAATCTGAAATTGAATTATATTAAATTTGCAAATAAATTAACTGAAATAAACTTGTATTCATAAAAAAGATGCATAATTTAGAATTAAATAACAATAGAAAGAAACTAAAACCAAACAGAAAACACTGAAAATTAAAATAAAAAACCCATGTAAACTTGTGGAGAACCCAAACTTCTTATTTGTGGAGTTTGAGTAGACGGATCCATTTAAGTTAACACATTTTCACCAAAAGCAATCTCCACTATTTTCTCCATAGCTTCAAGTCGTTTCTGAAAACGGATATTCTCATCATGACTC
>KE155077.1:189811-207756 GCA_000411075.1 Sisymbrium irio | reverse complement strand
TCCTCGAATTGCTCCACTTCCTCGTGAGCTTCCATTACGAGTAGTTTAGCTTTATCTCCGAGTTCTCCTGCTAGGATTTTCTCGGTGAGCTTTGTTCCTAAGGTTCGTCAATTCAGGGTCGAATGGGTGTAAGCCTTATGATGCTCCCAATAGGCCTTAGGATCTTAATTCGAATAACGAGTCTAAGAATTTGGGACTTTTCCATGCCTGTTTCCCCCTTCATATCTGGGAGTTCCACCGGGTGAGGAAACAGTCGCGACTTGATAGTTATGAGCTTCGCCCTTAATTTTGTAGTTTATGTACAGACTTTCTTTCTTTCCTGAAGAGGCATTAGAAGCCGTAGGCACACTCTTACTTATAGGCCTAGGATGAAGCTTGCGCTCGTAAGCTCAGATCTCTTCTTCGAGCTTGATGAAGCCCAAAGCTCGATCAAGAGCATCCTGGATAGTCGGAGGGGTATTGAGTGTCATTTCCTCTCGGAAGCGAGACTCGTACCACAGCGATCTTTTGAGAGCCTCGAGGGCAGCTCGATCACTAACTCCGTCGATCTTTGATCTTTGAGACGACGGGCTTGAATCGCTCCATGAAGTTCTTGAGCGATTCAGTTTGGCCTTGGACAATCGTCCAGAGATCAGCATACGATGTCCCTTGGTTTATAAACATCAAATATTGTTTAAGGAAGGCCGCCGAGAGCTGTGAGAAGCTGTCTACGGAGTTCGTTTTAAATTTCAAAAACCAATCGAGAGCATCGCCTTTCAGATTGTCGACAAACAAGAGGCAGTAACCTGCTTCTTCTTCCTCTTTTCTGAATCTGGTTCGTCCCATCATTATTCTAAACGAGGTTAGATAAGCTTTGGGGTCAGTGGTTCCGTCGTAGGGTTGGATTTTCACCTTCCCTGGATCAAGAAACCTCGTAGAAGTTATCCAATCAGTGAACAGAGACTTTTGAGCCTCTTTGAGAACTCGATCGATCTTGGGGGCAGCGCTGGTGGCTCGATGGAATTGAGATTTTACTCTCTTCATCTCTTCGGCTGCTTGATTGATTCGCTTTCGCAACTCGTCAATCTCATTGTTCCTGCGAGCTTCGTCTTTGCGTTCCTTAAGAATCACGATTTATTCTTCCGTCAGCTCATGGTCCGATAAGTTTTCCTTACTTTCGAGGTGACAACTGTTAGATAGGTCGTTCAAGGTAGGGTTTCCTTTGTNAAGTTCTTGAGCGATTCAGTTTGGCCTTGGACAATCGTCCAGAGATCAGCATACGATGTCCCTTGGTTTATAAACATCAAATATTGTTTAAGGAAGGCCGCCGAGAGCTGTGAGAAGCTGTCTACGGAGTTCGTTTTAAATTTCAAAAACCAATCGAGAGCATCGCCTTTCAGATTGTCGACAAACAAGAGGCAGTAACCTGCTTCTTCTTCCTCTTTTCTGAATCTGGTTCGTCCCATCATTATTCTAAACGAGGTTAGATAAGCTTTGGGGTCAGTGGTTCCGTCGTAGGGTTGGATTTTCACCTTCCCTGGATCAAGAAACCTCGTAGAAGTTATCCAATCAGTGAACAGAGACTTTTGAGCCTCTTTGAGAACTCGATCGATCTTGGGGGCAGCGCTGGTGGCTCGATGGAATTGAGATTTTACTCTCTTCATCTCTTCGGCTGCTTGATTGATTCGCTTTCGCAACTCGTCAATCTCATTGTTCCTGCGAGCTTCGTCTTTGCGTTCCTTAAGAATCACGATTTATTCTTCCGTCAGCTCATGGTCCGATAAGTTTTCCTTACTTTCGAGGTGACAACTGTTAGATAGGTCGTTCAAGGTAGGGTTTCCTTTGTTGCGTGGAGCATCGGTAGAAGTTGACGCTGTTTCCGCGGGTCGTCTGACCGGCGGAGAGTCCGCAGAAATGGTCCTGTGAGTAAGAGGAGTTTGGAATGGGTTGTTCCGTGGATCTCTCCTTTGGGATCCTCCACCAGCTGGAGTAGAGAAGTCGAGATGCCTTCTTCATTGGAGGATAACTCTGGACTCGTTCTCCTTGCGGAGATTCTCCATCTGCTAGCTTAGGGTTTCGTTAAGTCTTGCCTGCTTTTTGTTTCTCTTTTAAAGAGCTTCCAGAGAGGATTGCAATTGCGCTATGGTAGTCACGCTCGCATCGTCCACATTGGTTTTGATTCGTCGAAGTTTCTCCGTCAATCGCCATAGTCTTCGATCTAGGGTTTTTGTTCTCGAGAGTAAAGACTTTCTCGTATACCCTCCTTCTAGCGCCAAATTGTTGGAACCGAAATCCCCCTCAATGTAAATACGTAAATATAATGTGAGGAACCGAGTATCTTGAAATGAGAACAACAATATAAACCAGAAAATAGACGAAAACTAGGACAAAGAGAAGATGAGTTTTATTGCTTAGCCTAATATGATTGCTCCGAGATGATAGTCGATATATTACAAAGAAAGAAATCGATCTATATATATACAAGACATTCCAAGTCCCTAAACTACTAAACTTTCGATGTGGGAACTTGATGTTTTCTATTCCTTGTCGACTTTATTTTCTTCTTTTGGGAAAACTTCCCGAAATCCTCACTAAAAGTCTTCTTATTTCAGGATAACTTCCCGAAATTGGCGAATCTTGAGGCGGCTGCTTCTTATCGGCTCGGCCAAAAATCCTGTCATTTTCTTTCTCCAATTAGGGTTTCTTCAGTTTGATGTTATGCCATTTTCGATAGATTAAAACGTTGCGATGTTTCCCGAAAATGATGCGAAGTTCCGTAAAACATCGGGAAGTTTACGTAAACATCGATAAATTCTCGAAAGGATCGAGAAAAGGAAAATACGCGTGTTTTCGTTCGGGCTCGGCCCATTTTTAAGAGGAAAAATGGCATTCAATGATCGAAGTTTGAAAAAATGGCCAAAAGAGATGATCGAAGTTTTTAAAAAATTGATGATCTCGGAAAAACCTGAGGATTAGAAGGGATTTTCGAGAGAGCCCACATTTGAACTGCTGGAGGACATTCGAACAGAAGATGATTTATTATTTCCTCCTCTACTCCACATCGGGAGCATTGTGTGTCATACTGTATTTTAAATTTTTTGTAACCGAGGCACATCCCAACATACCTTGCCAAATGAAATGTTTCATTTATGGTGCCCATTTTATTTTTCAAGTGTAAGCCAAAAAAGGTTTAATATTTTGGCCATATACATTTCCATTAATCCCTGAATCAGGAAACAACTGTTCAATGTCATGTCCCGATTTGACCGTATATTTTCCATGTTTTGTATAATGACATCCATAAGTATCATTTTCAACACTCAACTAAGTGGCATATACTTGATAATTGCAGTATCTTCTGGGATGATGGTTGCCTCTATCAATGGAATATTCCATGTATGTGTTTCTGGGTCAATCAAATGGTTGACAGTGAAGGGAGGATAAATACTGAATTTACAAGTTGTTGATCTCGGACGAGTGACAAGGATCCAATGATCATTTCATATTAAATGCATTTAAAATTTAGTAATTGTGAATGATATATGCTGTATAAAATATATTTGAAAAGACACATGGTCTAAAAGATGTAACTTTAAATCAAATTACCAGTTGAAAATGAAAAAGTACATACAAATAACCATAAAATATAAAAAGAAATTATTCAACGTTAATTAAACTAACTAAAACTATAATTTAAAATGTAATATTTTAAATATTTAAATTAAAATATTATCAGCTTACTCTTCATTTGGAATGGTTCTGAAAAACCTGATCAAAAATAAGATGAAGATAGCATTTTACAAGAAAACGGTTTGGTTTAATATTTTGAGATTTGTGTTTTGGAAATTCCCTCATTAATAGGCGAACAACGACATGTACGGTGAAGTACTATCCCAAGTGGGACAATACTTCACTGCACTTATCGTGGTACAACCCTTCGTCAAGCAATTTTCAATAACATCTAGTTTCCTGCACAAGATAAAGATTGTTGTTTTAAATAATGACTCTTCAAATTTGATACCAACAAGCTTACCCAATTTATGATCAATACGAATATTAAAAATTTGACAAGTGCCCATGTTTTAGTTTCAACTTTAGTACAAAACCCAAAAAAGAATGAAACCCACAACCTAAAAAAAAATCAGTTTAAAATCTCTCACTTCTTAACTCCATAGAAGAAGCCTTATATAGTTAGTGATTACTTAAAGCTGCAAAAAAAAAAAAAAAATCAAATGCAACACCATCACAGATCTCTCTTTATTTACAGACTACAATTCATACAAAACACGATCACAAAATCATCATGATTTTCAAATGAAAAATTGTCAATATTTTTTTTACACTACAAACTAAACTTAGTTATATGTTTCCACATTTTAGAAGGATAAAAAAATGAAAAATATAAGACGAGATATTTCAAAAGAGCTATGAAAAACAGGATTTGAAACCGTAAACTTGTAAAAAAAAATATTTTGTTTTCTTAAAAAGAAATAATTATATAAAAAATCTCATTATCTCTTCTCTCACCTTTTCGTTAATCGAACATATTTTCTTCTATCTACAAGAAACTGAGATAATTCATGTTTTAATTTCCCTTTTTTCCCACTTGATTAACAAAAATTTTATTGGATCCTACAAAAATATATTTTTTTCTAGTTATGTCAACCAATAAGACTTTATGTGTCACTATATTTTTATATATGAATCTACGTAAATTTTTTTCAGTTTTTGGACAGATTTACTCTAAGAATTCAATAGTTATTTTGTACATAATCTTAATCAAAGTTCATTATGGCACTTTCTGTCTCAGTCATTATCGACTTTAATTCTCAATAGTTCTTTTATATAGATAAATCCACGTAAATATCTTTTAATATTTAGAAAAATTCAGTGTAAAAATCCAATTATTGATTTTGCATGTAGTTTTAGTCAAAGTCCATTTTGGCATTTAATTTCTCAATTATTATCAGCTTTAATCCGCAATCAATAGACAGAGAGCTTTGGTACAATGGTACCCGGTAGTGGACCTCAGCACCTGCCTAGTCACCATATACAGGATTCGTACCTGAATGTCCTCTATAGTGAAGATTAATGGCTAGTGAGACCCGCCGATGTAGCCCACAATGATGACAAAAAAAGATCCTCAATCAATATTAATGTATGATATTACTCTAAGTAGAAAAAGGATATAGCTCTGCTTATGGATATTCTAAATTGAAAAATGTGTGGCTACATAGCCATGTAGAATAATATCATATGTTTACCCTTGTGCTCTTGCTAATCTTCTTACTGAGATGGACGATTTTTTCATGTTTTTTAATTATAGAAAATATGTAAATGAATAAAAAAATGCTTAATAAGATCATATTAAAATTTTATATTTTAAAATATTATATGAAATTAAAGTATATTGTGTTGTAACCTAATTAATAAGAAGATTAGTAAGAGCATGTCATGGCTTTGTTTTTATTAAGAATCAATCTCACGCGTTATATGAATTTAATTTTTAATATTCTTTAATATATTTTTAAAAACTTATAGTTTAATATATAACATTTAATTTTTGTATATTTTTTTCTCTTTGAAATTTTTATTTTCAGTTAAAATTATTAAAATTATGTTATTCTGTTATTTTATTTTGTTGCACATATATATTTCTATTATTAATAAACTAAATTTATACTATTACTATAATTTATTAAGACTAAATAATATTGTGTACTTTTTATAACTATCATATTTTAAAAACATTAGAATATATTTTATAAATATATTTCATTTCTAATGAATTTGAATTCAGTTATGGAAATATAAAATTTGGCTTTATAATTTTTAATGTTAAAATTTTAAAATTATTTTTGGTCAAATTTTGAAATCTATTTTATATAGATTGACTCCTAGACCCTCCATGTAAGCATGAAACCACATAATAATTGAAAGAGTTAGTGAACTCATAATTCTACCAATTAGATGGAGCCGCATCATTTTAGTTACAACATATCAGTTTTGACGCATGTTATTTGATTTTCAATAACGAAAAAAAAAAAAGAATAAGAGAATCTCTAACAGTCCAATGAGATTTCCACGCCATTAACTTAGGTTTGGAATGGAAGGTGGATCAAAAGGCAGTAGAGACACAGTTGTGGGCCATCTACTCTCCTTTCTCCATTCAGAAATTTTGTTGACATAAGTTAATTAAATGGAGGGTGCATCAGTAGATAAAATTATTTGCTTTTTAGACAGAGAAAATGGGCATTTGTCTTTGCTTGAAACTATCAGTAAAAGAGGTATATACTCCTTATCTTTAAACACATTAAAAAAAAAACTAGGAATGACGAAAAAATAGAAAGTGTTTTTCTATAAATATAACATCTCTACTTCATTGTACTTATTACTATCACAATAATCTTACGGTTCTCTCCAAACATTTTCTTAAAGAGTTTTTTCCAAATTAAAAGTACGTTTATGTTCTTATATATTACATATCAGTTAATTAAGTTAATAATTAAATTATTAAATTAGCTTTCTACTAGGTAAAAAGATGGTAATTGTATATTTCATAGTTAGATTATTATTTTAAAATACAGAAATTTAGTTAAAGTACTGAATATATATTAAAAGTTAATATATTTTGTTGTTTAAAATTTGTTAAATTTACGTATGATATATGTTCATAACTTTATATTATTGTATCAGATGTAAAGTTGTTATCTATGTCACAACTTGAAATGCTCTTCTTCGGAACAAGCAGGAATTATTTAACTATTGGTATGCATTTCTGCGTTCAGTTATTGAAAGAATATTTGGTAGGAAAAAAAATTGGAGGATTCTTTGTAATTTCCAAAGATATAATATTGAAGTACAAAAGAGAATGTAGTTGTTATAATGGGTCTGCATGATTTTATTTGAATTTCGAATCGATGATGATTTTACTGATATTATGCGATAAACACAGATTAACAACACCGTAGTGGAGACTGATATAAATGAGATGGAAACACCAGACATTGCTGATAGAAATTAAATGCACTATGGGCTGATAAAAAATATGGGATTCTTTCATAAGTGACCACCATTTTAGAGTCAATTGCATATTTTAACTCAAATTTTCTACTCCCTAACATTTGCCAATTCCTTCTTCCTTTACACTATTGTGTCCTTTAAATATTAACAAAAGTGTCATTATTTCTGATTTAATTTTATTTTTTTCGAAAATTATAATTTCATGTATGTCTTCATCACATTCACTTATTTACATTTGTATCATCGCAATCACCAATCACATGAACAACCACATTTAAAGCTCTTAATGCTTCAGCCACCTGATTTTGTGAGATGATATACTCATATTGTTCTCACAACTTCATTTTCTTCCATCTCCTCTCCATTTTCATCCTTAAAACTCCATATTTTTTATTTTCAAATCTCAAATGTTTCTATTTTGTGATATGTGATTTTTGGTGATTCTTCCATAAATATTGGCTGGGCTTCTTCGGTGGTAACTAAATACGACGTTATGAATGCTTGACGAAGCGAAACAACCACTCATAAGGTAATTTATTTATAGATTCGTGACTTTCATATATGTTCCGCAAAAGTAGACTTCATTTGCTAGTCTAGCATTGTAGTATACCATTAAAGTCTATTATGTGGTTAGTTTTGCAATACAAAATTTTCTCGAGTTCTGGGCCGTAGACTGAAAATGCAGTCTATGAAATTACATTTGAAAACAAAAAAAATCTGGTATCAGACTTCATTCTAACTTTCGGGCGCATACTTCATTTGCAGTCTACTAAGGTTTATATTTGCAAAAGACTAAAATTTTGACTTTGTAAAAAAGACTACGAGATGAAGTCTTCATACCATAGTTAACATAAGAATTCTACTTTGGCTATTTTGCAATTCACCAAAATGTTAAAACATTGACCCGTAAATGTTTTAATTAAAATAATTAGTAGATGATAAAACAAAGTCTACTAATTAATTCAATTAAATTTTGGTCAATTGCAAAACTAACTACATCAGACCGCAAACGAAGTCTACTCGGTTGGAGAATTTCGTTTGAAGTATATTTCAAAAACTCAAACTTGGTCAATTGCAAAATTAATGACCACGAAGTCTACTTTGGAAATAGACGTGACGAAGAAGTCTACTTTTGAAAGTTGACGTCCTTCATAAGTCTAACGCAAGCATGAAATCTACCCCCAAAGTCAATGATTTAGTCAATTGCAAAAATAACCAAAATAGATCGCAAACAAAGTTTAACTGTTGGACTTCATCTCGAAGTCTAAATCGCAATTTTGAATCAATTGCAAAACTGACCAAAAAATTAACAAGGGAGACTTTAAAATAAATCTTCTACCACATTAGAATTTGTTTTCAGTTTGTCTTTGTTAAATTGTCATTGTTAAAATATACCTGACAGATGACTTCGTATAGTTGTCTACATGTTAGACTTCTAGTTGTGTCTACTTGTTGGACTTCAGTGAGAAGTCAACATGATTTGAAAATGAAATTATAGCAAATTTATAAATAATTTTGAAGATTTTCTGATTCATATGTATGTAATTTGTTATATATTTGCATATGTATGAGTTTGACATGATTATATATTATACAACCAAAGAAATCAAGATTTTGGGTTTTGAAAGTAGTTAGATCATTGCTTTTAGACGTCCAGGTGAAGTATACCTTGTGGACTTCATTAAGAAGTCATCAAGGTTAGAAAATGCAATTATAGCAAATTGATAATTAATTTTGAAGATTTTCTGCTTCATGTGTATGTAGTATGTTATATACTTGCATATGTATGAGCATGACATGATTCTATATTATACAATTAGAGACATCAATTTTTTGGGTTTTGAAAGCATTTAGGTCATTGATTTTAGACGTCCTTGTGAAGTCTACCTTGTGGACTTCATTAATAAGTCGGCAAAGGTTGAAAATGCAATTATAGCAAAGTGATAACTAATTTTGAAGATTTTCTGTTTCCTGTATATGTAATATGTTATATACTTGCATCTGTATAAGTTTGACATGATTACATACTATACAATTAGAGACATCGAGGTTTTAAGTTTTGAAGGCAGTTATGTCATTGAGTTTAGACGTCCCAGTGAAGTCTCCAATTTGGACTTTATTGAAATGTCAAAATTTCAGTTGGTGTTTTTTTATATTACTATGTTTTCTCTTGGTCTACTCATTGTCAATTGAAAGCAACATATTGAAACATTAGAACTGAAATAAAATTAAAAACATCCATCAAACATAAATGATCTTCAAGTTTTACGATAGCAACAAAAAAAAAGAAACATAATAAAACATAGTTTTACAAATGACCCATAGCCCCATGCCTCTGAACATAAAAGTCACTGAGATTAAGCGGCCGCCTAAACTGCTCCACCTCTAGCAAGCGTGGATTCAACATGAAGTCAGATAATCCAACCTCGATCGTCATCAAAAAAACCTGTGCAAGAATTATTTTTAGAGCTTAAGGAATATATCACATCTAAAACACAGAATATAATACACTTACCTATTGTCCTATATATCCTCCACATCTTGAGGACAACTATCACCTCTCCACGATCCCTCCTGTTTTCCAATCCCTCTCAGAATGCATAAGCTTGGTGGCCAGTTACCACACATTTTGTCTGACTCTCACTATTAAGTATACAACAATATGTGTCATGTACAAAGATAAATTTGTTATGAAAAAAAGATAATGATAATCAAAAATCTGAACTTAAGTGTTGTCCCTTATGTAAACACCATCTTTTATGTTTCAGGTTCATCAAAATGGGACTGTGTGTTGAAGATCACTTCCATTATATCGATGGAGAAATTTTTGTTCCTCATGTGAAAGACCTCATGGATATTTATGAATTCCATGTAATGATGATCGTTGAGTAGATCTATGATGTGAATTATTGTGTCTAGCGTAGCAGTTAGCCTGACTCGAGATTTGGTAGGCTTGTAACCAGGGAAATCAAGGTTAACACAAACCCTAAAATTTCAATCCAGTTGCCCTCTTGGTTCATGAGGTCTGGAAATCTATCAGCACTTGTCTCAAGGACTTTCAACTCCATCATGGTTCCCTGCATAATCAAAGAGGAGGTAGATGTGGAAAGATAAAACTTCATGAAGAAGAGGGCAAATGGATTGAAATGGAAAATAAATAAATAATAAAGTAGAAACACTTACAGCCTCATCGGGAACAATGTATGTTCAGTTTGGTCCATGTTCAAAAACGACAAAAGGTTCCATCGCGGCTTCAAGCTCCGGCGGTTTGCAATGTTCAGGAATGCTGTCCCAACCACAATTTTTCTGTTTGGTATTTGAATGCAAAGAGCATCCCAGTGACTTTGTTTTACATTTAATGGGGCATATAAGTCATCTACTTGAAGACCCCACATCTTGTTGGTCCTGCAAGTAACATAGATACTCACCTGAATAGTAATTAAACACACCACCAGGAAATAATCTCCCAAGATCATTTGGAATCGGTTCTAACAGAACGAAATCACCATACTTCTTACTCCATAGATGTGTAAACAATGCATCTATAAAACAAATTATGTTCGATCTTAACCACTCTGGATGCTTTGAAAACTGGAGTCTGAACATGTTAAGAATAACATCCACGTTCTGCACGATTAACAATAGATTAACTCAACTCAGAACTATATCCCTGCAAAATGTCTGAGAATTATGTGGGAGAAATTTCACATTGTTCTTACTTTATCTCGTAGCCATTGGGTCTTCGTACGCAGAATCCACCACCATAGACAATTAGGAAATTTATCATCTATATTTTTCTTATAAAAAGTCATGTCATAACATAGTGGTTGCTTTGTTAGTAGACTTTAACGGGCAAAAATGAAAAAAAAAACAATAGACGGTGGCCTACAGATCAATTTTGAGGAATTCCAGTAAAGTCTTCTTCTGTTTCTTATCCACTGCTGCGAATGGATTGAAGCCAGTATGAACTTTGAGTGATAGGTTGATGATAACCTTTGCGGTTTTATCCCCCATGTACGGACTTCGCTGACTAGCAGCCAAGCACTTGAGTGTATCAGTCGTAGCTGCTGCCAAAATCTTTGCAGTTTCTAATTTTGTTTCATGTTTCTGAACATGAACTTTGAAATCAGCTTGTGTTGGTTTTCTAGTACTAAAACACTGAAATTAAGATGAATCAGATTCTCCAGGTGAATGATCTTTAGAAGGTGAAGGTGTTTTTGGTGTTGAAGGATGATTAGGAAGTTTGACACTCTGAGTTTGACATCTGTTTTTCTGAAAATTTAGTTTTAAAAGTACACTCATGTTCGGCCATCACACAAATACTGATGCACTCATATAAGTCTTAATCCCTCAAACCAAAAGAAAAATAAACAAATAAAACAACAACAGTATTCTGAGCAAACAAAAACAGGATGATAGTAAACTCTACTTGTTCTTCAATTTTCCCCTAGTATTGTGTATGTGTGTCAGCTTGGTAACTATGTTCGAGGGTTTGGAACTAACCATTTCCATTTTTTTAGAGGGATTTTTCTTGATATACTTCACACGTGCATCTGACCAGGTCTCTTTACAGGTTTCGTTGAGAAGGTTGTATTTGGCTTCCATATTATCGAAGCCAGTCTTAATTTTCTCCATTAAAGTTGATCCCCACATGTCGAGCGTTTGACTGTGTCCACGAGATTGTAGGCCACGTCGATAACAGGATTCAGAGCCTGGGGAAAATGTATCTTTCCATTTCCCTCTTCTGCAGTCAACAAAGGTCTCTTCTCCCCCTTAACGTCAAAATTCAAATGATTGGAGACCTTAATACCTTCTGAATCCCAATGACGTTTCTGCCACCTCCATTGACCTAACTCTCCCAATAGTGCTTTCATAACATGGTAAACTTTGTCATCGTTTTCATCATCCTCCCAAACAGGGTTTACACAATTACCAACTCGCATGATGTTAACGAAATGGGTCTACATAATAAATAAACCAGAGTATTCTTTTGCTTAACTAGACATCGGATAGTGCATAAGACATATATATAGTAAAATGTAGGTACCTGTCGTAGCATTCCCTCTTTCACATGTTTCTTACCTTTGGACCCACGGTAAGCAAGCAAGGCGGGACTTGGTTGATTTGGATAAGGTTCTGCAACAGCCGTAGCAAAATCCGGCATAGACTCATAAACCCAAATTTGGAGCACTTTAACAAAACCGTCTAGCGTGTAAATAGTCTTCGTTAAGTCATTTGTCTTAACAGACTATTAACAGACTATATGAGGTTCTTGAAAACTACTCTTCCCCAACGATAGTTCTGAAAGACATTTAAATCCATTACTAGCCTAAACATCTTAACACGTGTGGGCGTTGAGGGTTTCCTAGCTTCTATAAAACTAGCATAGATAACTAAATAACCCAAACAAATACGATATTCCCTATCCCAAGTGTCAGCAGACTTACATGCTTCTATTAGATCATCAATACTCAGCCCAATATATATACTGACACCAAGCTTCTCCCATAAATCTTTCAGCTCTTTTGTCACTTCAACTTCTGGCTGCCCCAATGATTCCACGTAGTCACAGTTTATTCCGGTGATGTATTCAAACTCGCTCAATGAAAATCGCATGGGTTAGAGCCGACAAGACTCCATATCTCATACTTCTTGTTAAAAACCACCCGAAACCCAAACATGTAATGAACCAGTCTCGATGCCCGTTTGGACTTTATCCGGCTGAATTGTAAGAACACACCAAGCCTGAGGTTGCGGATTTCCTGCCACTCATCTTCCTCGAGAGCTGCGGACAGTGCAGCAAACAACTTTGTGTCGTTTCTGTAATAGTTGATGCTCTTTGTTGGAAAGGGTTCCTTACCCTTTGTATAGAACCTCCGGGGCAATTCAACTTTCATTCTGCATCATATGATACTTTCAAAATGTTATAAGTCTAATTCTAACAACGATGTCTACCAATTAAGTCTACCAAGAAAGTCTAACACCGAAGTCTAGCAACGAAGTCTAACCAAGAAGCCTAACAACAAAGTCAACCTAAGAAGTCTTAACGCGAAGTCTACCTAAGAAGTCTATCTAAGAAGTCCCCTATTCAGGTCGGAGAAAGGTGTATTCATCATCACCTACCTTGTAAACGATGAAGAATATTATGTGTCTTCGGTAGAGGGGACAGTCGTCTTGATGTACAGCGGTGCTAATAAAACAAAAGAAATCTGACAATGAGACAAACGTGGATGAAATTATAATAATCGAAAACGGAAACTTGTGTGGGGACTGAACACGTAGATGGTTAAATTGAAGAAGAAAGTCGACCAGCAGCGTTGAAGAAGACATGGTTCGGCGAGATATGTAACAAATAAGTTAGTAATTGAAGTACACAAATTAGTACACCCTGAGGCAAAGAAGGACTGATCCAGTAAGAAATTAAAGTATACAGTGTAATAATTCGACCAAAAACCGGTTGAGTTCAGATGAGAAGGAGAGAACGGTGACGGTTAGAAAAAACAATATATTCAAAATGACACGGACTCTGGAAATAGGTTTATCGGTGTAAAATAAGTTGGTTTTACTTTTTCTTTTCCTTTCGATTAAATTTCGGTAGACTATTCACACTCCGGTTATTTTAAAAGATATTGGTTTTAAAATGAACCGGTTCATTATAATTAATAAAACCTTTTCCTGCCAATTAATTCTAATAATATACTTTTCTGCCTATCCAAGACAATTCAAGCATCTTGCCGCCTATTAAAGTCAAATCAATCATATCAGTGTAATCCACGTATACCCTAAAGAAGATACACGATAGACTTCGTAAACTCACCTAACCTAGTTAAAACCATCACATCAATTTAATTCATGCAGGCTTTGGAGGTAGACTTCTCCGGTAGACTTCGTAAAAATATGTTACGTCAAAATAAAATATTAAGTAGTTGTCGGTGGAAGATTATTTTATGAAGTCTGCGTTTAATACTTGATATAATTTTGTAGTTCGAAACGATCCGACATATTTTTATATTTAACTATAGTGTTGAAAGAGTTTCATTGTACTTCGAAACGAAGTCTAGCTTATATGTTTTTTTATACCATTAATCATTAATATAACATATTAAAAGTGTAAAAGGGATGATAAACGAAAATAAATAAGACATTAAAAAAAATGAAAAGAACTTAAATAAGATCTTCCCCAAGGAAAATAGATTAATGTTTAATACAAAAGAGGTTAATTACTTAAACACCGATTAATTTAAAATAAAGTTTTATCCAGGCCATCAGAGTCTACACATTTTGAGGAGGCATGTGCTTGGCAAATAATCCATCGTCGGCGCAAGCTGGTCCATCAAGTCTTCAGCCTCATCGATATCTGGGTTGAACAATATGTCTGACCAACCTTCGTGACTCTCAACCCAGCAGTAGTCGCCACCGGCTGTTAAAATGAAAACCTTTTACATCGTAGACATTTTTTTCAACCAGCACATGACCTGAACGAATAGATACTTATGTCAATATCGTTGAATCCTACATAACTTCAAAACGGCTATAACAGATCCACCCATGCACTTTGAAAAGCCTTTCTCGAACTTATGAGTGATTGTACCTTAAGCGATATACCTTAAATATTTTCCCCTAAATTTAACAGTATTAAATCAGAAAAAGTGAAAATAAAATATTAAATATGTTTACGATAAATCTTACCTAACATCCCTGAAGTACAAAACCTTGGTGGTTTTAGAAGGGTCCTCCACATCAGTATAAATGGGGCCAGTTCGGGAGACCACTACCAATCTATTTTCTATTATCAGCAGCTTAGGTTGGAAATGTTATGGAATTTAAAAGAAGCTTACCAATACCAATGGCAATATCTCTATCAGTAATGCGATCACGGATGTACTCGATATTGACGAAGTCCATGAAGTGTTTGTTGTTGATATGGTCCATCTTCCTGATACAAGTATCGCGACATACATCGAGGATGTAGCTAGAAGGGGATGGTTTGAAACCTGAGACTCTAAAGAGACTTCCACAATTTCGACTTCAATCCAATTCCCTTCTTCTTCCTCTAAACAATCACATGATGTTTTAAACAACGGTGGAATGCACATCTCCATCTTAGTTCCATGTAATGTCGAAATAACATAAACGGTTATTTACAGTACGTTATGTGATTCGACGACAAAAAAAAACATACAAAAAAGTAGTCTTTCTTACATTCTCGTCTGATATGTACGACCAATAGCAACCAACATATGTAATGAAAAAGTTGTACACTCAGAGAATTTTTTCTTTGAACCTCCAGTTCGTGGTTGTCCTGTTGGTCTCGGCTAGGAAGTTGTATGATTTTTCCATCTTGTTATTTTGGTATTTCTTTCTTTCTTTGCAGAGATAAAGATGGAGAAGTGAGAAGGCACATGTGAAGGGTTATATAAATTGAGGCGGTTACAGTGAAGTGCTGCATTGAATTGAATTAATCTCGAAAACTTAAACGTCCTAACAGGTGGCAGTTACTCATTAATTTCACAAGGAGACTTCCCCAGGAGATTTCTCAATCGACTGTCTGACATGATACAACATAACACGCTTTCTAAATCATGTGTTGAGACGTTTAATTGTAGACTACTTGATAGGCTACTACGCGTTGAAAGTTGAAATGATTGTTTGAGACTCCAAATTAGTCATCATTTGTCATCATTATAATTTATATCGATATATTATTTTATTAAATAACTAACATATTCCTTTAATTTATTTTCAGCCGTCATTGATTAAAAAATATAGATATAAGTCATCGTTAAGAATAAAATCATATATATAATTAATTTTTATTGTTAACATTAAGTGGTTGTCAAAATTCATGATAAGTTTACCATTGAAGTATCCACCATATTACAAATATTATTTTAATTAAATTTCCGAACTTCATTAAAATTCTACACTTGAAATCAACTCCAAATTTGAACTTTCTTTTTGGCTTTTCATCTTAAGTTTTTATCAGTGAAGTCTACATGATACATAAACAATAGAAGTCTATAGCATATTACCACATACGATACATCAGTTCATTACATACACAAATACACCCTTTCAAACATATGATCTTAAGGTTCACAGATGAAAGATCCTAATCCAGAGATCTCTGCCAGAAAACTCAAACATAGATTAAGATAATCAATACTAAGAAGATTATACCGGCGAATAACAATTTCTCTACCTTCCCACGTCTACGAGGCTTTAGCATGAGTAGCTCTTTCACCTGAACATTCAGATTATGTATCTTCACCTCAACCCAAATAATATAATCTTTTTCTTCAAGTGCTATAATAGAAGCTGACTGTTCATCAAATCTACTTCTTATTGCTTCAAAATTCCTCATTGACTGCTTCATTCCACCACTTCATAATATGTTCTCATCATCCTATTAAAACACATACAGCCATAAAAACATTTGTATTCTTAAATGATAAAACATTTGTATTCTTATAGTGAAATATACCAAACCACACCGTTTCACCACCTTGTTTTTATTGCATCCCAATAATAAATCCTACCAGGATTCTCTTCTGTAGTTGATGATTTAATAACAGTTCTGGAACCGCAGAAACATTTATCAGAAATTCCAAATATCCGGCAACAAAAAGAGGTCACTTCGAGTACACCACCACTCCACAAAGACACATAACTACTAGATGACTGACTATAGCTGTATCACCACCCCATACCCATGTGTAAAAATAAACAGATGTTGATGAGTAAATATACTTCCGACCAAATTCCTTAAATAGTACAAAAATGCATGAGAATGTTTAACTGTTCTTGAGTTGGAACGGCGGAAGACAATCTGTATAAGATAATAAAAAGAATTATGTTCGATACGGCCTGAAACACATTTAAAAACCAAATAGCAAACAAGAACCAACAGCAAAAGCTTACCAATATGGAAGAAGACGGAGGATATGCGGCTGAGAACTATATCAGAATTGTGGATGGAGAGAGAGATAGAGAGAGAGAGAGAGAGAGAGAGAGAGGTAGAGCAATCACAACAAAAAATTGGAAAATAAAAAACTACGGTTTACGAAACTAGGTCGTCTTTTATATAAAGTTAATTTATCCGGTTATGTTAAAATTATGAAATGGTACGACTTAGGTTAGGTTAATGTCGGTTGGGATAATCTATCCCTTATTGATTATTAGATGGCGATACAAAGTCTACCGAACTGTTCTTCCAAAAAAATAAAAAAGTCTACCTACACAAACCCTAATAATTTTCTGTATATATGAGTAAAATGTCTACGATAATTACGTTAATAGTTTTTGGTAGTTAAGTAAAAATTCTGATTTCCGCTTAATAATAATTTATTTTCCGTCTATTTTTTTATTTCCCGCTTTTAATAATTTGAAATTCAGATTTCATTTTGAAGTCTACATTATCCTAAACCCTAAATTGACCCCAAATGAACATTACATTTTTACACTTACCATTTGTAAAACCGTTTAATATATTCATAATTTTACAATTTAACTAATAAAAATATAAATTATACATCACTTACCAAACTATAAACTTTTATTTATAAAAAATTGTGTTTTTCATATTTATTATTTATACCCTAATCATTAATATCTATTTAGAGTATTTATAAATTATCATCTATCTATCATAAACCCTGATATGATCATGGACCAGCTTGCGGATCAAGACAGCAAGAACATGAACAACGAGGATGATCTGACTGTGCCTAAAGGAGTTATGACTCGTTCCAGGACCAAGAATTTCAATGCAGCTGTTGGAAATGCCTTGATCATGACTCGGAAGCAAGAAGGACTCGATGGAGGCTTGACCATTTGAGACACTCTCACATCCATTCAAGCCGAGCTATCTTCATATTGATCATCACTTAGGCAGTGTCACTTGTGGGTGCTCTTTTTCCCTTGATTGGTTTTATCTCAATGGG
>KE155077.1:153678-177414 GCA_000411075.1 Sisymbrium irio | reverse complement strand
TCCCCTCGAGTTCCTCTGGCTCCATCTTTCTCTTAGGTTCTGCAATTTTCAGAGAGCAGAGCAAAAGTTGGTCAGCAAAAATCATACATTATGGTTGCTTTAGTAGTAAACCTTACTTTTGTTAGTAATTTTTCGGCGTGTGCAAGCCAAAAACCCTTCCCAGCTTTGTCGTTTGAGTTTTTGTTTCTCCTCTTCTGAGAGTTCAAAGTTTGGTTCCCTTCCACACATGAAAGCAGCCCTAATAGAGGTAACAGTAGTTAATGGCAATGATTATAGTTGAATGCAAGAATCTGATTTACAAATAATTATTAACCTATCGTATAAACGAGCAGCCTCTTCTTGAGAAGAAAAAGTTCCCAAGTGGATCTGCCGCTTGTCAACTTTAATGGCGGCTTGCCATTTCATGTTCTTGTAGTAGACTCCTCTCAGCAAACATGGTTCTTGGTTTTTTACTTGCTTTCTGCTATGCCGCTTTCTTCGTTTTAGCGGCTGGTCTGTAAATGGGAGACAGATAAATATGAAATAATTGATCAATTCTTTACTCATCTCAGACATTACAAGCTTCATTAAATAAGTGAGAAATCATACCTGAATCACATATGTCTTGGTCCCATTTTGGTGAGATGGAACCAGAATCATCCGGTGAGATATCTGAGAAATCAGACCTGAATTGCATATATTTTGACGGAGTTCTTTGCCTCTGGGAGCGTGACCTTTCTTCAATATGCGTTTCCTGCCAAACCAAAAGAAGTAAGGCTCACTAGCTATCGGTCACTGACATCGTCCAAAAGCAGCTTAAAAGAGGACTTAAGTCCAAACGGATGTTGTATCACTTGTTTCTGACTTCAAGATTTAGATATATGAACCTCCTAAACTAATGCTAAAGCGATCATACCAGATTGCTACACATTGCATTCATCCATTCATGTCTTCCCGATCATAGATCACAAATGAAAATATCAAAATTTCATTAACATAGTTAAGATTAACTTAATGATATTTCTCTTTCACTTACTCTTCCACATATGTTAAAGTAGAAACATACAACTGGCAAAAGAATAAAAGTCTTTATTTTTCCTTACCTCCTCTTTAGGCTGTATAACCGTTTCTGCTGGCTCGTGATTATACGCTGCTACGCCATTGGGATTTGGAATCCCAGTGATCATCTCCTCAGCAGTTAGAAAAGGAAGCGGCGTCACATAACCATTTGGTCCTACAACGATCAAAAACTAGTCAATAACTTTGCATTATGCTAACTTTAGACCATATGGCATAGACAAGAACATATTATTTACCACAACAAAGTCCTAATAGTCTTCGCCTTCTTAAGCTCACCATATTGACTTTTGAAGTGTTTTACTTCTCTCCTGTAAAATCACAACAAAATACTGATCAGTACGAGATCACAGAAACACAGAAACATAGTAATGCTTGCAACCTTAACATAAACCATAGAAACTAAACAAATGCTCATGTCGAAAGAGTATAACTAGACAAAACACTGATCAGTTCAAAGGAAAATAGTCCCAAAGAAGAATGCTCGTAACCCCAACGCAAAGTGTTTTACTTCTCTCAACAAAAATACTGATTAAGATCACGGAAATATAGTTTCGTAGAGCAATGCTTGCAACCGTAACATAAACCATAGAAGCATAGAAACTAAACAAATGCTCATGTCAAAAGAGTGTAACTAAGCAAAACACTGATCAGTTCAAGACACAACTCAAAGTCCCAAAGAAAATGTTTGTAACCTCAACGCAAAAACAAGTGATTAGTTCAAAGAAATTAGTAAAACATCCACAAAATATGCCAACTTTGAGACCACAAACTGCAAAAAAATGTTAACAACTAGATCCAAAAGTCAAGAGAACTATCATCAAACACAATCAAGAAAACGAATCGGTTGAATCTGTGTGTGACTGAATTACGGATGAAAAGGGGAAGTTTGGACTAATAAATGGAAAAAGTAAGTAACTTTTATAATGGCCAAAGACTTTTTATCCACATCAAGTCAACCCCTCAATGAGAAACCAAGCCTACCACCACCACCTTTCTCCATTGATTTACAAACAGTAAAATAACGCAGCGAAAATAAAATAAAAAAAGCCTTCAAAAAAGACCAATCACAGAAGAGAACAAACACAAGAAGCCAAAATTTTCAGGATTGGTCTCTACAGAAACAGAATCAAGCACCAAGATAGAGAAAAAGTGACAATACTAAACAGACCCATTGTGTAGAAACTCATAAGAAGCAAACCCATTGCATCAAAATCAAAACTTGATGGGTTTAAAAACAGAGACTAGTTCAAGGGTGAAACCTGAGAGAATTTTCTTCGCGAAAAAAAGAAAAATTTGACCGACAAAAAAAAAAAAGAACGATTGGGATACCTTTTAAGACAGAAAAGGAAAGAAGGTGGTAAGTGACAACAAGGTGTTATATAGTTGTGGACATTTTTGGTTTGGTTTGGTTTATTGAAGAGAAGAAACAAAAAGAGAAAGAGAAAGAGAAAGAGTTTTTATTGTGTTTTGAGTTGTGGTGCTGTTTGAGGCTCATGCATCTACCACCTTTGCTCTCTTTTTTATTTGGTTGGTAAACGCTGAAGAGAGAAGAAGGAAATTAAAATTTAAGAGAGAATATTTATTAGATTATGTAGGAATTATTAAATGCAGATAATGGAAGATAGCTGCTGAAGTAAAAAAGCCCATGAGGTTTGAGAAAGTTGAATCCAGGAACGGAGCGTATGTTTCTTCTTCTATTTGAGTTGCATATTTCCCCACTTTTCTTCGTTCTGAATATGCCCAATATGCCCTTTTCGGCTTTTCCCTTCATCTTGGACAATTGGATTGATTGAACTATAAAATTAATTAATTATCTAACTAAAAAAACTAATTTGCTTTATACTGATTTTTATATTTAATATTCTTTTCTTTAGAAAAATTATATTTAATATTCTACTTTTTACTTTCTAAAATTCTACATCATTTCATATTTCTGTAACATAATAATTTAATATTTATTCTTTAATTCTACAATAATTTTATTCAATAAAATTTAACACCATAATAAAATAATTTCCAAAGTAAATAAATTTATCTAATTTATAGAATATAAAAAGTATAAATTATAGAATATATAAAATTATAAATTATAGAATATATAAAATTATTTTTTCTTATAGAAATAAAATAATATAAACTAAAACGATTTAAAACAATAAAAATATAATCTTAAATTTATTGGAATATTTTCGAATGAGTTTTTCTCTTCTAGACACGAGTTTCGAGAGAATTTCTCAGACAAACCATAATTTTAACTCATGTTAACTTTCAATTACTTTCTTTCATTAAATTAGTAAGTTGACTTACGTGAAAAGCTTTCTGATTGTGTCTGACCGCAGTTCACACCCCCGACTTGGGTCGGTGGGTCCGTCCCCCTCAACGGTAAGCGGGTTTTCCTCTCCTTCTATACCACTTTCACCACTGGAGTTCCACCAAAATCTTGATGGTTTCAATGATCTACGAAGAACTATCAATAACATTCAACACTAGCGTTCAGATTTCTTGACTCTGAAACCCTACAAACCACTTCAGTGCACTTCCATCTACCTACCATTTGATATTTTAACCGAAAGCTTACTGAGGCAAAAAAATCAGGAAACTATCTCTTTTTGATCTTTTTGGGAGGATCTGAAAACTATGGCTTCAAGAATCTCAGCTGGGGATAAGGGCAAAGCTTTAGCAGCCTCTGAACCACCGTGAACTCCACGAGTCAAAATCCTCCATTTTGATAATCTGGCACTCCAAAAGGCCCATGCCTTAACTTTGGTGGGCAGAGTCACAAACCAAAAAATTCAAGAAGTGATTAACCTTCTAGCGTTCTTCACAGACTACTGGAAATTATCATCTCCATCCCTGAATTCAGATATAGGACAAGGAAAATTCCAGTTGAGATTCACTTCAGAGGAAGATCTCTTAAAATTCCTTGAGAATAGGCCTTACTATTTTGCTCATTGGATGGTTATAATCCAGTGATGGGAGCCCACGGCTGAAGAATATTTCCCATCCCTCATACCGTTCTGGATAAATGTCTAAGGAATTCATATCCACCTCTGGTCTGAAGCAACAATACTCAGGATAGCAAGGAATATATGACATATTGAAGCCTTAGATATCTCTCTAGAAGCAGCCCGAGTCAAGGTTCATATAGATGGCCTTAAACCCCTTATCACCTCACCAGTGGTAGAGTGCGAGACTGGGGAAGAAGTTACAACCTCATTGACAATTTAGAAAACCACTGCTCCACCTGTATCCGGTTAACCTATGACCCCCTTTCACCTTCGACGACTATAACAAGCCTTCTCTCCGGCCGTTTCGTCGATGTTAAAAAGAAGCTCTAAAGAAAGATAAAGCCCTCTGCTATCTTACCAAAAACAGGTAGAGAAACCAGATAAAACAAATAACAGAGCCAATTATCTGCGACCTCATGATCTCTTCCGACCAAGTGCATGAAACCCACCGTCGTACCGGAGCTCTCATAGATTAGACTATAGTCGACACTACCAACCTGAAAGAAGCCCTCCCTATAAAATCAGACTTCCTCACCACCTGCATCAAAATGAAACCATCGGTCTGAACAAAACCCAGAACTCCTTATAATCTCAAACCACCCACCATCATGCATTCACCTGAAAAGCCCTAATAAAGTGTGGCGTGAGAAAAAGAAAAAGTCGAACCCCCTCCCACTTCTGACTACAGACAATGGTGACCACCATTGGATAGTAAGCCATCTCCTGAACCCCCAACGAAAACCTCCTATCTCATGCAATGGAGGAAGCGCGAGAAGAGCTTAGAGAAGTGATTATTCAATATGCAAATGTGCCTGATCCAACTGAAAGTACTGCTAGGTGAGAACGGTGCAGACAAGCAGAGAAACTAGGATAATTTTAGGACACTGCTAGACAGATGGCCCATTCCTCCTTAAACCCAATCATATTGGTAATCTCAAAGAAGAAGGTGAATTTTCATGATCCACCAATTCATCTTCCTTAAAACTAGGCTGTTGGAACTGTCAAGGTTTGGTGACCCCTTCGACAGTTCGTGGTCTCAAAAAAATCAGGAAAAAATATGATCTAGATATTCTCTTTCTGTCGAAGACAAAAAAAACCACAAGGAGGCAGTCCTAGAGAAGCTTAAATCACTCGGATTTGCCAAGTCCTCTCTAGTTCCAACCCACGGTCTTGCGGGAGGAGGATTAGTTCTGCTTTGGAAACAAGAGATAAACCTCGAAATCTTAGTTCCTGAGATAACTTCTTCGATACCTTAATTTCTTATGAAGGAAGAAATTTCTTTGGTATCTTCCTCTATGGTGCACTGGATAGAGAATTATGTAAACATGTATGGATCACTTCAACAAATATAGTCATTGTTCGTAATGCCCCGTGGATCATCTCTGGAGATTTTAATGAAATCACAGATAACTCTGAAAAAGAGGGAGGAACCCAGAGACCGGAGGGATCCTTTAATGATTTCAGAACCTTCATCTCAGAATGTGACCTCTACGACATTCAACATACTGGAGAGATGCTCTCATGGAGAGGGGTTCGAGGAGAAAGTTTGGTTAAGTTCAAACTCGACCGACCCATGTCAAATGGTGACTGGGCAGACATGTTTCCCTCAACTTGATGTGAATACCTATGGTTTGAGGGCTCAGACCATAGACCTATTATCACCACCTTTGATCCAAAGCGGAAGAAGGGTAAGGTTCTCTGCGGATATGACAGGCGCCTCAAGGAGAATACCAAGGTTAAACTGCTTATTGAACACACCTATAAGGAAGGCTCTTACCAAAACATACATCAGCGCATTGTTAGAGCCGGATCAGCCCTCATCAAATGGAATAAATAGACCCATGCAAACAGTCAGAGGAAGATAAAAAAAGACTCAAGTGGAAACTCAAGGAGGCAATGATGAGCCCCATCAACAATGAACATCAGCTATCTAAAATCAATGCAGAGCTAACCAAAGCTTACATTACTGAAGAATTGTTCTGGAAACAGAGAAGCAGGCAAAACTGGCTCCAACTTAGTGATAAGAATACTGGATTCTTCCATGCCTTAACCAAAAGCCGGGCTGCGATTAACAAGTTCTCACTTATGGAAAATGAATCTGGAGCAGTAGTCTACACAGAGGATCAAATCACTGAGATAATTACTACTTACTTCCATAAGATCTTCACCTCTCAACCAATCAACTAAAAGCCATGGTATTCTCAACCCTACCCTCGAAAATCACTGATGAGATGAATGAGAAGCTAATCTTAACCTCCACAGCAAACGAAATAAAGGAGGCACTCTTTTATACCCACCTGGATAAAGCCCCGGGACCTGGCAGATTCTCTGCTTGCTTCTTCCAATCGTATTGGGATGTCATCAGTCTGGACTTAGTTTGCGAGTTCCAAGAGTTCTATCAATCAGGGATAATGCCGCAAAACCTAAACAAACCTTATGTCAGATTCATACCAAAGATCAAAAGCCCAAGGCAAGTGGCTGATTATCGACCCATCACAACTTGTAATGTATACTATAAAGTCATAGCAAAAATACTCTCCTACCGGATGCAACCAATCCTTGGAAATATTATTTCTGAAACCCAATCATCTTATTACCAAAACGTGCAATTTCAGATAATGTGTTTATCACTCATGAAGTGCTCCATTACTTAAAAACCTCTTCAGCCACAAAAAAAAATGTTATGTGGCAGTCAGAACTGATATGAAAAAGGCTTATGACATATTGGAATAACAATTTATCATGGAAGTCCTATCAAGGTTAGGTTTTCATGCTAATTGAATTAACTGGATTATGCAATGCGTTGAAACTGTAACCTATTCTTAGTAAATGGGCCGGCTAAAGGATTAGTGAAACCAAGTAGGGGTATTAGAAAAGTGAATCATTTATCTCCTTACCTCTTTATTCTCTATATCGAGTTCTTATCTGGTCTATTCCACCATGCTCACGAGAATGCTACCCTACAAAGAATACAAATAGCAAAGAAAAGCCCCCAAGTTAATCACCTCTTGTTTTCTGATGACACAATGTTCTTTATTAGAGCAAATGAAAAGGCAGTTACTACATTACGAGAGATTTTATATGGGTATAGTGAAGCTTCGGTTCAACTATCAACAATGATAAGTCTTCTATCTCTTTTTCCCGGAAAACACCATTGGCCCTGCGAAATCAGATAAAACAACAGTTACAAATACATAAGGAGGGAGGAGTAGAAAAATATATTAGGCTACCAAAACATTTTGGGAGGAAGAAAAAAGACTTCTTCACATCAATTGTGAATAACATCAAGCAAAGAGATGTGCACTGGTCCTCACATTTCCTTTCCCCAGCTGGGAAGCTGACAATACATAAGAGTGTCCTGTCAGCCCTCCCCACCTATGTTATGTCCTGCTTTCTACTCCATGTATCCCTGCAGAAAATAATCCGGCCAGCTTTAACTCGGTTCTGGTGGGATACTTCCAGGGGGAAAAAGAAGATGGATTGGATAGTTTGGAAAAAATTTACTAAACCAAAGAGCATGGAAGGATTGGGTCTAAAGGAAATTGGTGATTTTAATATCGCCCTCCTATAGCTGGAGAATCCACTCTGCCCCCTCATGTCTATTAGCCAGAGTTCCCAATGGGAAATACTTCCATTCAACCAACTTCCTCACCTGTGAAGTAACCTCAACTGCATCACATTGCTGGCGTAGCATAATAGCCGGTTGAAGCCTCCTTGTGGAGCAGTAAGGCTGGACAGTAGGTTCTGGAACCAAGATTTATGCCTTTTCTGAACCGTGGCTCTCCACCTTGGAAAAAATCCAATCCATAGGACCTCATAGCGTCTTCAATGACAAAAATACATCCGCATCTGAGACTCTGCTTTTAGCAATCTAGAGAGCTCGAGAACGGAGTCAAGCCCTAGTCATCGAATCTTCACCGAACTAAGCCTCGAGAAGGGATCCATTGTGCCTGACCACAGGATCTTTCCCAGCTGATTCTATAACCTGAAATACATATGCAGCTTGGGTAAAAGAATCACAAGTTGCAGGACTAGGATGGAGCATACGAATAGGGATGGTATCCTCCTACGATCATCCTCATGTTTTCAATGTGTCAACTCCCCGCTGATGGCCGAAGCTTTAGCAATCAGAACAGCTCATCTACAGGCTAGAGAGCACCAATTTAGAAGAATTTTGGTTCTATCGGGCTCTTTTCTCATCGTCTAATCAATCAATCAACGTCGGGACTCTAGGAACGGAGATTTACAGCATCCAATCGGATATTTCTATCCTTACTTTTTCCTTTTCTCATATTTCGTTTTGTTATATTCCCCGGGATTTAAATGGGCTATTTGATGCCCTTGCAACGAAATGCTTACATGGACTTAATTCTGTAAAAAAAATTAAATAAAAGTAAGGAAAGTTGTTGTTCAAAAAAAAAACTAAACAATAGAATAATAAATCAAATAATAACATATTGCATACTCCACCATTTTTATCATTTCAAATAATTCATATCATTTCAATACCCTAATTTAACATTTTACTAGACTAATTCAACTGTTAAATTTTTTATCTAAAACCTCCTTTGTGGAAAGTATTAGTTAGTAAAGGTCTAAGAAGAATTTGAAAATTAGGCAAACAATAAATAAATTTAGTCTCTTTAAACTTTTATGTAGATAAATTTGAAGAATTAATACTTATATTAACATTAATTTGACAATTTTTCCTTTTTTAATGAAATTTCATTTCTTATAAATATCATATTAAATTTAGACCAATTGAATTATATAGTTAAAAACGAGGTTAACAAATTTTATAAAAACTGGTTTATTCTGTATACTCGTCTTTCGTTCTCTCCATCAACAATCACCTGATTTTCTTCACCTCCTCCACCATTTTTCTTTTTCCATCTTTTATTTCTTCCACGGTTTATCTTCATCATTTTTTCTCCTCTTTGTTTTTATGTCCTCCATCGTATTTTCTACTCGTTTTTGTATCACTTTCTTTTTTCCTCTATGTTTTGCAAATCATTCTTCTCTTATTTTTAAAATAAATTTTATTGATTTCCAATTTTTTCATCAATTTTGTAATTTTGTTCCTCTCTTCCCAATATCATCTATTATTTAACATAAATTTTTTATAGTATGAAAAAAAGAGAGAGGAAAATGTCTAAAAGCCAAAGATAAACAATACAAATAAAAATGAAATTGTTACAAATATTTTTTGATTAATTGTTTTATCACGATACTGTAATGATTTATATACCAATTCATAACTAAAATTTTTAATCATAAATGTGTCACAATTTCATTATAATATTTTGACCAGATTAAAACTTTTTCTCTCTAATCATGATATAAATATTAAAAATATATAGTACCAATATTATTATGGATTTACGACCAAATACAATTAGCTAAATTCTTTGATTATTGTGACTAAACTTCAGTCATTTACATTTACAAATAATATTGTAAGTATGTTGTCACAATTAGTCATTATTTAGTTATCTTTACATTGAGTCATCAATTGTGATATAGTTATTACCACTTTGTAACAAATATTAAAACCACATGTAAATTAAAAAAAAAAGTAAATTAAATTTTAAGAAAAAAAAAATCAAAAATATGTGATAACTTGAAAAAAATAAAAATGACATACAACATAAATAAAAAATTATTCAGATTCGTCACTAGATAATTTGATATTGATATCAGAATTTACATCATCAACATCTAATCAAACTCTTCTACTATTTCTGGATCATGAATCCACCAGCTCAGGAAAAAGTTGCATCCATCAGCTCCGGTAAGGTGAGATGACCAGGTTGGACAACTCAGGGTGAGAACTTATCTCCATTATATAAGGGATACACGACATACCAGCTCGGGTGTATAAAAATTACTATAAT
Source organism: Sisymbrium irio (assembly GCA_000411075.1). Classification (NCBI taxonomy): domain Eukaryota; kingdom Viridiplantae; phylum Streptophyta; class Magnoliopsida; order Brassicales; family Brassicaceae; genus Sisymbrium; species Sisymbrium irio. The sequence goes on along the minus strand of KE155077.1, from coordinate 167,453 downwards.
TTTTTTATATTTCTATTTGATATAAAAAACTTAAATCATTTAGTGATGATTAGTTGATGTAATCTTGTGTTAGATTTAAAGAGTTTTTTTTAGGCATAATGCATATTCAGATGTAAATGGAGAAGATTTGTGTTTGGAGTTTAAACTTCTAAGAAATGTTTTATCAATACAATACAAGTTAAAATGTATTATCTAAAAAATCTATTAGCAATACAATACGAGATATTGAACTCTTTGAAAGGAATGTAAGACTTTTATCCAAACTCATAGATTATTTATCAAATAGTTGACAATCCTAGTATTTGTTGCCTCTACATAAAGATGCTTTTCGATTTTAAAGCTGATAAATAATTATCTCCAAACTACTATGTCACAAGAGTGATTGAATACAATGATTAATAATATTTATTAAAAATGATATGATTACTATATCGAACCACGAAAAAATTATGAATGAATAAAGTTACTATGAACCTAAAAAATAAAAAAAGAAGTAACATTCTCGATTGCGTTTCAAAGATGACTACGGCTTGATGGAGATTTCCGATCTGGGATCTCTGATTACCATTTCTTTTTGGGACTTTATGTCGGTATTATTATGCGGTTTTTAAAGGGTGGTGTATGGGTGGTGTGTAGATTTGCTTTTTCAATGGTGGTGGATCTATATACATCCGGTTTGGTTTTTTTATGGGGTGATTCACATCGAAATGATGTGTTATTTTAAGGATTCTGCGGTTTTATGTGATCTCTCTGATAATGGTTTGCAGATTCGTTTCAAAAAGCAGTCTTTTATGGTATATTCTAACAGAAGTTTTGGTCTTTGGTTTCAGGATACATGAGAACAACACTATACTAATTTGGAGATTGTTTTGAATTTAGGTTTGGATTCTGGTATTATGTTTTGGATGATAGTTTTTTCCATATATATTTTATGGTGACAACTTTGGTCTATCACGCTTTATGGGTTTCGGATCTAGAAAGATATATTTGTAAAGTTGAGTTAGACAGGATTCATGCTCTGATTTTGGAATGGGAGTGTATCATGGATATATTAGGTTCTAAGAAAAATGAGTGTAGTGTAGGTAAAGAAGATTTATCTAAAAGAAGCATTAAAAAGAGTTTACTTCTGGTTTATATGAAATCAGCTTTAGCTTTAATAAGATCATTAATAAAAACGATTCTCTTTATTGCTTAGATTTGTGTCTCTCATTAAACAACTTTGGAATAAGTAAGCAGGTGTTACTAAGTAAAAGACTGGTTTATGGACCCGTGTTACGGTTTATATGAAGCTTCTAAGTTGGTTTTGCTTTATCTGTTATCTTCGACTGATTATGGTCTTCAGCGATCATTGATTGAATTCAAGGTTTATAGGCATAAAAAGCATTACATCCTAGCCTTCATCAAAGGGTTTCCTTACACCCGAAACGCAAGCTCCTTTCTACAACAAAGGATTTTTTTTTTTGGTTTTAGTTGGTTGTTGTAAAATTCAAGAAGATTATCCTAAATGCTCGGCAAAGGTGATAATTGCTAAGGTGAACGTCATTTGTTATGTATTTACTTAGCGAAGATGCTGGAAGATGAGTAATGCGATCACAGACTTTCAAACTTTTTGTATTGGTGCTGTAACAACTATTATGTTTGATTTCAGTCAAATATCGTTAAATTATTGGGTCATGGAGAATGCCGTTCAATTTGAAGTGGTATCTAGCACTTTAGGATCTAGTCAGGATCTCTTCAAATCTGAAACATATAACTCAAAACATTTCAGACATGATTTTTCGGTTAATATTTACGTTTGGAGAATTATGGTTATTTTTAAGGCTTCGAATGGATTTCATGATCTTTTATATCTATAATAAAGATTGTACTTTCTTTTAAGAAACTAACACATTTAGTTTTAACTATTTTTATCTTGCTGGTTATATGATAGAAAAATTTGCGGAAATAAAGGCTTGGTATCGAGGAATTCTGGAAAAAGAACATGACTAGTATTTTATGGAATTTTGCAGGGATGGACTGTTTTCTATGGCCCCTTCGTAACCATGATGAAGACTGTCACGTTAATTAGAATATTAACACATTGAATTATCATAAAAGATCATTGTATTGAAAAAAACTTGTCCTATCTCTTAGTTATAAGAAATACACTTCATCTTTTGATATTTAATTGGGACTGTCATTGGAATTTTTTTGTTAAGAGAGAAACTTGGCCACAAATTTTTTAACAGGTCAAATGTGTCTCAATGTTGTTTTTGGTTAAGAGAAATATAGATTGTGGTTTTTATGATTCTTCGAAAACTTTGGAAATTTTTAAATGTGGTTTTAAAGAGTATTTCTCGTCATTTCTTGAATTTCATTGTTGGGCCTCTTTAAGTCTGAAATGTGATTTTCTGCACACCAGGTAATTTAAAAGATGCAAATTCCAAGTTGGAGATGTCAAGGTCTTGGTAGTAAATGGATGATAAGTCATCTTTGAGAAATTTAGTATAAATATAAACCTGCATTTTTATTTCTTTCAGAAACAAAACAGGAATTTGACTTTGTTCAGAAATTTCAGTTTTATTTTGGTTATTCAAAACTTCATACGGTAGAGCCTTGCGGCAAAATTGGTGGACTCACATTATTCTATGATAATTATTACAATGTAGATATCATTTACTCGAGTAACTGAATAATAGATATCAAAGTGGAATTTCAGGGAAAGAAAAATTTCCTGTCATTTGTTTATGGGGATCCAGTTCAAAAACTAAGGTAAAGATATGGGAATGTTTGACACGTATGGGTATTACTCGGTCAGATCTGTAGTTCTTAATAGCAGATCTTAATGAGATAACATGAAATCATGAGAAACAGGGAGGACCACTTAGATATGCATCGACATTTATTCCATTTAACAATATGATTGAGAATTGTGCCTTATTAGAGTTCCCAGTATTGGGAAATACTTTATCATGGCGGGGTCAAAGAAGTGGCCAGAGAATCAGGTGTTATTTGGATAGGTAATTGGCTAATGAGGATTGACATTCATTATTCTCATTTTCTTATACTGAATATCTGGAGATGATAGGTTCGGATCACCGACCTCTGGTGGCAACTATAGAGGATAAGGTGCTTAGAAAATGGGGACAATTTCGCTTTGATAAACGGTGGATTGGGAATGATGGTTTCATGGCTGCAATTTTGCAGGGTTGGGAGATATCTAGTGGTCGATCGGGAAAATCTATTGTGGATAAAATTCAAAAATGCCGGCATGAAATTTCGGTATGGCGGAAGAATAATCTGCCATATGGAAAAGAGTGTATAAACGATTTGAAAAAGCACTTGAAGAAGTACATGATGACGATAACAGAACTCCTGAGGAGGTTTTTGAAGTAACAAGGAAATTAAAAGAAGCATACCACGATAATGAATTATATTGGCAATAAAAGTAGGAATTTGTGGTATATTTCGGGAGACTGTAACAAAAAATTCTACCATGATCTGACTAAGTAGAGAAGTACAAAACATAATCATTGGTCTGTACAATGAATTGGGGGAACTGGGTTACTACATATATATAGATTGAGGAAGTAGCGGTTGGTTATTTTAAAAAGTTGTTTACCTCTACCTCACTAACAGATTTTGATGATGTACTAAGTTATGTATCATCCTTAGTTACAGACAATATGAATGAAAGACTAATTGCCAGGACCACAGAAGAACATGTACATAACGCGTTGTTCATGATGCATCCAGAGAAGGCACTTGGTCTGGATGGAATGACTGCTTTGTTCTTTCAACAGTCATGAATGGCCTATTATTAAATGAGATGTTCTAGAGATGGTAATAATTTATTGGAGTCAGGGTATTTTGACCAACGGCTGAATATGACAAACATCTATCTGATCCCAAAAGTATCAAGACCAAATCGTATGACTGAATTGAGACCAGTAAGTCTATGTAATGTGGGGTATAAGATTATTTTAAAGATGCTTTGTCAACGGTTGAAATGGTTTTTACCAGGATTAATTTCGGAGACACAATCGGCGTTTGTATCGGGACGATTGATATCGGATAACATTCTAATTGCCCAGAAAATATTTCATGGGCTTCGGAAAAATCCTTCCTGCAAAGAGAAGTTTATGGTGGTCAAAACAGATATGAGTATCTTCTAAGGAAGATGGACTTCTCAGATATGTGTATTAGTTGGATTATGTGGTATATTACATCAGTTCGGTATAAAATACTTTTTAATGGTTAACCAAAAGTTGGTATTGTTCCAAAAATAGGCCTCCAACAAGGGACCTTATCTTCTTATTTATTTATGTTATGTACAGAGGCTCTCATAGCAAATATTCCGAAAACAAAACAAGAATAATTGGTAACAGGTCTAAAGATAGCAAGAGTTAGTCCCCATATTTCTCATCTCCTCTTTGACGGACAATAACCTTTTTATTTTGTCAAGCAAACAAATATGAGTGTCAGGTCTTATTAACAATTCTAAAAGAATACGAGACAGCATCGAAACAGCAAATAAACTTTGACAAATCATCATTACAATGTGGACATAAAATAGCCGAGGAAAAAAATGAGGAGATAAAAGTCATCTTGGGTATCTGTAATATTGGTGGAATGGGTTCATACCTAGGAATTACAGAAAGTTTAGATGGTGAAAAGACACAAGTTTTCGGTTTTTAACAGGAAAGACTTTATAATAATGTTAATGGTTGGATTGTAAGATATTTAACAAAAGGAGGAAATGAAGACTAATAAAGTTAGTAGAGACGAAACTACCGACTCATGTCATGCCTTGCTTCAGATTACCTAAAAACAGTAACAAAGAAACTTACAAGTGCCGTTGCACATTTTTGGTGGAGTAAAAGTGAAAATCAGAAATGAATGTATTAGATGTCATATGATAAATTATGCATCGACATAAACAATGGTGGTATGGGATTTAAAGTAATTGAGGAACAAAATACAGCTTTTGTTGGCAAAACCATTATGGTGACTGATTGATAAACCGAATTCACTATTTGCAAAGGTTTTCAAAGGAATGTATTATCGGCATTCAGATCCCCTCGATCCAATCAAAGTGTACTCTCCATCTTATGGCTGGAGGAATCTAAGCTCAGCTAGATATCTGGTTTGAAAAAGGATAATAAAAAAAGGTGGAATCCGAGACATCCATTTCAGTATGGAATGATCCTTGGATACCCGTCTCTTGCCCGAGATCAGCAACATGTAAATTTAGATACTACCCTCCCTTTACTGTCAACAATTTGATTGACCCAGGAACTCGCACGTGGAATATTCCATTGATCGAGGCAACCATCATCCCTGAGGATGCTGCTATTATCAAGCATATACCACTTAGTCGAGTGCTGAAACATTATACTTACGGATGGCATCACACAAAACATGAGAAATATCGGTTAAATCATGATATAATCTCGAAAAAATGTTTCTTGAGACCAGAGTAACTGATATAGAGTAAGTTTCATCCGTTAAACCCTTTTTGACTCACACTTGGAAAATTAAATGTCCCCTAAAAATAAAATATTTCATGTGACAGGCTATATTTGTGTGTATCTCGATTACCAAAAAATTAAATTGTAAGATATATAATATGATACACAATATTCTCGTTGTGGAGTAGAAGAGGAAACAAATCATGTTCTTTTTAAATGTCCACTAACGATTCAGACATGGGTGTTTTCAAAAATTCCTTCTAATCCTTAAGTATTTCCGATTTTGTCAGTTTTCTCGAATTTTGACCATTTGTTTTGGCGAAATCCAAAAGGATTGACCATTTTTCTTTTTAAGTACTCTATTACTAAATTTTTAGTTTTAGTTTCAAATGCTTTAAACCACCTAAATATAAAGGACTGCACTGTTTATTGTAAATTTGTAATTGTTATTGAATTATTTGTTTGGAGATGTCCTACTCTCCCGATTCTTGTACTCGGATCCTTGAGTTTTGGCTTTTAATGACTATACAAAACTTAACGAAGAAAAAGGAGTTTCTTCACTCCAGTTTTTCAAAACATCCCGTTTTATGCTTAGTTTCCAAACCATATAAGATGATGTTGATGAGGATTCCATTCTTTTCATTCAACATACCACAAGCGTCGAGTGGTTCGCCAATCAATGCTTGGTTTGCTCTCGCCTTTGGCTACTTTTCCCTCGACGAACCACAAGCCTCGAGTTGTACGCCAATCAATGCTAGGCTCACCGTTAGCCACAGCTTTAGACTCAGGCTTTCGAGGCTTTCGACCACGAGCATAGTTTTGCGATCCAAGTCCAATCATCAGCTGAGGCTGAATCCTACCCTTTGGCTGGACCTCAAGCAGCGTGAGGTTGTATAACATTGGACGCTGGAATGTACGCAGTTTGTGTTGAGCCTTATGCGTTACGTTTTGGCCGATGTCTTCATGAATAAAGCAGATTATCGCAAAAGCCAGGAATAGAGTAAGAGCAATTGAAAACATAGTCATCCTGGTCCTTACGCCTCCTTCCACCTACAATTAATTATATCATCCCCGACACTTAAACTGATGGTCCGAATAAATTAAACTGACGCAAAACCAAACTATAAGCTTATATGGTTAGTATTACTTAGTATGCATTTTTTCCATAGGTGAAGTAACAAAATCAATCGGTCCATCCCCAAAGACACTAATTCACTAGACATCAGTCCTAGACCCATCATTTAAACATATAACCAGTTATCAGACCAATAATGTCATGTTTTGAAATCAAAAGAGGTAAGAACTGAAGATGAACTAGACACCTTGGATTTTGTGAAGTTCTGTTTGGGATAAAACCGAAGATTCTTATCAGCGTGTTCAAGACAATGCCGAAGCAAGTTGCAGACTGTTAGTGCCGTGGCTGCGTCTCGGCTGTCTGAATCATATACAACTCGTTTCAGTAACCACGAAGATATACAACCGTCTGAAAAAAACAAACAAAAAAAGTGATTTAATGACCTGGAATGTCAAAGATCTGTTTCTCAGGTGGGATACCAACAAGTTCTCCAAGGAAAACCTGGACTCGAGCACGTTCCTCCCTCGAAAGTATATCTCCATGAGTCATGACTACTGCTGGTTTGTCATCTGGTAAAACATATTCTACTTCTTTCATATTCAGAACAGAAGAAAAGAAAAAGACTGTTCTGAAAGTTGCATTTATAAAAACGGACTAACCAACCTCTAAACGATAGTAGAGGAGAGTTAAAAGCAGTCGAGATCATATGAGCATAGTTCGTTTCACTCTCCATTGATTTCAAGATTTCGACAGCATTAACAACAAAGATAATGGAGTTCACTTTCCTTATCTCACAACCGGTACAACCATCTCGGATCAGTCTGTCCTTTAAATCTGAGTTGTCGGATGCCCTGACGGTAAAACAAACTCATCATGTTAAGGAAAGAAACGAAATGAAAAAAAAATAAAATATAAAACTAATTAAAGCCAAGAAAGAGAATAAAACAAGACAGAAGAAGAGGACCAGATCACAGGTTCGCCGTGATGAACACCTTTTGTAATCCACTGCTCAATCATACTAGTGTTATTAGATAATGAGATTTGGCTCAAGCCACGCGTGTCACAGAGGCAAAATGAACCAGACCTTCCTCTTGTTCTTGGGATCATATATTCCTGAAGAAAGAATGTGCCTCCATTAGACAGCGTACCATCTGCAAATCAAGAGTAACAAAAAACATTAGTCTCATAGTCTTCTTCTTTTTAAACAGATAATAAATGGGGGAAAAAAAAAAGATTTATGTATCATATGTGTACATGATTCTTGAGCTCTAGCTGGGGCAAACTCGTCATCTTGTAAAACTCTTGTAATTCTATTAACAAGACTACTCTTCCCGGCTCCTTTCGGACCAACTATGAGGATCGGTGTCTTCTTTGGAATATCGTAATCGCTCACATTGACATCAGCAAATGATCCAGGACTATAACTAAATTGTTTTGGTTAAAAATATTAAAATTCGTTAGTAGCAAGAAACAAGAATCAAGATATTGGTAAAAACATACAACAAGAATCAAGAATAAACTAAAACCAAGCACTAAGATATAATCTATAATTTTAAAAAGCTGAAAGTGAATAAAATTAGTATATTAAGACCTCAAAATTTGGCGTCTTGCGATTTTCAGTGTACGATTGCTCCTTGCGAGTTTCTCATGTAACAGATCATGGTTTTGGAGAATCTCTTTGTAAGTCTTCTCTCTTTTTCTAATATCAGCTGGAAGATTCTCTTCAGAAACCTCTAAATCATCACTGCCACATAAAGAAAAAGTAAATCAATGGCTTTCTAATAAAGATCATCGTCAACAGAAGGCAGTGATTAATATTACCGGAAACAGCAAGAGCAAGGAGATGATGATCGTGGAAAATTAAGATTCCAAGAAGATTTTTCCCCCTCCTCTACAATAACTTCAATAATTTCCGTTGAACAAACATGCAAAACAGTTCAAGAAACGGAGTCAATAAAGAAAATTGGACAAAACCCGAAAGAAAGAAAGTACGAAACAGAGAGTAACTACCATCTTTGAGAGTATCACCACCACCCATGGATACGATTAGGAAGAGAGAGACCGATCGAAACTTTCGATAATAGTTTTCTTTTGTTCTTAGTCGCAGAGATTTTTTCAGACTTACAATTCGGAATATTGTTCTGATAAAGGTCAGTCAAGAATCAATAATCCTAATATTCGGTTCTCTGCCCAAAAAATAACTAATTATATTTTGTACTGTATATATATTCTTTTGAGTAATTGCATAATATAAAAAAAGATAGTTGGATAATTAACTGATAAAAAAGGATAGTTGTGGATAAGTTGTGAGAATTCAAAAAAAACCTCTATCCATTCTATATTTTTTGAACCAAAACTTGTAGAGGCCGTGAGTGTTTGGATGTCAAGATATCAATAGAAATTATATCACTTTTAAAACCAAATCTTTATAAAATATTGGTTGGCATCATTAAAAGCAAGTGTTAGAAAGAGAAAAGCTTTGAAAATACACACAGAACCAAAGTTCAACTTTTCCTATAACACAAACCTTCTGTATTGTGCTCTCAAATCTACAAGTTTTGTCTTTTCTCTTTTTTTCTTGTCATCTCCATAAACAGCAAAACAATTTTAACTTCTATGCAACTTCCATTTATTGGCTTTCAACGCAAACACATATCAAAGTTTACACAACTTTTTTAGTTGGCGTCAATTTCGAAAGCGGCAGTGTTTCAGTACCTTTCAGGGTTTCTTATAACTATTACGAAGGCCGACACCAAAAATCATTGATATTCTTGGTAAGATTCAGAATTTTATCAACATATAAACTGCAAACTTATTTACCAAATTTCATTCGAAAAAAAATTATTTACCAATTTTTAACTGTATATTTAATTGTTAAAAATTGGATATTAATTCAGATGGACGATCTAGGTTGAAGGTTTTGGTATCACCATAACAACTACGTTGAACAGGTTATAATATATATATATATATATGATAACTGTGTTGTTGGATAAATGAAATTGTAGCATTTGATATCATTGTAGCAACTAAATTGGACATGGTATAATATATATAGATGATAACATAGTTGGTCGATAAAACATGAAACATTTGTTATCATCTATGCAACTATGTTGGACATTTTATAAAGTAGATAACATTCTTGGTGATTTAAAGATGGGACGTTTGTTATCATTCATTTTTAGATTGTGAATGCATGGTGTTAACATATACTGGCTATACAGTTGTTGGACTGATAAAAATTTGTGGTTAACAGGAAATTTTGAGTTCCAGAATTGATAAAATCAATTCTCAAATGTTAACTGTATTTTGCTGTAACTACTTTTTTGTCCGCTATTTAATATAACAGTTATCGATTATACTATTTGTTAGAGGTCGATGTCACACCCATAATTAGGCCAGACGTGGTCTTTCACTCTGATGTCGAAGACCTCAGCTGGAGCGATGAGGAAGATGATCCTGTTGTTGATAAGCTGATTAGTCTGATTGATGAGGGATTTGATTTCAGATCTATATATGTTAACTGTTTTCTTTTAAGTTTCAGTTTCTGTAACATATCGACTATAGTTGTTGTTTGTTAATCATGATATATAGTAACGTTTTGCCAAACTTTACCTTAATTTTTATTTTTTTAATAGTATTACCCGGTAAACTACACTCGTTGTTTGTTAACTTTGTTACCTGATCCCTTAATAGTAACATTACCTTACAAACATTGTTAGCTGATAATTTATAAAAACATATAAGGTTAACATATAATATGTAAAAGGGTTTATGATTTCATATTTTCCTACTTGTTAGCGGATATTTCATATCACCTTTGTGAGGAGAGAAATATGTAGTTTTTGGTTAGCAGGTAATTTGTTTTAAGAGATAAGGTTAGCAGGTAAAAAGTTTAAGGGTTCATGGTGTAGGGTTTAGGGTTAAGAGTTTTCACAACCTAAAAAACATTTCCATCCCACGCATTGGCAACCATTTCTTTCAAAGTTTTTGACCTACTATATCAACATTCTTTATGGGTTGTTAGTTTAGTTACCGAATAACGTTTGCCACACATGACAATCATTTAGTATGTTTTCATATATTGTTAGCGAGTATTTCATATTTTCCCACTTGTTAGCGGGTATTTCATATCACCTCTGTTAGAAGAGAAATATGTAGTTTCTTGTTAACAGGTAATATGTTTTAAGGGATAAGGTTAGCAGATATAATGTTAAAGGATTCACGGTTTACGGTTACAGTTTAGGGTTTACGGCTTATGATTTAGGGTTTAGGACTTAGGGTTTAGGGTTTAGAGCTTAGGGTTTATAAATCATTACCAACTGTATTTATCTGGTAACAACGATGATCCTCCAACAGCGGTTGTTAGCAGGTATTTAAATCATGTGTTAGTTCCTTCGGTCGAATACAAAGGTATTCATAGTGAGCAAAAGAATTCCCACTCTGCTTTGACTCCGTATTAGCGTCCACATCTACTTCTATAATAATTTGTGTTCTTGTTGCAGGTCACAAATTAATTCTCTTATGGTTTAGTTATGTTTTTACTATGATAGTTCATAGTTATTGTTTAAGTAAGAATGTTACCTTGCAATAGTATAGTACCGTTGCCTGCTAACAGATTCATGTGCTGTATCGGATAACAAAATTTGTTAGAAAATAAAACTTTTATAATATCTCATAAAATCTATTTCCTACCGATTTTAGGAGATCTGTTTCTCCACTTTTCAAGCGCATTAAATGCCCAACAGTAGATAGAGAGAGTGTTCTATTCTTCCGTAGTGTGGGTAAGATAGTCACAAAAACTGTGTTGACTTAATTTATAAATTCATGATGTCGTAAATTTAATTTAAGAAGTAGTGTGTAATAAACTAAATCACTCTATTCTTTTTCAGTATGTTTTAGTCGATCCTTAATTTAATGGGAAATCGGGCTATATTAATTTCCTATGTAGAATATAATTGAATAGATAAAGAGATCCGTTTGTTTGTAGATGTTAATATGTAGATATTATTCGTTTTACTTTGGACCTCCTGCAATTTTTTTTTTTTTTGCATATGTGTTATTTGTGCAATCGTTAAACATAAATAAAAAAGGAAATATTATACCTGTAAAATTTAGAAATATTGAGAAAATAAAAAGATAAAGGAGAATCTATTTACTTGTTTATGAGTTGAATGTTTGATATACATAGTTACATTGGAGTCCACCACAACTGTGTATATTTGATTTCGATAGTGGGTGTTGTTAGTTTCTTTTTTTTGAAGAACTTTTATGATAATCTCCTTGACAAACCAATGTTGTTATCATTTTTTGCTCCTCGCATTTGTTATCTCGTTAAAAAAAATTAAATTCAGTGGAATAAATCATAATAGGTTATCTCTTCTCTCAATTCTATTTCTCAGACAGAAGGACAATGATTTCCAAGCTTTAGCTGGATTTCCGTTGTAAAATTATACCGATTAGATTCGGTTTTCCTACCTCGGATCGATCAAGTTTTCTTGTTTCACTCTTCGATTTTAGTATAAATTTCCAGTTTATGATGCTTTATTCTCCAGCCAAATCTGGATTCCTTTTTCTCTTTTTTTTCTGTTTTTTCTTTTTAAACCGATTTTAGTGTTTTCAACTTCTTTTTTTTAATCGATAAAGGTTAATTTCGTTGGAGACTCTGTAGGTCCATCTCTTCCTCAGTCAAATCATCAGTTGTGGCTTGGAGTAGTTCTTCAGTGGTTATAAATCTTGATCGGTACTCAAAGGACTAATCTAATCATGTTGGTTAGTTGCCACAGAACCGTCTGAGGAACTGGCAATTTGGTGTGGTCGGGAGAAGATTTTATCGTTGACCCCTTAGTTTTCGCCGTCTTCTACTTAAGATGGGCAGGTTTCCTGATTTGCAGCTAATATGGAGATCGGCGACCAGAATTTTCTCCTCAGTGGACGCGTGCCAGGAGAGCACGTTTAATCATCATACACATGTCTCTTATTTAGGGTGAAAAATTGTTTGCTTTATTTCATATCGATTGGGTCTTGTTTGGCCCATGCTCTCATTTTAATTTAAATCCTGCAAATGTTGTAAACCTGTTTAAACCAGTTTCTACCCTTAATGAGCTTAGATTCTAATAAAAATGATGGCAAAAAACCAAAATAATAGTAGGTAAAAAGGGTACACTCGTATAAACTCTTCATTGACTGATGTCATCTTATATGACTTTTTGATGATGCATTCCAATGTTATGGACATGCTTTCTAAACATAGAGATGGGTAACAAATTTTATGAAAAGATCAGCCATATTGTCGCATAATCAGACATCTCTCATTTTAACCTCTTTATTATGTATGAGTTTTTAATATATAAGAATAACTTTGGAGGTATATATTTATTTTTATTACTTTGTATATCCTTCATTAGTTTGAGCAACACTTGCAGACAATAGTATTGTCTTTATATAGGATAGTTAGCTCTATATTTTTGTGAAGTCTAATGGTTAATCTGATGTGTCTGCTTATTGACCGCATCATACACATTCTTTACTTTTATGGAGTGCAATGAGTTCAGCATGATTTGAGGAGGTAGCCACATCTGTCTGCTTCTGAGAACGCCAAGATACAGTGGTACCTCCGATCGTAAAAACGTATCCCATTTGTGATTGGGCTTTATATAGATTTGATGAATATCATGTTTCTTCAAAACCAACAATTTGACCTTTTGACATTTTAGGATAAAATATACCTAAATCAGTAGTCCTTTGAAGATAACAAAAACATTATTAACTCCAGTCGAATATCTTGTGTATGGAACAAACTGAATCTTATCAAAAGATTAAACTGCAAATGATATATCAGACCGAGTAAAATACATGAGTGCTCCCGATTGTGCTTAAATATCATACTTTGGGATCAACTATTTTTTCATATTCCTCATATGATCTTTTTTTTTGTCATCAAAGAAACAGACTCATATTGACTCTGTTGACCAAACTGGTAGTTCTGTATCAATGTGAACGACATAAGACGGCTGTGTTCTTGCACTCCGTGCTAGCATATCCGCTCTTATATTCCTCGTTCGTGGTACTTGAATGATTTTTGAGCTGTGGAAATGTTCCCGCATGGTTTTTATATCATCTAAATAGTTTGCAAAGGCTGGCCATTCTTCCGGTTCTGACACCATCTTCGCCAGTTGAGAGCAATCTGTTGCAAATGTAACATTGTACTGTCTTAAATTCCTCATGCATTACATACCCCATATTAG
>KE155077.1:137224-153261 GCA_000411075.1 Sisymbrium irio | reverse complement strand
TGCTTCCATTTCTGCATGAAGTGAGGAAATACTAGGCCTAGTATTCCTCGCCCCCATCAGTCCCTCAAAACCTGGTAGAGTACTGTACCATCCTTGACCCGAGAAGGGGTCGGATTCCTTCCAAGAACCATCCACAAAACACCATCGCCCAGGAATGTCTGGTAATGTTGAGATTTCAGCCTGTGAACTATCTCGTGATTCTTTTGTAAACTGTGCCTCCCGCCATAAAAGTGCTTCCTCTTCCGCCCGTTATAGGGTGACTCTTGGTTCAATATCCAGATTACTAAATAATTTACTATTTCTCCCTTTCCATATATACCAAAGGATCCAAATGAAATGATGGTCGTCCATTTTTGGTTTTACCCGCCAGAATAGGTGGTCCATATTTGTAAATAATGCTGTTTTTGGGAAAACATCTGGATTCGATGGTATCTTTGAGAGTGCCCATACTTGTCTGGCCGGAGGACATTCAAAAAACACATGGTTTATTGTCTCCTCTTCCGCCCCACATCTTGCACAACCAAGATCCCCTTTCAATCCCCGTTCCTGTAAATTTTTCCTGACAGCAATACACCCTGGAATTATTTGCCATAAAAATGTTTCATCTTTGGTGGACATTTAACTTTCCAACAAAAAGCTTTTAAAGCATTCACCGTGGGTCTCGAAGTAGTTTGATCGATTAAGTGATCCGGGTAGACCCTTTCTACTTGGTAACCTGATTTTACCATGTATTTCCCATTATGTGTAAAGTGCCAACCAATAGTGTCCGACAGCAACCTTTTGCTCAGTGAAATACTTTCGATGATTTTTACGTCGTCTGGATCCACTAATGTGTGGAGCATTTGTGAATTCCATTGTCTCGACACTGGGTCAATAAGAGCATCCACTGTGAGATCGGGTTGTAAATTTGAATGTTTTTTGTTTGCTGGTCTTGGGCGAGTGGTTGGGAGCCATGGGTCATTCCATANAGCCATATGACGGGGAATAAGAACGAATCGGTTCCAGGGGTGAGGCATGCCTGTAGTTCCGTCCTTTAAAAACCCTAGCGAATAAGGTTGCTGGTTTCTCCATCAACCTCCATAGTTGTTTGCCCAGCATTTCTGTATTAACATCTGTCATGTCCTTAAAACCGAGACCTCCTTCCTCTTTATCAACACATACGTTATCCCAGGATTGCCAATGTAAACCCCGTGTGTTATCTCCTGCGCTCCACCAAAATTGTGCCACCGTACTTGTTAATTTCCTGACAGTTGTCTTAGGCAGACGATAACATGACATCACATGATTCGGTAACGCTGTAATCACCGATTGAATGACGACCTCTTTCCCACCTTTTGTAAAGTGTCTGAATGTCCATCCATTTATTCTATTTGTAATCCTATTCTGTAGAAAGCCAAAAACTTGGACCTTGGACCCTCCTATATTTTCCGTTAGTACCAAATATGACCCCATGCCTCCCATATTTTGAATATCTAGAATATCCCTCTTCTCCTGTCTACATGATTCTTCAATTGTGTGACCAAATTTAATTGATGATTTTTGAAAATTTATGAGTTGACCTGATACTTCCTCGTATTCCTTCAATATCCTGAGAATAGTTTGACATTCCTCTTTCTTAGCCTTACAGAAGAAAAGACTATCATCCGCAAAAAGTAGATGAGAAATCGGAGGACTTGCTCTGGCAACTTTTAGTCCTGTTAAAATTTTTTCCTTCTCCGCCTTCTTAATGTTTGCAATGAGAGCTTCCGTACATAAAATAAAAAGATAGGGTGATAAAGGATCCCCTTGTCTCAGTCCTCTCTTAGGTAGAATAAGGCCCCGTGGTTGGCCGTTAAGTAGGACCTTGTATTGTACTGATGAAATACATTCTGCCATTAGTTTAATCCAGTGCGAATCAAACCCCATCTGTCGGAGAAGGGCATATATAAATTCCCATTCCACTCGGTCATACGCTTTACTCATGTCCGTTTTGATCGCCATAAATTTACCTTGACAAGCTTTATTTGGCTGTAATCCGTGAAACATTTCTTGAGCGATGAGTATATTATCCGAGATTAGCCTCCCAGAAACAAAGGCCGACTGGGTCTCCGAAACTAGTGTAGGCAGACATCCATTCAGTCGTTGGTACAAAACTTTGGAGATTATCTTATATCCTACATTACATAGGCTGATAGGTCGAAGCTCTGTCATTCTTGTGGGTCTCTCTGTTTTTGGAATCATACAAATGTTGGTAATATTCAATCTTGGATCCAAAACCCCTGAGGAGAGAAATCCATTTACCATGTCTATTACATCATTCTTTATAATGTGCCAAGAATGCTGAAAAAACAACCATCAGGTCCTGGTGCCTTTTCTGGATGCATCATGAACAAAGCCTGTTTTACCTCCTCCTCTGAAGCTAACCTTAATAATTTCCTATTCATCTGGGAAGTAATTGTCGGTTTTATTTCAGCTAAAAAAACCTCAAATTCCGACGGAGAAGTATAACTAAATAAGTCAGTGAAATAATCTACTGCCACTTTCTCCACTCCCGACTCCTCCGTGATCTAATTTCCATTTGTGTCATGCAGTCCAATTATTTTATTCCGTACCCTCCTTTGCTTCGTCAATGCGTGGTAGAACCCTGTATTGTGGTCCCCAGACGAGTACCACATAAAAAGATAGGGTGATAAAGACTTTTCTGGAACCAATATGCTTCCTTATCCTTATAGGCTTCCTGAAGTTTCCTGGATATTTCCAGAATTTCTTCTTGTGAGCGTGAATTATCATTTTGTACCTCCTCTAGAGCTTTTTGTAGATCTTTAATCTTATTTTTTCCGTACTGAGGATTGTTTCTTCTCCATGTGGCAATTCCATGTCTACAGTTGCTAATTTTTGCTACAAAATCTCCTTCTCGCCTATTGCCCCCATTCAACCATCCAGTCTCTATAGAATCGAGAAGCCCCTCCTGCCCTATCCATCTTTTGTCAAACCGGAATTGGGTTTTCCGTTGTACAATTTTGTCTTCCAAGTATGCCACTACTGGCCGGTGATCCGAAGCTATCAGTCCTAGATATTCTGTGTAAGAACATGGGAAGAGTGTGTGCCATTCCTCATTTGCTAGTGCTCTGTCCAATCTACACCGTATTGTCATCACTCCCGTACCTTTTCCCCGTCTCCCTTGCCAGGAAAATTTGTTGCCTCTAACTGGGAACTCTAATAGACCACTATTCCGAATCATGTTATTGAAGGGAATAAAAGTATCTAGGTTCCTCATGGGACCTCCCTCCTTTTCGTGATTCCCAGTAATTTCATTTAAATCACCAATTATAAACCATGGTTCTGATCTTGCCAATCCATATCTTGTTAGTCGTTCCCAGACTTGTTCTCGGAGACTTTGAACTGGGTCCCCATATACAAATGTCATGAAAATACGCTGACCCAATGCCTCCGCCTCCACGTCAATCATTATGTTACTTGAGTACAAAATTTTTGTTTGGAACTCATTATTATAGAAGAATGCCAGACCTCCACTCTTGCCAATTGGGTCCACCGTAATAAGGTTATCGTATCCAAAATGTGCCTGAAAATCTTGTAAAAAAACCTTTTGTTGCTTTGTTTCGGATAAAAACAAAAAATCCGGCTTATGCTTATGCCAGATATCTCTTAGGTAACTTATTGTCCATTTACTTCCTACCCCTCTACAATTCCAGCTTAGTACTCTCATTAATAAAAGGTTGTGGGTTACTCCAAAGAGTCAAAGTTTGCGGATTTAATGATACCCGTGTTTATATTCCACCACATTCCGATTTTTGAGCTCCAAAAATTGGATTAGTCTCCCAAATGATTCCTGCTAA
Source organism: Sisymbrium irio (assembly GCA_000411075.1). Taxonomy (NCBI): domain Eukaryota; kingdom Viridiplantae; phylum Streptophyta; class Magnoliopsida; order Brassicales; family Brassicaceae; genus Sisymbrium; species Sisymbrium irio. Next base: position 149,425 of record KE155077.1, on the reverse strand, counting down.
CGCTTTACATTTTCCAAGAATATCTTGCTGTACAAAAACATAAACTTTATTATTATATGGCTTTATATCCATATTTGATTCCAAGTCCCTCCATGTTATATAATGATTAGGAATCCCCATCAGTACCCGGGTACAAATTTTTTTCCTCATGATTACTTCCCGGCAAATAGCTCCCCTAGCTTGTCGTTGCTGATATATTATGGTACGGCTGTTAGAGAAAAGGACTAACGTCCATTGCTCACCCACTTCGAAAGTCCAAAGCCGATGAGTATGTTTCCTACCTTCCTGCTGCCCGTAAATCAGTAACACTTGTTCTCGGTTTGAAGAGACCAAGAAACATTGAGTTTGTGTACCCGCGTTTGACCAAAAGACCACGAACCAGAAAAACATGTGTATGATGATGGTCCATTGCTGGAAAGAATCCCGTAAAGTCAGTGAAAAATACCATGGGATATTTACGATCATTAAAATCCACACTGTAAGGAAATTCATTGACATCAACATCATCCAACTCTTACAATGCCAAAAATAGAGAAATAAAACCCACACATGCTTGCACCAACAATCCGTATAAAGTAAAACCACAAAGGAAATGCTCACTGAGCTTATTAAGAAAATAAAATGCAAACTACCAAGACACATTACAGAAACCTGATCATCTCGTTTCTCATTTGTTCTAACCATTAGTATCACCTGTTTGTTTTAAGTTCTTCAGGTTTGAGGCACCCTTGTCATCTTGAGTCTTGGAGCTCTCTCCAACTCGTTTTCCTTGTTTCCCNATTATAAACCATGGTTCTGATCTTGCCAATCCATATCTTGTTAGTCGTTCCCAGACTTGTTCTCGGAGACTTTGAACTGGGTCCCCATATACAAATGTCATGAAAATACGCTGACCCAATGCCTCCGCCTCCACGTCAATCATTATGTTACTTGAGTACAAAATTTTTGTTTGGAACTCATTATTATAGAAGAATGCCAGACCTCCACTCTTGCCAATTGGGTCCACCGTAATAAGGTTATCGTATCCAAAATGTGCCTGAAAATCTTGTAAAAAAACCTTTTGTTGCTTTGTTTCGGATAAAAACAAAAAATCCGGCTTATGCTTATGCCAGATATCTCTTAGGTAACTTATTGTCCATTTACTTCCTACCCCTCTACAATTCCAGCTTAGTACTCTCATTAATAAAAGGTTGTGGGTTACTCCAAAGAGTCAAAGTTTGCGGATTTAATGATACCCGTGTTTATATTCCACCACATTCCGATTTTTGAGCTCCAAAAATTGGATTAGTCTCCCAAATGATTCCTGCTAACGCTTTACATTTTCCAAGAATATCTTGCTGTACAAAAACATAAACTTTATTATTATATGGCTTTATATCCATATTTGATTCCAAGTCCCTCCATGTTATATAATGATTAGGAATCCCCATCAGTACCCGGGTACAAATTTTTTTCCTCATGATTACTTCCCGGCAAATAGCTCCCCTAGCTTGTCGTTGCTGATATATTATGGTACGGCTGTTAGAGAAAAGGACTAACGTCCATTGCTCACCCACTTCGAAAGTCCAAAGCCGATGAGTATGTTTCCTACCTTCCTGCTGCCCGTAAATCAGTAACACTTGTTCTCGGTTTGAAGAGACCAAGAAACATTGAGTTTGTGTACCCGCGTTTGACCAAAAGACCACGAACCAGAAAAACATGTGTATGATGATGGTCCATTGCTGGAAAGAATCCCGTAAAGTCAGTGAAAAATACCATGGGATATTTACGATCATTAAAATCCACACTGTAAGGAAATTCATTGACATCAACATCATCCAACTCTTACAATGCCAAAAATAGAGAAATAAAACCCACACATGCTTGCACCAACAATCCGTATAAAGTAAAACCACAAAGGAAATGCTCACTGAGCTTATTAAGAAAATAAAATGCAAACTACCAAGACACATTACAGAAACCTGATCATCTCGTTTCTCATTTGTTCTAACCATTAGTATCACCTGTTTGTTTTAAGTTCTTCAGGTTTGAGGCACCCTTGTCATCTTGAGTCTTGGAGCTCTCTCCAACTCGTTTTCCTTGTTTCCCCTGCCCATTCTTCCTTGGTGACATAACCGCCTGTACTAGCCTCCGCTTAGTTGTACCCACCGTAACCGGTAGCTTCACTACGTTCCTTCGAATTCCTTTCCTCTTTTCATCGCCTTTTCTTGAGATTCCTCTACCCTCTGTCTCCTTCAGCGAGTCATTAGTTCCACCGATAGCCGTGTCCTTCCCCTGTATCTCATCCTCCTTTGTTTCTCCATCCGTAAGTTCCTGACTAACGTCATCTCTCTCCACAAGACCATTCATGTTTCTATCCTCATCTCCATTGATCTGCCGGTCCATACTCTCAGTATCCATCATGTCTAAACTCCTAGCTACCAGTTTAGGTTCCACGCCATTTTCTATACTAGCATTCATGCGATCCAAACTACCTCCTATATCCATCTCAATTCCAGGTTTAATATTACTAACCTCAAGTAATTTTGTCCTTTCCTCCTGTGTATGTAGTTGTGTCTCGTTTTGCTTATCTGTTGGACATCCTTTCTCCTCCACCTGAGAAACCATCTCCGAGCTTGCTGTATTTTGAATCTCACCTTCTTCTTTTTGTTCCTCTTGTTCCTCCAATACGGAAGTCCTCTGTCGTCTGGGTACATTGTCTCTGCGTTCGTTTTCCTCATATTGGGCATGCCGACTTTGGTCCCCCCGGTGTCCATGGTGTCTAAAGCTACCCTCGTCTCCCCGGCTGCTGCTGCGATGTGATGATTGTCGTTTACTTCCTCTGTCTGAAACTCGCATCCATTTCGTGTCCTGTTCCCCACTCATCTTCCCTTTTCCTTTGCCATAATATCCTCGTTGTTCCTTTCTCCTCTGGCCTTCAGCGTCATGAATCACCACTCCACTGTAACTTTGGGCTCTATCCTCATTCTTGTTCCATACTTCCTCGTTTATCTCCTCCTTCTTGGCTCGCCTCGGATTAGAAGGACAGTTATCTTCGCCGTGAGATAGACTGAAACAAAGTTTGCAAAAGCCAAATAGCTTTTCATATTTAAGCTTGACTAATACCTCCTCTTCGTCGTAAAATTCTCCTCCTTTAAACTCCATCATGGTGTCAAAACACAGTTCCTTAAATCCATCCAATAGCACTCTTATTTTCCCATAATCCAAATCGACATCTGTTGTTTCCCCAATCGCATCTCCAATCCTCTGAAATACCTCTGTTGACCAAAACTCTGTAGGGAGGCCATCAATCTTGATCCAGAAAGGAATCTCGGATGGGAAGCTTCTCGACATTTTTGGTTGCCACCGTGCCACCGCTACCATCCAATAATCAAAATGATATGGTTGCATCTCCAAAACCGCCTCTATGTCCTCCTCCGTATCAAAATGAAACTGAAATTTGCCCATTCCTAAGTTTGCACCCGAAACCCTGTCTTCGACTTTCCATATTTTTGGAAGCATCACAAGCAGAGCATCAATCTTCTGCTTATCCGGATTGAAGCATCGCCCAATCAATGTTCTGGAGTAACTCTTGATCAAGTCTGAATTGTCAAAATGTGGAACCGAGATCTTCATTCTCTTACGAGCTTCACCAGATGAAACTTCTCCCATCTTGCCCACCCATTGACCCTGAGTCATGATGCCAAAGTTAATAGAAAGAACAAATTTGTAAGTTGAGTGAATACAAAGCAATATATTGTATATCTCTCCTTCACCACTCCTGTTTATATAGTAAGTACTCCCCCTCATGGAATCTCTTATGTAATCATCGGTATTTCCATTCATGTAATGATAAATGATTCGCAATCTTAAACAACCAATCTCAAAATTTTCCTTAAAACACCAAAAATAGACTGTAGACCGTATTTCCTTTTCCATTTTTCCTTCAGAATTAACCCATGAGAATCGCAGATATTCTGTGAAACTAATGGTGGAAGATCTTGTTTTGAGGAGGATAACGATCTTACCATTAATAAATTGTATGCGAATCGCCTGTTTCCTTATGCCAATATCATATAATTCCGCATGAATCCATGATTAATTCACCTCCAAGCCAGGCGATCGAAATCAGAATCCTCTTCGATATCGATATCCTGAATCCCAGATTTCGAATCTGTCGCCATAACTTTCCTTGTCCGTCGGGTGGATTGGTTCCTTTGTCACATCGAGAGGAAATCCCGAGTCCTAGATCCCATCCGTGCCTCATCCTCGAAGACCTAGTGTATCGCCGCCGTCGCCATCAGAGAAATTTTATTTTGTTAAAAATTTATTCTCACTGGTCTTTATCTTTACTATGTACTTTGAATCTCCAATTCCAATATAAAACTTTACCTTCACTTTATTAGGTTAGGTATTTAAAAAGGTGTTATTAGGTTTAGATATTTTTAGAATACTTTATGTTCTAAAGACCATTTCCTCATATGATCTAAATGGATCACTTTCAACATTAAGTGAATTAACAACCATAAGAGTACTCAAACGAGTTGTTTTATCTATATTAAAGCCTTTGTAACACTCTTTTAGTATATGTGCATTGTGAAAAAAATAAATCCTTTTGAGAATGCTCCATTACAGACCTAGACAATACTTTGTCTGCCTAAGATCTTTCATTTTAAATCATCATTATAAATAATTTGATGCTTTTTGTATCTATTTATGAGTTCTGATTATGTTTAGATCATCAACATATATTGTTATTATCACAAATCCAAATTTTGTTTTTTTGATGGAAACACATGGGCATATATGATTATTTACGTATGCTTCTTTTGTTAAATGCTCACTGAGACGATTCTGTCACATACATCCACATTCCTTTAGTCCATACAATAATCTTTGCAATTTTATTGCACATAACCACTTTAGTTTAGAACTTAATGCTACTGGCATTTTAAAACCATCTGGAACTCTCATGTAGATATCAGTATAAGTATCTAATGATACATATAAGTATTCCATAACGACATTCATGAAGTTTTAGCAACAGATTAAAGAGATTAGGAGAAGATTAAGTGAAGACTAATTAGAGAGTAAGAGATTTGCGAAAGTGAGAGAAATAAGAATATACAAGCATACATATATTTAAAGAGATTGCAATGAGAATATGCTAAAGAGATTCCTAGCCAGCTATACAAAAGAGGAAAAAACAAAAGCAAAAACAAAAGGTGGGAGGTGGCATAGTACAACAGCTATTTTTCTGTGTATCAATCTGGATATTTTTCCTTTGGCAACGGCTAGAATGGATCACTCTAGATCCTAAATGACTCAGCACTTCAGTCTTCGATACTTGCCTAACACTCCAAGTTGTTACTTGCGCACCAAGACTCCAGACTTGTACGGATGTACGGACATGTACGGACTGAAGAGAGAAGAGCCGACTTGAACTCAATGCAAGACTAGATGGAGTGAAGGTTTCATCTAGTTTATCAGTCTGCTCTAACAATTCATAAGACACATTTTATAGATTTTCATCAGCCGCTAGACTTATCGAGAATCTAAATGTGATTGCGTCCATAACAAGAGAATCTATTTCCTCGTAGTCTATTCTAGATCTTTGTGAAAAATCTTAGGCTACAAGACAAGTTTTATATCTCATTATCTCATTTTTTCATTTTGATTCTGAACGAAAACCTATTTATATCTAACTGGTCTCACATCTTCAGGTGTGATACAACGAGTTCAAACACCTCTCTTTTGTTGAGCAAGTCAAGTTCGACTTGTACTGCATCTTTCCATTTTATCTACCATCGAGAAAATCTATTTCTTTTCTTTTATGTATCTTTCTATTATAGATATAGTTGATAGAAATCTCATGATTTTCTTCTGGCTTTTGATGCTCTACACTATCATGAGTATCATGATTTTCTTTTTGCAAAGTACTTTCTGCTACTTTGGATATTCATGCATTTCAACTTCCTTTTGTTTTTTAGGATTTTTATTCTTAGAACCGACTGGTCTGTCACGCTTCAGTCATCTTTTAAACTCACATGTATTATATGCTTATCCATGTTCATGTGGTTTTTTAATACGAGGAATATTATTTGCAGCTGGTATATGAGATTTAGTTACCATTTTGGTATCTTCAAATACATCAAAAAGCTGATTTGATATACTTTACAAATGTAATTTCATTAAAATTTTAATTCTGACTCTTTCGTAGGAGGATCAAGGTGTAGTAAGAATGATACACTCCATTTGATTTCCTTTTCTGCTAGTTTATTTTCTTTCCCTAGAACTAGGAATACTTTTTCATCAAAATGGCAATCGAAAAATTATGCCATAAAAACATCTCCAGTGTGTGGTTTTAGATTAGTTTTTGGAGAATCACAACCAACATATATTCCGAAACTTCTTAGTGGTCTCATCTTTGTATGTTGTAGTGGTGCTAAAGACACATATGCCACATAACCGAAGATTATTAAATGAAAAATATTTTGTTTTCAACCAAATGCTAGTTGAAGTGGGGAATATTTATGGTTTACACTTAGTCTTATTCGAATCAGTGCTTCTGCATGCAAAATAACATGTCTCCATATAGAGGTTGAAATTTTTGATCTCATGATCAATGATACTGCAATTAACTGCAAACATGTAATTAGTGATTCAGCCAAAATATTTTAAATGTACACATGAGCTACATAATGTTTAACTTCAATTACCATTACCATGCGATAGTCATTGAATGCTTGGGTTGTAAATTCACCAACATTTTCTAGTCTATTTCTTTTTTATTAATCAGGAAACTAAGCTTGCAGTTTGATTATCTGAGTTAGAAATCTTGCAAATTTTATATTCTGAGATGATAGTAGACAAAAATGTGATATATACTAGATGCATCAATATATATCATATAATAGTGAAATAGTTCACATGGTGGATGTATTAGTCCACAAAGATCACCTTAACTTCTTTCAAAGAACTTTGGTGATTCATAATCAATTTTGATAGGCGATGGTCTTATGATAAATTTTCTAAGAGAACATGCAGTATATGTCATGTTTTTTTCTCGATATATCTCCTATACTTTTTGTAAATAACCATGTGAGTTTTCTATGATTTTTTACATCATTATGGTGCATGGGTGAAATAATGTAAACATGATATTTTTATCATAAGATGTGATTCTATTACATATATATATATAGTGTAAACCAAAAGGGAGTTTTGGTAAAAATTTTAATACCTTTCCTTTTCTGTTTTTTTCAGAAGTTATATACATGTACTTCTTTCTATCTTCAGTTGCAGACTGGGTATCAAAACCTTGAAGATATTTATCTTTAAAACTCAACAAATTCCTTTTAGAATTTGGAGAAAACAATGCATTTTTTTATTCGAGAATTTGTTTCCATTGGTAGCACAAAATTATCTTTACTAATCATTTCAATCAAGTCTTCAGGATCTGATATTGTGTTGACAACAATATTTTTTGGTTCAATTCAGAAAAGTAATTTCTCTATTTTATGATAGTGTGTGTTATTCCACTGTTTGGTATACATATATCTCGGGCATTTATCTCAGATGTTGTTTAATTTCCATTGTAACTTATTTTTGAGATTAGAAAATAATTAACAAGATAATTATATTCATAAAAAATCTTACTAAATAATTATACATTATTTAAACATAAGCCACAATAATTATACATTAATAAAAAGGGATCACACATTAATTATACATTATTGATCAAGCGATGATTATGCCATACTGATAATTATTTATGGCATAATCATATGATTTCCAAGAATCACATAATAGATATCTTAGACTTCCATAATGGTAGTTTAAACCAACTCATTTGCAAAGTCAGAAGCATCTAGGCATGGTGTACCCTCCGACTGTTCCACGAGGTTAACTTCCTTTTCTTTTCCTTCTATGGATTCTTTATACAGTGTACAAAGATGTGCAGGTGTACGACATACTCGAGACCAATTGTCTAAGTACTGTATCTAAAATAAGTGTTTTTCTCTTTTGGGAGGGTTTTTCGGATCCATAGGAATAACTTTTTCTTTTGTGGATTGTATTTTCTCTCACGCCCACGATTGTGTTGACGGCCCCGAAAAGCTTTGTTTTCTCTCAATGGACTTTTAACATCTAATGCAATTGCTTCTGTAAATGCTTTAGATCCAGTATGTCAGGTCATGTTATTCTTTCTGAGGAGCTTATTGTTCTTTTCGGATCTGAGAATTTGGTATATCCACATAACATATATTGTTGTTGTAGGGTGATTTGGTTTTTGTGGAATGTGGTATACGTCTTCTTAAGCATTGGAGATTCAGTTACTATTTTCCTATAATACCTCATTTTGGCTAATGATCCCTAACACAATGGAGCTATAGTTCATCACTTTGGAAAAATTTTGGAATCTAAGACTTTGCCACTCATCCTGAGCAAGAGGAAGTGTTATATATTTCTTATGATCAAAACGATATTTCAGAGACTTCCAGAGCTCTTTGGGATCCCTCATGTTCACATAGTCATATATGATACTTTCATCAAGGTGTCTTCCAATTTCACCTTTTCTTTAGGCGTGAGATTATTTTTCTCTATGATCATTTCTAATAAATCTAAAGATTCTAGATGAAGTTCAACATTGGTAATCCAATATATGTAATCATCACCAATATTATCTAAGCCAAAAATTGGAGGTTTTTAATGTTTACGATTTAAAAAAAAAAAAAAATCATAAAAAATTATTAGTATGTTTTTTTAACTAATTGTTTATATCAATGATACAAGCAATTACAAAGAAAATAATGCATAAAAAATATGCTACTGTTATGATAAATTCCTTGGGAGTAAACTCTCTACCAAATAGACCATAAATAGAAGCAAAATTTATAATTATATGTAAAACTAATAACAAGTGAATAATCTTTTCTTTCAAAAAAAAAAATATTTAGAAAATATTTGAGAGAAGATGAAATCGTTGATGAAATGAGATAAAATTGGTAATGGGAGGAGATGAAATTGTTGAGTGATATAAATGAGTGAAAGATGAGTGTATTTATTAATTAAAAACACTGTTCATATCCATTCAAGAAGCCGTTTGAAAACTTTTCAAATTTCTTTGTGACCTTTGTAAAAAAAGGTTTAAATAAATCTAATCAAAAATAATTTCAACATATATCTATTAAATTTTCTGATTTTCAAAAATGAAATTTTATTCAGTTAATCAAACCTTCATTTATTATAATATTATGGTGACAAATTATCCACGTTAAAACAATGAATAAATTATATGGTGGTTCAGCCATCTAATATGGCATTAACAATAAATAAAGTATACGGCGGCTCATCATCCATGTGAGAGTCGAAACTCACACAATCAAAACTTATAATAAGTGAGGGTTTAAAATCTTATTTTATAAGAACTTGAGGACTAATATTGAAAATATTTATATATTGATCTATTTCCGAAAGTACAAAGAATATTCCTAAATGTTGTGAAGTCTTACAGTACGAGAGTCTAAGTTTTTAGAATGGAATGACTAAAACCTATTACATGTTATCCTATATATACTCAAAGTATTCAGCTGCTGAATAGTGCTGCTAGCGATGTGGGACTTCGTTAAACACTTTAACTCGCTGAATTTGGATATTCTAATGGACTTTGGCCAAGTCCGCGGTCAAACTTCTTCAGCAGACTGTCTTTTGGTTTCGTTCTGATCCAGCTAGTCTTTGGTCCAATCTGGTTCTGGTATTGCTCGTCATCGTTTTGGGCTGACTTTTTCTGGTCCATGAACAGTGTTGTGAATAGTGCATGAATAATGTTCCGAAGGTAAAACTGCCGAAAATAACCTAAAACTCATCGATTCAGTCAAGCCTTATTTTGGAAGTATGTAATGAGTTCTAGTCACCATTAAATGATATTTTTAGCTAGATAAGATGTTCTGGTCACCCAAAACCTTCATGAAAGAAGTTGGCGACCATGAAATAATCATCGGATAAGTTTTTGGTCGCCCGTTCTCTTCTTAAAAGAAATTGGCTACCAGCATTGATGCTTGGAAAAACTGTGGTTGCCCAATTTCTCCTGGAAGGAAGAAGGCGACCAACATTGGTGCCAAGGCAAATATTGGTCGCCAAAACTTTTCCTCGAAGGATAAGGATGACCAGAATTAATGCTAAGGCAAATCTTGGTCGCCAAAACTCTTCTTGGAAATTTAAGGGTAACCAGCATTGATACTAAGGCAAATCTTGGTCGCCAAAACTCTTCCAGGAAGGTTAAGGGCGACCAGCATTAATGTTAAAGACAAATATTCGTCGCCAAAAATCTTCTTGAAAGGTTAAGGATGACCAGCATTGGTCATTAGACAAATCTTGGTCGCCCAAACTCTTCAGGTTAAGGGTGATTATAATGGATCATTGGACAAGTTTTGGTCACCCAAACTCTTCATGGACGGTCAATGGTGACCAGCATTAGTCATTGGAAAATTTTTTGTCCTCAAACTCTTCCTGGAAGGATAAGGGTGACCAGTATTTGTCCTCGGACAATTTTTGGTAGCCTAATATCTTCCTGGAAGGATCAGCGCGACCAACATTGGTCTTCAGACAAGTGTTGGTAGACCAATCTCTCCCTAGAAGAAAAGGGCTACCAGCATTGGTCATCAGAAAAGTCTTGCTAGCCCAATCTCTTCGTAGAAGAAAATGGCTGCCAGCATTGGTCCTTGGATAAAGCTTGGTCGTCCAATCACGTCTTAGAAGGTTAATGGCGACTAGCAATTTTTTTGAGTATAATTGTGTGTCCTAGTGGTAGTTTTGTGCCAATACTTAGACTTTTTGGGTCATTAATCTTCGAGGGGTAGATTTTGACTCCAACATTTCATTATGTCATTAATAATAAATTATGTTGTGGTTCAATCATCTAAATAAATAAATTATATGATGACTCAGCCATATACTATGATATTGACAATAAATAAATAATTATGGTGTATATAGCAGCAATGATATATTTTGTAATAGTTGTTTAATGGACCATTATTTTTTCAATATTAATGTGGACAGTTTATCGCTCGTTAATAATTTACATCATTATATCATGACTGTTAATACACCATAATTATTTATTTATTGTCAATATCATAGTGGACTTCTGAGACACCACATAACTTGTTTATTTTGATGGTTAAACCACTGCATAATTTATTGTTCATGACATAATGGATGGATGAGCCATTTGAAGAGAATCTCCCAAGGATGATGCACTCTAAGGTGGTGAAGGATAAGCTTTGAATCCTAGAGATTGTCAAATCTCAAAAATCAAAGGATGTGGATTGAATGGCACACAAAGGATTGCGGAAAATCCTTTGATTCACTGGTGAATCGATTTCTCTGGATATGACGCACCAAAGGAATCGATAGCTTGCTGGATATGATGCACCAACAAGGAATGGATAGATATGGATTGAGAGACGCCACACAGATCTGTGAAAGGATATATGATAAGTCTAGAACACTCATGATCATAGATATGACACACTATGAACATAGAGTTCCAAAAATTATAAAACATCACATTTTGAAACAGAGAAACTTCTCTATTTATCAAAAACAAAACTTAGTTTTATTCATCATTTTTGGGCTTTTTTTATAGAGATTTACATGCAATTTTCGTCCACAAAATTATCTTGACATGCAGCACACCTTGAGAGTTGAAATTCAAACTCTATCTTGCATGTATGAGAGAGAACACACACTATATTAAATGCTATTTGACTCTGGATGAAAATCAGTCTTCCTTTGATTGTTTTGGGATGAATCCACTTTTCAGGGATTCCCTGATGGACCAAGATTGTAGAACAATTGAGCTTGTTTCTTAAATCAATCTGGGGTGGTCGGAATTGCTCTTTGAATGCACACATGTCCATATTCGTGTAACTGGAGAACACCTAATTTGTAAATTTCATAACTTCTCCATATGAACTCTGTTTGATCTGATTCTTCTTCGTTGAGCTCCGAAATTGAGTTGAGAACATTCTCCAATTGGTTGTACGCATAGAAGCTTCGTGTTTTGGGAGATATGAATCCAACAATGAACGCATCTCGTTTGTGCTTCTCATGATCATATCATTCTCCTCCTCTTAAAAAGAAGATTAGCCCACAAATATGGTTTACATGAAAGGACTAGTATCCCAAAACCCTTTTCTCCTCTCTTTATTTTGA
>KE155077.1:113819-136955 GCA_000411075.1 Sisymbrium irio | reverse complement strand
TATGATAAGTCTAGAACACTCATGATCATAGATATGACACACTATGAACATAGAGTTCCAAAAATTATAAGACATCACATCTTGAAACAGAGAAACTTCTCTATTTATCAAAAACAAAACTTAGTTTTATTCATCATTTTTGTGGCTCTTTTTATAGAGAGTTACATGCAATTTTCGTCCACAAAATTATCTTGACATGCAGCACACCTTGAGAGTTGAAATTCAAACTCTATCTTGCATGTATGAGAGAGAACACACATTATATTGAATGTTATTTGACTCTGGACGAAAATCAGTCTTCCTTTGATTTTTTTGGGTTGAATCCACTTTTCAGGGATTCTTTGATGGACCAAGATTGTAGAACAATTGAGCTTGTTGCTTAATTCAATCTGGGTTGGCCGGAATTGCTCTTTGAATGCACACATGTCCAAATTCGCATAACTGGAGAACACCTAATTTGTAAATTTCATAACTTCTCCATATGAACTCTGTTTGATCTGATTCTTTTTCGTTGAGCTCCAAAATTGAGTTGAGAACATTCTCCAATTGGTTGTACACGTAGAAGCTTCGTGTTTTGGGAGATATGAATCCAACAATGAACGTATCTCGTTTGTGCTTCTCATGATCATATCACCATTATATAACTTACTTATTGTTAATGCCATAATGGATGGTTGAATCACCATAACGTTGATGATTCTGTCACCATAATCTTATATAATAAAGTAAGGTTCTCTTTAGGGAAGCTCTGAGGAGGTGACATGTGTCCTCCCAATATTTAAAACTTTTTGTTTTGCTTTTTAGGTCCTCCAAAATTTACTATATTTTTAATTTGTCTCTTTATTTTCAGTTTTACTCTTAATGACTCAAGATTTATATTAATTTAAAAACTTTAAAATTTACTATCTACAAATATTTTGTACTCTTTTTTTTTACATTATGTCCTCCAAAATTTCATACTTTATAAATTTTCATTTTATTTTTAATTTTTAACATAATGAGTTTAACATATCCTGTAGATTTTATTTCTAAATTTAACATATACTGTAGATTTTTTTTTTTTTTGTCTATTCAATACTCTTAGATTTTTTAAAATTTTATTTATTCTAATTTTAGATGCAATACATTAATTTTAATTCATATAAATTTATTTGGTGTATATTGTAATTCATAAGTAGTTTAATTAGTATAGAATTGCATATATGTGGANACCATGCTCTTCACCATCAGCTCGGCATCACAGAGAGAAGAAGAGAGGCCGAGCTGGTGATGCTGCTCATCAGCTCGGCATTAAGGGGAGAAGAAGGAGAGGGCGGGCCAATCGTCCTCCTCTTGTCATTGGCTCGGTATGAAGAGTGGAGAAGAAGAAAGTCCGGTCATCCCGTTGAAGACTGTTTTCCCGAAAAGTTTAGTTTTATCGCGGTTTATCGGAAAATCATACGAAAAAGAGTTTTATGAACCTTTCGTAAAGTTATCGATAAAAAATAGTTTTAGTCAAACTATTTTCCGAATATCGTCCTTTTCCGAATATATTCAAACATGGAAGTTTTTCCGATATTTGAATATTTTAGCCGTTAATTCCGGAAATGTGGTTTTTGACCACAATAAACGTCAAGTTCCCACATCAAAACTTTAGTTGTCTTGTATATATATATTCTATCTTTGTAACTATTTGGAATCATTGGGCAACGAGCTATCAGTACGATTACAGTTTAAGCAATAAAATTCGTCTTCTTTTGCCCTAGTTTTCATATTTCGATTTATTTATATTTTCGTTTTCATTCCAAGATTCTCGGTTCCTCACATTAACTTACTTAAATACATTGAGGTGAATTCTGGTTCCCATATTGCGCACTTCCTTCTCGGATAACCTCGAGCTCTTTGGTCATCGAGCTTTTGAGCTTCTCCTGCTCCGTCTGGCGCTCTAAGAGAGCAGCCAACATTGCCTTCACCTCCGCTATTGTGAACGCTGCTTCCTCCTGGGTGGTCCTGCTTCTCGTCTGGTCCTAAGACCTAGTGGATTTTTCTTCTCCGGACATTGCTCTTAGCTCCGCTATTGCGGACGTTGCTTCCTCCTGGGTGATCCTGCTTCTCGTCTAGTCCTCAGACCTGGCGGAATCTCCTTCTCTGGACATTGCTTTCAGCTCCGCTATTGCAGACGCTGCTTCCTCCTGGGTGGTCCTGCTTCTCGTCTGGTCCTCAGACCTGGTGGATTCTCCTTCACTGGACATTACTTTCAGCTCCGATATTGCGGACACTGCTTCCTCTTGGGTGATCCTGCTTCTCGTCTGGTCCTCAGACCTGGCAGAGTCTCCTTCCCCGGACATTGCCTTTCTTGGCTCCTCTTATTCTTAAGCTGTTAGATATTTCTTATCCCCAAAGACGGCACCAAACTTTGAGAGTCAAAACTCGCACAATCAAAACTTATAGTTTATGGGGGTTTGAAAATCTTTTAAATAAGAACTTGAGGACCAAGATAGAAAATAATTATTTTTATTGATCTCTTTCCGAAAGTACAAAGAATAAGCTTCACTAAGTCTTATGATAGGAGTCTATGTATTCAAAATGAGATGGCTACAACCAATGTTCGGAACTTCGCTAGGCGTTAGTCGTCGAGCAGTGGGTCTGGGCCTAGCAAGTTATCGGAAAATCGGAGATTAATCGGGGATTAATCGGGGAGGAATTTTAAGACATTTTCCCTATAATATTAGTTATATATTTTTTCGTGGAAAATATTGTCAATAATTCGAGTTAGTCCAGCGGTTAGGAAATTGTAAAATCCCTTCAGACTCGGGTTCGAGTGCTTCTCTACGCATTTTTCTTTTCTTTTTTTTTTTTTAGTTAAATGATAATAGTGCGTGAACAGTAACCGGCCCGATGAAAAGTGATTTGATCATAAAAAATCCCAAAATGAACAACTCGCCAGTTCAGTCAATGCATCTCAGTATGGTATGATGTCATGTCTGTAAGGGCCGAGCCACTGCGTCTTGGTGCTGGCCGAGCCAATCCACCTCCTTTGAGGGTTAAGCTGATGGTCTTCTCAAGGCCGAGGCAACGTCTTAAGCATTGGCCAAGCCGATCATCACCTCTAAGGCCAAGCCGTCAGTCCTCTCTGGGTCAAGGCGGCGTCTCCAGTATCGGCCGATCCGATCATCGCCTCAAAGGCTAAGCCGACGGTCGTTTCCTTCCACGGGCAGAGGCGATGTTTCCAGTTTGGCCGATCTGTCGTCAACTCTTGGGACGAGGCGATTCCACCATTAGCTGACCCGATGCTCCGAGAAGTTGGCCGAGCCAATAAATTCTATCTTTTATAGATCATATCTTGTATTTTGTCTTCAAAGTTCATTTAGATGATTTATCGATGTTTTCATCGATAATTTAGCAAAAACGTCACGCTGTTCACAAAAAAGGTGTAGATAGCATTTTAGCTATCTAAAAACGATAATATGTTAACCTAAATCAAACCAAGGCGAAAATCTGAAGAAATCACTAAACCAGAGATGGAAGACGAGATTGGGTCAAAACAACTAGTAAGGTCATCACAAGTCGAGCCGACTAATCGAAAGATCTCAAAGGTTCTCGAAACTTCCTTAAAGTCGGTGGAGAAGACGAGAAGATCGATTCTCACATCGAAAGTAAGACTAGATAGGACTTAAGAATGTTAAATACATTGATATCGATGTATAGGTTTCAAGAAAATTTCAAGTATTTTTTACTTACGGTTTATCTATTAAAATTTTACTTTCTTTGCTTACGAATTTTTGATGGAGATTTTCCTCTTTCGATAAAAGCTTCTTCAATCTATTTCCAAGTTACTCTTTCCAAAACTTTTGGGACTTAAAATTAATTTCTTTCCTAAAATACGTAATTGGGAATTTCGGTTTCCATAATTTTCTAAGGAAGTCGAGGTACAGTCCACCCTGCCCCACCCCAATAGTTTTGTTTAAGTGTTTCAGCACACAGAAATATGACCACCTGCTCTAGCTACACAAAACTTTAAAGTGGGATATGAGTTATACAAATCTTTCGATTTGGGTTTAAATCCACGACCATTTAATCTTCACAGTTTCCGTCTAATCCTTCGATAAACCAGATTAAAATCTATTGACAAGACCAAAGCCCAATTGATTTGGCGTTTCAGATAATTGAGCTCTGCTGACGTGGAAGGTGATTTTTAGGGCAATTAAGATTTCTTTCATGGAAAACACTCAAACGGTGAAACTGGTTGCTCTGCAGTCTCCTTCAACTATGGTTGAGCTAGAGATTCCTGGTGAATCTCATATGCTTGACCCCAATGAGACTCAAACTCAATCTCTACCTCAGATTATCAAACCGACTTGGAGTTTAGTGGTGAAATCCATCAAGACCCTGGCTAATGATGAGCTAAAATTCGTGGAAGACAATGGTGCTCCGGTGGTAGAGGTACCAGATAGCGTCATTAACGATTCCATTCCGCTTTGGGATGATATGATACTTGAGAAATTCTTATCCAAAGGCACCACATATGGCGAAAGTTCATGTGATTATCAATAAACTTTGGACGATGGGAGATTAAAAAAAAGAGAAAATATCGAGGTCTTTACAATTGATGACACGACGATGAAGTCTCGAATACAAAACAGCTCAGTTCAAAACCGGGTGCTTTATGTGGAACATAGCTGATGTGCCGATGATGGTCTCGAAGTGGTCACCGGAGGGAGAAGAGGATTAACAGGAAATCAATACTATTCCTATGTGGGTCACCATGAAGAACGTTCCGAGAAATCTGTTTTCAGGTGTAGGACTTGGTTTAATTGCCAGTGCAGTGGGCAAGCCTAAACGTCTACACCCAGACACGATACAATGTAAGAATTTCGATGAGGCAAAAATCTTTGTTGAAGCTCAAATTTCAAAGGGTTTCCCATCCTCCTGCCGATTTAAGTCTACTAAAAGTGTGGACTCAGTAGTAGAATTCAAGTATCCAAGGCTTCCAGCAAAGTGTACAAGCTGTGAGAGATGGGACATGCTGTTGAAAAATGAAATAAAAAGAGTTTACAGATCCTCACAGACGAGAACAAAGAAAGTTGGGGTAGTATTACCCGAGAATGATATCCCACGAGTGGAGGTAACAGATAACAGGGAATTGGAAAAAACAAGTGCAGAGTTGGAAACAGAGATGGGTTGGTTACCTGTTTCTCCAGCAAAGACAGGAAGAAGTCAAGTAAAAACTCCTGGACACGATGATGTGGGTTAAGCATCAAAGTTTCCAGTCCTTGACGATATGGATGAAGATGGTGAGATAGTGGAGAAACACCAAAAAATTTAGGGCATGGGCACACCGTTGAGGAGGTCGAAAATGCAATATTGGATGAAGAAAATGTGTCGTAGACTACTACTCGGTTGGTAGAACAAATCACGGTATCACAAGAGAAGGGGATAGAAGGCACCCAACTGCGACAATCTCTGCCGAGAACATCAAAAACAGACCATCGTTTTGTCTC
The DNA here is from genome assembly GCA_000411075.1 of Sisymbrium irio. NCBI lineage: Eukaryota > Viridiplantae > Streptophyta > Magnoliopsida > Brassicales > Brassicaceae > Sisymbrium > Sisymbrium irio. The sequence goes on along the minus strand of KE155077.1, from coordinate 131,475 downwards.
AGATAGCCTAGATATAGCAATGAAAGACTCAGGTCTGGCTGATGCTGCGAGCAAAAAAGGTACCCGAAGACATAAATGGAATATCCGCAGACTGAATAAAAAGATAAAACACTTTGTAATCTGCAAGTGAAGAAATGCAGATTGGGTATCTTCTGGAAACACGATTTAAAGAAAATAAAACTCAGAAAATATTAGACACTTCTCTACAAGGGTGGACGGTATTAATGAACTAAGAGCACAGCCCTGAGGTCGCATACGGGTGCTATGGAGATATGCAGTAAGGTTAACCCCGGTTTTTAAATAAGATCAAATGATAACCTGTTATGTTCTGCTTGAAGGAAATGAGGAAGAGTTCTCCTGCTCCTTTATCTACTCACAGAACACAGCCGAGGAAAAGAAATGTTTATGGGAGAACATAAACAACAATCACAACTGTCAGATGATCCCTACCAAAGCATGGATGTTGATGGGGGATTTTAATGAAACTCTAAAGCTGGAGGAACATTCTGAATTCGAAAACTCAGCGACAGTGACACATGGAATGAGAGAACTTTAACAAGTCACTAGTGCTTGCTGGCTAACAGATCTAGGCTCTCATGGCCCTCTATATACTTGGTGTAATAAGAGAAAAGAAAGCCTCATATGCAAAAAGATAGATTGTGTGTTACTCCACCTCCACAATGTTCCGTCTGTCAAAAAAGCCGAAAATCCTAAAGCAACCTCTAAAGAAACTTGGTAAACCCACCTGAAGCAAACATTGCAATAGAAGGAAAAGTGTATGAGGGATGGAAGCTATTATCAGACCTGGAGGAGGAATTCTATATGTAAAAATCTAAGCTTCACTAGCTGAGAGTGGGAGATCAAAATAACAAAGCATATTACAATGCAGTAAAGGCAAGGGAAGGACGAAACACAATAAGAGAAGTTGAGACCGAGGATGGTACTATAGTCTCCACCCAAGCTGAAATAAAACAGGAAGCATATTGTTTTTTCAGAGACTTTCTCACTCACTCTCCCCCGGTTTTCATAGGAAAGACCGTGAAGACATGGAGAATTAGATGACTTTCCGTTGTAGTGATCTGGAAAGGACCTTCCTTGAAAGGGAAGTAAAAGTGGAGGAAATCAGAAAAGTCATACTCTCGATGCCGGCAAAGAAATCACCTGGTCTTGATGGTTATACATGTGAGTTCCTTAAAACTGCTTGGGACATCGTGGGTTCTGATGTAATAGTAGCAGTCCAATCCTCAAGGGTTTACTCCCTAAAGGAATAAACTCAACGATTCTTGCTCTGATCCTAAAGAAAAAAGATGCAAGAAGAATCTGAGACTACATTCCCATATCTTGCTGGAATGTTTTGTATAAGGTGGTGTCCAAGATCATTGCAAACCGCCTTAAATGCCTATTACCTAAACTCATCCTCCCAACCAATCGGCATTCATAAAGGACAGGCTCCATATGGAAAATCTTCTCATGGCCATTTAATTGGTTAAGGATTATCACAGAAACGATATCTCCCCACGTTGTGCAATGAAAATCGATATTTCAAAAGCCTTTGACTCCATGCAGTGGTCTTTCCTCTTAAATACTTTGAAGATTCTCAACTTCCCTGACAAGTTTTTTCATTGGATCAGCCTCTGTATCACATCTGCTTCTTTCTCGATGCAAGTTAATGAGGAACTCGCTGGGTACTTCCAAAGTTCACGTGGTTTAAGGCAAGGCTGCTCCCTCTCTCCTTATTTCTTTGTGATATGTATTAACTATCTATCACACAAGCTCAATGCGACTGTAAGAGACCATAAGATTGGATTCCATCCTAAGTGCAAGAACATCGATATCACACTTGTGTTTTGCTGATGATCTAATTGCGGATGGAAACAACAAATCAGTGGAGGGACTTCTACAAGTCTTTGATGAGTTTGCATCGGAATTCGGTTTACAAATAAGTTTAGAGAAATTCAGTCTCTACATGGCGGGTATGCCCGATGTACAAAAAGCTAATATCCTCACACAATTTCTTTTTCCAAGTTGCTAGTTACCAGTTCGTCATCTAGGTCTGCCCATGCTCACAAAACGAATGTCTACAAATGATTACAGGCCACTGATAGAGAAAGTAAGGGCAAAAATTAGCACATGGACCTCAAGTATCTATCTTATGATGGAAGATTACAATTGCTTGCTTTTGTGATTATCAGCATTTCAAACTTTTGGATAAGTGCATTTATACTCCTGGGGGAATATATCTAGGAGTTAGAGAGTTTGTGCTTGTTTCCTATGGTCAGGGCCTGAGTTGAATAAATGTAAGGCTAAGGTCTCATGGGAGAATGTCTGCAAACCTAAAGCTGAAGGAGCCTTAGGAATTCGTAAGCTAAGGAAGTTAATATAATTAGCTGACTTAAATTGATCTGGAGAATTATGTCATCGCCTTCCTCTCTATGGGTTGCTTGGCTTCATGCTTATGTCATACAAAAATACGAAAAGAACCTTCTGGTCGGTTAAGAGTACGACCCAATTCGGGTCTTGCATGTGGAAAAAGGTGCTGAAAATGCGACCCCTAGCAAAGCAATTTCACCGTGTCAAAGTTCACAATGGTCGGTCCACCTTATTCTGGTACGATAATTGGTCGGGACTGGGCTGTCTTCATGAAAGATTAGGCAATCATGGTTTTATTGAGATGGGAATTTCAGAGTATGCAACAGTGGAGGCAATCTTACTTATGCAAAGAAGGCGAAATCACAGAATTCGACTACTCAGTGACATTGAGAATATTATTGTCAAGCAAAGAACATAGAGGAATCCAGACCAAGAAGATGTATCATTATGGAAACGCAACCAGAATGACTACAAGGCATGTTTTAGATTAAGTAACACATGGAAGTTACTTCGAAATGTACAACCAAAGGAGGAATGGACTAAGTGAGATTGGTTCTCTAAAGCAACTACTAAATACACTTTTCTCTCCTGGCTTGCCTTTCAGAACAGGCTATCCACAGAGGATAGAACACAAAATTGAAACCACGGAATCCAAGCTCAATGTGTGTTTTTCTCCCATCCACTTGAGACTCGGGACCACCTGTTTTTTGCTTGTCCTTTTTACGCTGAGGTGTGGAAGGATCTCGCTAGTGGGCTAATGCAAAGCCATTTCTCCACTACTTGGTCAGACATCGTCACTTTCTTACAGAACTCACAAATGGATTATCCTTGACAACTTATGGGGAGGTACATATTTCAGGCAGTTGTCTATGGGCTATGGAGAGAGAGAAACCAGTGCAGACACGGGGAAAAGCCCTCACATCCTTCTCTTCCAAGCTTACTGAAAAAACACTTAGAAATAGACTTATCACAGCCAGAACAGAAGACTTGAAGCTCAAGGATAGTTTGGTCCTCTTTAGTATTCATAATTGACTGTTTTGTCTAAGCTTTGCTTGAATTTCTTTTCTTTTGATCTGCTTCTTTAAGATAAAGAAGTATGTAAATGTAACACAAACATTTTTTTATTTGAAATTTAACATTATTTTTGGAGAAAAAAATCCAATTGATTTGCGGTTTAGCAATGGTATTTGTTTTTATTACTAAATCAACTCTAAAAAATTAGTCTCGATTTGTTTTTCAAAAATCCCAACCCATTTTTTTTCCTCTCTCGACTTCTTTTCTCAATATAAAAAATAATTAAACTTAAGAACCCTAAATTCCCAAATACCAAGAATCACAGTTGACCAAGCTAAGAGAGAAAGTGACATCGGATTGAATATATTAGGTGCTTATAAATCCAATTACAAACACGAAACACATAGTCTTCTGCAGCCTCTTCTTTGCTTCCACTATGGCTATTTCCATCAACTCTATTAGCTTCCCTTCTAGCTTAATTTATAACTTCTAAACCCTCTTTTTCTCAAACTTTACACCCTCGGTGAGTATCTTCTTCATGTACTTAACATCATCTTTAAGAATATTAAATTTTTTTATCAATGGACTACATCTCGTTAATCAACCCCTCATCGATCCACTTCTTTATTTTTTTTTTTTAATGTTAAGATTTTATACCAAAAGAAAAGAGTTGCAAAATACAAACATATGGAGATACAGAGAAATAAAAGAAGAGTCCTTACCTAATACAGCTTACCTAAAGGAACGAAGGCATTACAAAAAGATTTATCATATCGGATGAGAAATACAACCAAAATAACATTCTAGAAGAGAGGGGTTGTTGTCTCTTGCTGGAAAAGAGATCAGACGATCACGCATTGTCCTGACCACCTGCAGTTTTAAAGCTTCCGGAGCTAAGCGGACAGAGGTGAAGATCCGTGCATTTCGCTCACACCAAAGAGAGTACACTATAACTTGAAGCAGAAGCTTCAAAATGATCTGTTCTTGTCGCCTCGTGGCTTGGGGCGGTGAAAGGAAAGACGCCATGATATCGGAGAGGAGATTTGCGGAAGTACTTGTGTGAACCCGGGAACTGAAAGCTTGCCAAACATTTGCAGAGAAATGGCAAGAGAAGAATAAGTGGTCATGCGATTCAGCATCCGTGGAGCACAGGGGACAAACCTCAGGAACATTCATGCCCCATCTGCACAGTCTATCCCTTGTAGGCAGCCGACCAAAAATTACGAGCCACAAAATGAAGGAGGCACGAGGTATTGCTTCCCCAAACCAGACCAACTTATCCCAGGAAACTGTAGGAGAGACTATTCTGATCTGCTCCCATGTTCCTTTGGAAGAGAACTTTTCTGAAAAAGAACCTGACGGCAGCTTCCAAAGGTATGAGTCTCTCTCACTAAACTCTGCAGGTGGCTCAATAGAAGTCAAAAGGATTTGAAGCTCTTGAACTTGGTCAGACCTTGCATTTGGAAGCAACCACTAACCATGAGGAGCAGCATCCCTCACTTTAGCTGATAGTCGCAACCGCAAATTACGAGGACCAGAATTGCCTAGAAACTCAATAAGAGGACCAAAAGAAGTCCACGTATCGTACCAAAAAGAGGCGGTTCTTCCATCGTGAACCTCACAGGTCAAGAACTCATTCATCAAAGGCTTAAGCTGTAACATATTTCTGATTGTGCGAGAGAAACGGAGGCTGTCATTCATCTCCCAATAACTATTTCTACAGAAAATATTTCCCTTGATCCAAGCCACCCATAAAGATCTCGACTCAGCAAAAAGAGTCCAAACTTGCTTGAGTCTGAAAACAACCTCAAAGTCCTCCAACAACCTGATACCCAAGCCACCTTCACACTTAGGCTTACAGATGTCCTTCCAAGCCACTCTAGCCCCTCGGGCAGAGCCTGTATCATTTTTCCACAGCTGTATCATTTTTCCACAGAAAAGCAGAGCATAGAGAGTCTACCTTGCTGTAGAACTCTTTTGGCAACATATACACCTGGCTCCAGAAATTTACCATACCGTAGATAACAGAGGCAATTAGTTTTATCTTCCCTGCGAAAGAAAGGAACTTTGCAGTCCATGGTTGAAGCTTTCGCGTTATCTTTTCAAGAAACGGCTGGAGTACCGAGAACGTATGTCTTTGCGAGCTCAATGGAAAGCCGAGGTAGCGAGTGGGAAAGGAGCCCAATCTAACCCCTATCGCCGTGCTAGCTGCTGTAGCCTCTACGTCAGAGTAACCACTGAAAAAATGTCCGATTTTGCAGCATTCATATCCAGACCTGACATTGCTCGGAAACGATCCAAGACCTCCTTAATACTCTTCATAGAATAAATGGAACCATCAGAGAAAACCAACTAATCATCTGCAAACAGTAGATGTGTGATTAAAGGATTAGAGCATTGAGGGTGCAAACCGATTTGGCAGATACGGCTGCTGAGTCTAAAAGCTTTGACAGAACCTCCATCACCATGATAAACAAATAAGGAGAGACTGGATCCCCTTGACGAAGCCCCTTCCTCCCTATAAAAAACCCCGCCGGTTCCCCATTGACCATTATGGAAAACTTAGTGGAGGAGTAACATTGTTTCAACCATTCCTGAAACAGAGGAGGAAAATTATGAGCTTCCAGGACCTTGTTCAAGAAGTCCCAGCAAACTGTGTCAAAAGCCTTTCTTATATCAACTTTCAGCATCGAAGCTTGTGGGCAATTACTCTTATGATATTTTTGAATAAGCTCAATTGGTAGAAGAAAATTTTCACCAAGACTTTTCCCCTTCTGGAAAGCTGATTGATTCGGAGAGATACATTTGTGGAGAATAGGCTTCATTCGATTTACAACAATCTTGGAGATAAGCTTATACACCAAGTTACAGCAACTAATCGGCCTATACTCGCTCAATGAACAAGCTTCTTTAGTTTTAGGAATCAAGGCAATGAAAGTTGTGTTTAGATCCTTTAGCAGTCTCCCATTCCGAAAAAATTCTTGAACAGCGCCTATCACGTCCAGCCCTATAGTAGCCCACGAAGTCTTAAAGAACTCAACTGAGAAACCATCCGGCCCAGGACATTTATCTTTTGGCATTGAAAACAAGGCTTTGACAATCTCGGCTTCTAGAACCGGTCTCTGAAGTGCTTGAGCTTGAACATCTGTACATCTGAAAGGGAGAAGATCTCGGAGAGAATCAATACTAACCTGAGAGTGCTCCATATCTTTTGAGCTAAAGATGGAATGAAGGAGGCGGCCGCATGCTCTTTTAGGTCAGAGGAGTCAACCAATCTCCTATCTTGCTCGTCCTTGAGGAAGTAAATGTGGTTCTGAGAGAGCCTCATAGTAAGAGTATTGTGGTAGAACGCTGTGTTGCGATCTCCCAAGTGTAGCCACTTTACTCGAGACCTTTGCCTGTAGAACTTCTCCTCTGCCTTCAACAGAGCATTCCATCATATTCTCAAAAGGTGCTCCTCTTGAGCGAGAGTAGGAGACGGGTCTGTGAGAAGTCGTCTTTGGAACTCTGCTGTAATCTGCTGCTGTTCCTTGACTCTCCTAGATATACCACTGTAGTGATTTTTGTTGATCCGTCGGAGTGCTGGTTTCAAGAGTTTAAGAGACCACATGAGTTTAAACTGCAGAGAGCCCGTAATCTGATTCGGTTTCCAAGAATCCTCCACCAGCTTATTATACTCAGGATGATCTACCACATGGTTAAAGAAACGAAACGGTTTACACACCCCATGCTGCAGAGAAGGCATTGAGAAGAGAATCGGGGCATGGTCTGATTGCAATGGGTCTAGCAGCTCCGAGAAAGCATCCGGAAGCTTTGCTGCCCAATGCTCATTGATTAACGCATGATCTATTCTTTTTGAGAAAGGTGCGCTGTCCTGCCTATTCCACCATGAAAAGAGAAGACCTTTGGATGGAGCTTCGTATAGATTAGCGTCTTGGATGGCCAGATTAAATTCGTCGATCCCGGATGTGTCAACTTCCTCAACAAGATGGCTCGAGTGCTGAGAGACTCACAGAATTTGGTTGAAATCCCCAACCACTGCCCAAGGATAAGAAGAGACCGGAGTGTTTGCACTGATGGTGATGACCTCAGACCAGAGAACTTGCCGATTTACCAAGAGGTTAAACCCATAAACAAAAGAAACTGTGAGATTGATATTTTCAGCTTCCAGGAAAATACCACAAGTGATCATTTGCGCTGATTCCTTGTAAATAGTCATCATAACTCGTGGATCCCAAACGACTACAATTCAAGCTGTGTGATGTGAAGAATAGTTCCCATGATGGTTCCAGTCCCTAGGAACAGCATCCACAATTCTTCTAGAATTTACCGATTGTAAATGTGTCTCCGTAAACGCACCAAAAAGAGGCGGATGGACACTAATCCACGCCTTAGTCATATTCTGCCTTGCTTGGCTATTAAGCCCCCTTACGTTCCATATAAAAAACATATTAATTATACATTAGTAGGTAACCGTGACCTTGCGGCCACACTTTCTCCGAGGAACCAGGAAGAATGGATTTTTTTTGCAGACTGCAAGTAACGCCGAAGAAGCATCCTTAGGCGGGTCATGCTTGATATTATATTGTTCGTCTGAAAGACTACTACCCGGAATAGGATCAGCAGTTTTCTCTCCATCTTCCGGTCACACTACAGATGCCTCTGAGGAGCCCCCTGATACACGAGACACAGATCGCTTTCGCTGCTTTGATGTGGAGCGAGGTCTGCCTTTTCTTGAGCTCGATGGCTGACGTTTAGATCTGCTTGGCGAGCGAGATCATGTTTTCCTTTTTGACTGAGAATGCATTGATTGGGCAGGGCAAAGCTGACGTGTATGGCCAAACTCACCACACACTCCACATTTTGGCGGCAACCAGGGATTAGTAACGCTAACCTCAAACTCAGAACCGTTACTAAGTCCTGAGATAAGCTTTGAGGGGAGCTCTTCAGCAGGTCAAATTCTACCAGAACTTTAGCAACCTCGAAGTTCTCCTTCCTTGCTGTTTCTGGAGATAAAGCTTTTGGGATTCCCACACCAGTAGCAATGCGTCCTAAGCTCTCACAGTTGAAGAGAAGATAGGGGATTCCCCTGAACTCAATCATAACCTGAGCTTTTGTAAGCGGCGGCTTTTCCGGTGTGAAGTCAGGACTCCAAGGTGCTACAAACATCGAATGGTCTGCAATATTCCAAAGATTTCGACTCAGTAAAATTTCCTTGGTGCGTAGATTAGGGACTCACAACAAGAAATAGCCAGTTCCAATGCGATGAACAAATATCTTTGGCCCCGATCTGGCCCAAATAGCATTGATAACTCCTATGATTCGTCCCATAGATGGTGGACGGCCATGGAATTGGGCGAAGATGTAATCCTTGAACTCGTCTTTTGCCGCCGCGATATTCTCATCTGGGATTAAAATGAACGGCACACCAGAGACATTTGTAGTAGGAGCTCCAATTGCTTCTAAGGGTCCCGAGTCGCCGAAGAGACTAATCCATTTCCTTGCTGAGTTGGTCGAAGCTGCCGGTGAAGTCTTATCGGAGATAACCGGAGCAACCAGAGAGACGGCCGGATACGTGGGTGCAGTCACTAACGGAGCAGCCAGAGACGCAGGGGAAATCCCCTGAGATTGAGAGTCCATGGTGGTAGCAGGATCTGACGATTTGGATCCAGACACGATGCCCGAGGCAGAAACTGTAGAAGCTGGGGTCAAAATCGGAGGGAAAACCGGCAAGGTGGACCTGCGGAGAACAAATTTCGGTTCAGGAGGACAGGAAAAGGAGGTCCTTTCCTTCCTCACAGTAGATCTGGAGTTGAGAAGGCATCGTTCCATTAGCTTTGCAGAAGCAGAGCCAACCGTGGAACTAGGAACATATCGAGGAACGAAAACGGGATTGAAAGGGGGCTTTATTTTCTTTTTCTTTTTGGTCATGATGGAAGTTCTCGTCGGCCGGCGAGAGGCCGACCTACGGTTTTTCGAGTGGGTTGAGAGGTTTTAGAGAGAGAGGTTTTAGAGAGGGCCTCTAGCATAGGGTCCATTACCTTTGTTACCAATTTCTATGCAGTTTTTCTGAGCTCTGAAAATTGGTTTTCAGGAGAGATTCCAAGGGCAATATGTGAACTAGTTGAGCTTAATAGACTTTTTTTATCCAAAAATAACTTCAACGGTTCCATTCCTCTATGTTTTGAGAATTTCAATACTACTCTTTCGGTCCTGCATCTTCAGAATAACAGCCTTTCTGGTGTTATTCCAGAGAAATCTATAAGTGATCAGTTGACATCACTTGATATTGGTCACAACCAGTTATCGGGAGAACTTCCGAAGTCTTTAATCAACTGTACTAGTCTCAACTTTTTGAATGTTGAAGACAATAAGTTCAGTGGAAAGTTTCCATTCTGGTTGAGATCATTGCGTAATCTACAGCGTTTAGTCCTTCGTTCTAATGATTTATATGGGCCAATATGTTCTCCTGCAGATTCTTTGAGTGTCCCCAAGCTGCGTGTGTTTGACATTTCACAAAACCACTTCACTGGAGTTCTGCCATCAGAGTACTTCGCCGGTTGGAGTGAAATTTTTATCGTTTAAAAAGACTGAATATCCTACATTGCTTAGGTCTGGAGATGCTTTTATCTTAGGATACTACCAAAAATCAGTGGGTCTGACAAACAAAGGGTTGTATATGGACCTGGTAGGGATTGGTTTTGCAATGTACAAAGCCATCGATGTCTCTGGAAAAAAACTCAAAGGAGATATGCCTGAATCCATCAGCTTACTCAAGAAACTGATTGTGCTCAACATGTCAAACAACGCTTTCACAGGCCGTATTCCTCCATCTCTGTCAAACTTAACCAATCTTCAATCAATTGATCTGTCCCGAAACAGATTATCAGGAGAAATCCCACCAACGCTCGGGAAACTCACGTTTCTAGCGTGGATGAACTTCTCTTACAACAGGCTGGAAGGTCCAATACCACAAGGCACTCAGATTCGAAGCCCGAATAGTTCTTCTTTCACAGAAATCCTGGGCTATGTGGTGCTCCTCTCCAAGAAACGTGCAGAAAAGAAGAAGAAAAAGCAAGAAAACAATAAGAAGATGAAGAAAAAGAGCAAGTATTGAGCTTGGTAGCTGCTGCAATAGGCTATGTGCCTGGTGTGTTTTGTGGACTCACCATCAGCCACATTCTCACTTCATATAAACTTGATTGGTTTATGAGGATCTTTCACTCTTTTACTTAGTAAAAATTCCTGTAACATTTTTCTCAAAATAAAATTCAAAATCGTATCCAAATTCTATTTAGACTCCAACATTTTTCTATGCCTTTACATTCAAATATGCAACTGGTAATTAGACAAGAACATTAAAACAGTCTAAGTAAAATACAGAGCAAGGCTTGGGGTGAAAACAAATAAACCTCTCTTCATCGTGACTGGGGATGCAGTTTTGGATAATAAGCAGTGATTAAAAATAGAGAGTGAAGATGGTAACGTGGATAGCTGATAGATCATATTCGGGTAAAATGGATCCAAAATGAAAATGTGAAAAGAAAAAATTGAAAACACGGCTTAATGGTGAAATCCTTTTTTTTTTTTGCTTGAAAAGAATACAGATGGTGAAGGTTTTGTTTTTGTACGTATATAAATGATTGGTTCATGACTCGTTTTACTCTTTTTAAGATCCCAAAGTCAGGCTTTATGACTGTTGAAAAACCCTGTAGCCAACATTATCTATCATCTTTCACTGTTTGTGTTTCCATCGACAGTATCTCTGGACTACATCAGTTTAATTATGTCTTTTATATGTTCATGAATATCCATCTCAGAACCACCTCATCAGCAGTCAGCGCATCCTACTGCCCTGCAGACGGAATATTGTTAGCAATATTTTTGGCTGTCACAAACTCTAGCCTTTTGAGCTGGACTTCGATTTTCTCAGTAATTCTTTGTATATCGAAAAACAAAACACACTGAAACAAATTTAAGAAACAGCAAAACAAAACATATACATTTTACAATCTTCTTGAAATGTATATTGTTGGGTATGGGCTTGCAGCCCTTTATCGGCCCATCTCACCTAAGTACGAAGCTATGTCATTCAAATCCACCAGAAGACGAATAACTATCACGACGACGATGCAAGAAAAGTAAATAAAGCTGAAAGCCCACTATCGAGACCTATACGAAGGGCAATGTCCACTTGGGTGACAGGTAGCCCCAGTTCCTGACAAAAGCGGCGAGTACGGGATCAATCCAGCGAACCGAAAAATGCGTCATCGAAATGATCGATGCCGCCTGACAACATATGGCGCCGCCGAAAGTAGAGGTCACTTCTCCGATGATCCGTTCCTGAGACACGCAAAGTCAGAAGAAAACCCTGGGCAGAACGTGTATAAATAGAGAAGTCCGGACAGATGAACAGGAGACACAAGAAGGGAGGGAGAACACATCAGCTGAGAGTGGTGACTTGTTCGTTTGAGATATCCGAGACAAACACTTCGCTCACAGAAAAACTCCAAACCCCCATTCCATAAAAGAACTCTTCATCTATGATCGTAAGCGATACCCTCGAGCAAAGTACCCCACAAACAATTGGCGCCCACCGTGAGGCTCGATATTTATTTACGCACGAAGTAACTCGAATGATGTCAGGACCTTCTGCAACCAAGTCACCCTTCTCGGCGACGATGAGCCTCCCAACCGTCGCATTAAGACCACCATCAGCCCTGCCCCCCATGCCGTTGATTTCAGCGACGACGAGAACTCCATCGCGAGAGGAAATCCATCAGGATCTCCCACTTCTGTACTTCCAGCACTGATAGCCGCACCATCAGACGAACAAATAAACCTGATGCTCACCACGGCGCGAGCCGCCCCCATTCAGGAAACCATTGAGGCAACCGTCCTGAGAAACACCAGGAGAAGCTCATACTGAAGCAAGGATCGAAGAAGACAAAACCCCGGCTCCACAAGAAAAGATTCACAACAACAACCTCATCGTCTCGCCTGCGGGATCAACTAATCCCGAAGCCCTAGCCGAAAAAGACATCCCCGGCTCTTACAGACCCTGCTGAATAAGGTCAATCAGATCTCGAAAGGCTCGGGGATTTGGTTGGGGACACTGACTGTGGCACATCACGGTGCCTTGGGGGACTTGACCATGTAAACTCTCCAGGACCGCTCCACCGGCGAGTGGCGCCCAAAATCACGGCGAATTTACAACGTAACCTTTTTGCAGACATCACCACTCCTTGTATCGATGGATCGGTGCACCTCGTGAAAGCAAGCGGGCAACACTCATCTGATTAATCCTCTGAATTCGGCTGGATGGAAAACAAAAGGGATCAGGCGATCTGTGGACTGCAGAAAACCATCCCCGATATGTCCTCAAGAGTCCATCAGGCTACCAGCTTAGCACCAGAGATCGATAGAGTACTCCGCGAAACACAAAATATCTCGTTCACGGAGAAAATCAGGAGCATCCCGGTTCGACATCCCGGAAAAATCAAATTCCCAAGCTACGAGGGTAACTCTGATCCGCGGCAGTATATGACCGCTTTTAGCATCGCTATGGGACGAGCTCATTTCACTCCGAGGAACGAGATGCGGGTTACTGTCAGCTCTTCGTCGAAAACCTCAACGGTGCAGCCTTGAGCTGGTTCTCCCGACTTGAAGCCAACTTCATAGACAATTATAACCAGTTATCGACCACTTTCCTGAAGCATTACTCGATGTACATCGAAGAGGACGCAACCGAGGCCGATTTGTATGCCTTGTCCTAGGATCCGAAAGAGTCGCTTTGGTCCTTTATAGATCGATTCCGTGCCATCGTATCCCGCGTGAAAGTATCGGATAGGATAGCCCTCGTCGCCATGCGAAATTGGCTATGGCACGAATCCGCGCTCGCGACGACATGAAGCTTAATCGACCTCGTATGTTGGAGGATGCGCTTAACCAAGCTATGTTGTTCGTGGAAATCGAAGAAGAAAAAGCGATGTTGGCAAAACGATATGCCCCCCTCTCCGATAAAAGGAACGAACTCGCGAAGCGGCTAAAGAAGAATATCGCGAACCTCGTCAACATTACAACAAACAGTATAAGAATGAGGGGTGAGATCGACGAGCGACCGTCTACATTGCCGGCGAAAGATCGAAACCATCAGAACCAGGGTACATGTCGTATGGAGAAGATCCCAAGTATATCGAAGGCTTTTGTGATTTCCACCGCAAAAGAGGAAACCCGACCGACAAGTGCCGGAACCTCAAAGATTTCCTCGTAGCAAGATTCCAAAAAGGGGAGATCAAGTTGCCAGATCGCCATCATTCAAGGAGCAACACATACATCCGTCCAGGCCGTGCCACCTCCGGTAAAGAAAAATCCCAAACAGAGACAAAGTTGGGACAGTTCGACGTTGTAATCGACTCAGACGAACCCAACGAGGACAAACGAGAGCAAGAATACGAGGAGTTGTCACCTCCACCCCCACGACGAAGGATAAATATGATCATAGGGGGACTGATGAACTGTAAAGATTTGGAACGATCTATTAAAGATCGGTGTCGACGTGTAACTAGCGGAGGCCGCGGCTTGATATGACCTTGTTTCACACACGAAGGATTGGCTGACCCATGCCTAACCTTTGCACCCCAAGACGCTGAAGGATTAGAATTCCCTCATAACGATCCGCTCGTCATAGAATTTTTAATAGCCGACTGCGAAGTCACACACGCTCTCATCGACACTGGAAACCCTGCACAAGATGGAGCTAACCGACTATGACATTAAACCCAAGGTCCGCCCATTGACTGGCTTCGATGGGGATACAACGATGGCCGTTGGAACCATCAAACTCCCCATCCGGTGCCTGAACATGACAAGGTTAGTTAAATTTATAGTGGTGGATAAACCCGCGATTAACAACGTCATTATGGGAACGCCTTGGCTGCACGCGATGCGGTCCGTCACTTCGACGTATCACCAATGCCTTAAGTTTCCAACGCCGGATGGCATTCGAACAATGCGAGGCAGCCAGACGGACTCTCGAAAGTGTGTCCTCGCCGAACAAAACCGCCAGAACCCGAATTGCCTCTTGATTGAAGTAACCGAGTCGAGCTCCTCCGCTTTGCAATTAAAAAACAGCAGTTGCACCTCGTTACCTCAGTCGGACGACAGTTACACCACCGCAAATGGCCCGCCACGGGAACTAATCGAAAAAATAATGATCGAAGCACCGGACAAATCGTTAGAATCAGTTCTGAATTAGGAGAAAATATCCAAAGCGAGCTTATCTCTTTCTTACGACAGAATGTCTCGACGTTCGTTTGGTCGACAAGCTATATGATCGATCCTAGCGTGACATGTCACGAGCTGAATGTCAATCCGACCGTGAAACCAGTGAGGCAAAAGAGAAGAAAGTTAGGACCGGAAAGAGCTAAGGTAGTGGATGACGAAGTTGACCGCCTCGCCACCGCCGGATCGATAGAAGAAGTCCGGTACCCTGAGTGGCTAGCGAACCCAGTGTGCATAAGGAAGAAAAATGGTAAGTGGAGGACGTGTGTCGACTTCACTGACCTGAACAAAGCATGCCCGAAGGACAGCTTGCCGTTCCCAAACATCGATGCAATTGTCGAAGCGACTGCAGGCAGCGAACTGTTATCTTTAATGGATGCCTTTGCCGGATACAATCAGATCATGATGCACCCCGCAGATCGCAAAAAACTGCGTTCATAACAAACAAGGGTATTTACTGCTACAAAGTGATGCCTTTCGGTTTGAAGAACTCCGGAGTCACATATCAAAGACTTGTCAACAAGATGTTTGCCGAACAGATTGGCCGAACGATGGAAGTATATATCGATGACATGCTCCTCAAATCAGAATCTGTCGCTAACCACGTCGCACATCTTCATGAATGTTTTGCAACGCTTAACGAGTATGGGATGCAGTTAAGTCCTGCGAAATGCACATTCGGCGTTACATCAGGATAATTCTTGGGATACATCATCACCAGAAGAGGGATCAAAGCGAACCCACGCAAGATCTCCGCCATCTTAGAATTGCAGTCTCCTTAAAACTCCCGCGAAGTCCAGCGTCTGACTGGAAGAATCATCGCCTTTAGCAGATTAATTTCGCGATCAACAGATCGATGTCTTCCCTTCTACCAGCTGCTTCGAGGGAATAAACGATTCGAGTGGACCGAGGCATTCGAAACGGCATTCAAGCAACTTAAGGACTACCTAGTTAGCCCCGATAATGGCAAAACCAGAAGATGGCGAGCCGCTGTATCTATATATTAAGATAACGAATGAAGCATTCAGCGGAGTACTCATCAGAGAGGACCGCGGTAAACAAAAGCCAGTATTCTACCTGACCTAAACCTTATCCGAAGCAGAAACGAGATATCCAACATTAGAGAAGCTCGCCTTCACAGTCGTGATAGCGGCGAGAAAGTTGAAACCATATTTCTACGCACACACCGTCATTGTCCTCACTAACCAGCCTTTGCGAACAATTCTACATAGTCCAAGCCAATCTGGACGTCTGGCGAAATGGGCTATTGAGTTAAGCGTGTTCGATATCGAATACCGAATGTGCACCTGCGCGAAGTCACAAGTCCTTACGGATTTTCTTATTGAACTTCCCTCCTAAGTGATCCACATGCCACAAATGGACGAAGCATGGATTCTATACGCTAATGGTTCTTCATCTTATCACGGATCAGGAGTAGGTATCCGCCTTGAATCGCCAACAAAGGAAATCCTTGAACAGTCCTTTCGATTGGCCTTTCCGGCGTCAAACAACGAAGCAGAATACAAAGCCCTGATAGCTGGGTTAAGACTAGCTAGGGCCATCAGGGTGAAGCAGATTGCTGCTTATTGCAATTCTCAACTGGTGGCCTCGCAATTCAACGGTGAGTACGAGGCAAGAAACGAACGAATGGATGCATATCTTAAGGTCGTTCAAAATATAGCTCGTGGGTTCGTCGCCTTCACCCTAACCAAAATCCCCCGAGGGGATAACACTTCAGCAGATGCGTTGGCTGCACTCGCGTCGACGGCTGAAGTAGGTGTCAAGCGAATCATCCTAGTCGAAAGCATCGACTGCCCGAGCATCGAACTCGCCCGAGGAATCAACATGGTGAGTCAGGAGACTGAGGAACCAGATGAAGAAGCAGAAACCTCCCTATCGATTGACAAAATGACAGAGGAGGAACCCTCCCACATCGATTGGCGAGCCGAGATTCTAGCATACATCGATGACGGAGAAGTCCCGAACGATAAATGGATAGCCCGCAGATTAAGAGCGCCGGCCGCAAAGTATAGCCATACGGCGTTATGCTAATCTGCATCGACAGTGAGGAGATCGATAGAGTCCTAGCCAAAACGCACGAAGGCGCAGGAGGAAAAATTCCAGCGGACGGGCTTTAACACTCAAAGTACGAAAACTCGGATACTACTGGCCGACCATGGAAGTCGATTGTCAGATATACGCGTCTCGATACGAAAAATGTCAGCGACACGGACCGATGATTAAATTCTGAACTCTTAACCGCCTCGACACCACCCTACCCCTTTATACGATGGGCAATGGATATCGTCGGTCCACTGCCTCGGTCAAGGAAAAAAACATTTTCTATTAGTATTGACCGACTACTTCACCAAATGGGTCAAAGCGGAATCCTATGCTTCTCTCACTGATGCCGATGTCGAGAAATTCATTTGGAAAAACATCATTTGTCGACACGGATTACCTTATGAGATCGTAACTGACAATGGTCCCTAATTCATATCCCGTTGAATCGAAAATTTCTGCGCCGGATGGAACATCCAGATATCCGCACCCAGATATCCGCAAGGAACTGGCCAGGCCGAAGCGATAATCAAGATAATCATCGACGGGCTGAAGAAAAGGTTAGAGGAAAAAAAAAGTCATATGGGCAGAAGAACTCGATGGCGTACTTTGGTCGCACCGCACCACTCCAAGACGGTCAACAGGCCGCACACCTTTCTCCCTATGCTATGGAGTCGAAGCGATGGCCCCAGCTGAAGCAAGTATACCAACGTTACGCCGGTCCATGCTTGTCCAAAAAGAAGCGCTAAATATCGAGTTCCTCAGAGACAGGCTCGATTGATAGGAACCTGGGAAGCGTTACCAAGCCGGATGGACCGAGAATTGGGCAAGATTGTGTGGAAGCCAAACCAACCGAGAAAATGGAGGTTAGAGTGCATTTTGCCCAAGAAAAGGATTCAGACAAGCAATTTTCTCGAGCCAGAATCAC
>KE155077.1:7847-20106 GCA_000411075.1 Sisymbrium irio | reverse complement strand
GCTGAAGCAGCCGCTTTACCTGTGGCGGGTCTAACGGCTCTCCAGGCTTTAACTAATCCAGCAGGGTTGAAACTAGATGGCACAGGTAAGCAGGCGAACATCCTAGTCACAGCAGCATCTGGTGGGGTTGGCCATTATGCAGTCCAGCTAGCAAAGCTTGGTAACGCTCATGTAACCGCCACATGTGGGGCTAGGAACATAGACTTTGTAAAATCTTTAGGAGCGGACGAGGTTCTTGACTACAAGACTCCTGAAGGAGCTGCTCTGAAGAGTCCGTCGGGTAAGAAATATGATGCTGTGATCCATTGCGCAAACGGGATACCGTTTTCGACATTCGAACCAAATTTGTCTGAAAACGGGAAGGTGATAGACATTACGCCGGGGCCTAGCGCGATGTGGACTTACGCGGTTAAGAAAATAACCATGTCGAGGAAGCAACTGGTTCCGCTTTTGTTGATCCCTAAAGCTGAGAATTTGGAGTTTATGGTGAATCTAGTGAAAGAAGGGAAAGTGAAGACTGTGATTGACTCGAAGCATCCTCTGAGCAAAGCAGAGGATGCTTGGGCCAAAAGTATCGATGGTCATGCTACTGGGAAGATTATTGTCGAGCCATGATCTTAGCATTATACTTGTGACGTTTCTAGAAGTTTGATTCTCGTTTTTATATGGTCACTTGTTATGAAAAACAATGTTTTGTTTGTACAATACCCAAACTCTGTCACTTGTTATATAAAAAAAAGAATTGAATTCATTGCTGAGTGTTCTTGTTCTGCGTTCGAATTTTTTACATGAGCGATAAAATTGATATTAATAATATTGAAACATACCTTCTATTTTCAAAATTCCTCGAGCTGTGTTAAAATGCAGTAGAAATGCACTATTTCATTTATGTTATAGTAATAATAATAATAATATATTGGATCCATAATTATTTAAAATAAAAGAAATTTATATTCACAGAATTCAAGAATATTAAAATAAAGAAGTGAGAGAGAGAGTGAGAGAGAGAGAGTTTCTTGTAAATGTTTTGATATGAAAAGATGATTTATAACCACCAAAATCATTTATATTTATAGAAATAAAAAGTGAAAATTATTGTGACGATGTGCTCTGCATATACATATAATTTTGATTTTGAGACACTGTATTTGTTAATTATTTTGCGTTTGTTTTTGTTGACTTTTATAACACTCTTCCTTGGAGACCAATGTCACTATCGTCTTTTGTTTAATATCGTCTTTTGTTTAATGTTATTTGTTGTTTCGCTAAAACGTTTTCGGAAAAATCCAGTGAAAAAACCGTGGTAAGGTAAAAAGAGTATAACTGCGTAAACTCTCCCTTGAATAAGGTTATACAGATGTCTTGTTGATGACGCATTCCAATGTTATGGACATGCTTCCTGAATGTAATAGTGAATAATGATTTCGTGAAAAGATCAACTACATTATCACACGATCGGACATATCTCACTTAAACTTCTTTATTCTTCTCGAGTTCTTGAATATATGAGAAGAGCTTCGGAGGTATGTGTTTAGTTCTGTCACTTTTGATATATCCTTCCTTAGTCTTGCATGCTGCATTGTCTTCCTATAGGGTCGTTGGCTTCCTATTTTCCTGAAGTCCACTATTTGATCTTATGTGTTTGCTTATCGATCTTAGCCATACACATTCAGTTTGCTTCATGAAGTGCAATGAGTTCAGCATGATTTGATGAAGTATCCACAATAGTCTGTTTCTGAGAACACCAAGACATAGGGGTGCCTCCGATCGTAAAGACATATCCCGTTTGTGATCGGTTTTTATGTGGATTTGATAAATATCCTGCATCTGCCAGTTGTCCCTTGAAGGTAACGAAAAACATGCTTAATTCCATTACAATGCCTTTGCGTAGGGAACGAACTGAATCTTGCTAAAGGATTTACTGCAAATGATATATTGAATCGAGTACAATTTGCAAGATACATTAGTGCTCCAATTGCACATAAATATGATACTTCAGGACCAAGTATTTTTTCATTTTCCTCATGTGATCTAAATGGGTCACTTTCCACATTAGGTGATCGAACCACCATTGGAGTACTGAGAGGAGTTGCTTTATCCATGTTAAAGCGTTTTAATACTCTTTTGGTATATATGCATTGATGGACAAATATACCTTTTTGAGAATGCTCAATTTGTAGACCATGACAATAACTTGTCTGTCCGAGATCTTTCATCTCAAATTCTCCTTTCAAATAATTTGATGCTTTCTGTATCTCTTCATGGGTTCTGATTATGTTTAGATCATCAACATATACTGCGATTATCACAAATCCAGATTCTGTTTTGTTTATAAAAACACACGGGCATATATGATCATTTACATATCCTCCTTTTGTTAAGTTCTCACTGAAACGATTATACCACATACGTCCATATTACTTTAGCCCATATAACGATATTTGCAATATTATTGTACATAATTTCCTTGGTTTAGAACTCAATGCTATTGGCATTTTAAAACCATCAGGAATTCACATATAGATATCATTATCTAATGATCCATATAAGTATGCCGTAACGATATTCATAAGACGTATTTCTAAATTTTCATCAGCTGTTAGACTCATCAGGAATCTAAACCTGATTGCATCCATGACGGGAGAATATGTTTCCTCGTAGTATATTCCAGGTCTTTATGAAAAACTTTGGGCTACGAGACGAGCTTTACATCTGATTATCTCATTTTTCTCATTTCGTTTCCGAATGAAAACCCATTTATATCCAACTGGTTTCACATCTTTAGGTGTGAGTACAATGCGTCCAAACACCACTCGTTTGTTAAGCGAATCAAGTTCGACTTGTATTGCATTTTTCCATTTTCTCCAGTCATGTCGTTTTTGACATTCATATACAGATTTTGGTTCTGGATCTTTATTTTTCTATTTATTTCTTGTGACACAAGATATGAGAAAACATCATCGAGATCATCTATTTCTTTTCTTTTCCATATCCTTTTATTATAAATGTAGTTAATAGAAATCTCATGATTTTCTTCTGATTCTTGATGCTCTACATTGTCATGAGTCTCATGATTTGCTTCCTCCAAAATACTTTCTGCTATTTTGGGTATTGCATTCATTTCAACTTCTTTTTGTTTCTTAGGGTTCTTATTTTTGGAACCAACAGGTCTACCACGCTTCAAGTGCGTTTTAGATTCCCGTGTATCATCTGGTTTTCGACGTTCCTGTGGTATTTCAATACGAGCAGGAGTATTCGCAGCTGGTATATGTGATTTAGTTACCGTTTTGGTATCTGCAAATGCACCGGGAAGTTGATGTGCTATACTTTGCAAATGCATAATTCGTCGAACTTCTAATTCTGACTCTTTAGTAGGAGGATCAAGGTGTAGTAAGGATGGTACACTCCATTTGATTTCCTTTCCAGCTTGTTTATTTTCTCCTCCTAGAACCGGGAACACTTTTTCATCAAAGTGACAATGGGAAAAACATGCCGTAGATACATCACCAGTCTGCAGTTCTAGGTATCATATAATTGATGGAGAGTATATACCCAACCTTCATTGTGGTCCCAACTTTGTACGTTGTGGTGGTGCTACAGGCCATATACTGCACAACCAAAGATTCTCAGATGGGAAATATTTGATTCTCAACCAAATGCCAATTGAAGTGGGGAATTCTTGTGGTAAGAACTTAGTCTTATCCCAATGAGTGCTTTTGCATGCAAAATAGCATAGGTTGGAAGTTTTGATCTCATGATCAATGGTCTTGCAATTAATTGGAGACACTTGATTAATTATTCAGCCAACCAATTTTGAGTATGAACATGAGCCACAGAATGTTCAACTTCAACTCCCGTTACCATACAATAATAATTGAATGCTTGGGACATGAATTCAGCAGCGTTGTCTAGTCTAATTCTTTTAATGGTATAATCAGGAAACTGAGCACGCAATTTTATTATTGAGTTATGAATCTTGCAAATGCTATATTTCGGAATGATAATAGACAAACGTGTGACCATCTACTGGATGCGTCAATTAATACCATAAAGTAGTAGAATGGTCCACAAGGTGGATGTATTGGTCCACAAATATCGTCTTGAATTCTTTCAAGAAACTTTGGTGATTTTTAATCAATTTTGGTTGGTGATGGTGTTATGATCAATTTGCCAAGAGAACATGCAGCACATGTCATTTTATTCGACTGATATATCTCCTGGATTTTCATTGAATGATCATATGAATTTTCTATAATCTTACACATCATTGTGGTGCCTGGATGACCGAGGCGATCATGCCACAATGTGAAATCTTCTGGATTTCTTTTGATCACAAGATTTGATTCTATTGCATCTATATAAAGTATGATGCAAACCGGATGGAAGTTTTAGAATTTTTTTCCAACATATGCCTTTCGCCAGATTTATCAGAAGTTACATAACCTTCTTTTCATTCTTAGTTGCAGACTGAGTATCATATCCTTGAAGATATATGTCTTTAAAACTCAACAAATTTCTTTTAGAATTCGGAGAATACAAGGCATTCTCGATGGAAAATTTTGTTCCATTCGGCAGCGTAAATTTTGCTTTGCCAATTCCTTCAATCAGGTCTGCAGGCTCCGATATTGTATTGAAAATGATTCCTTTTTGTTTTATATCAGAGAAGAATACTTTTTGTCTCAGAATAGTGTGTGTTGTTCCATTATCTGGTATAAGAATTTCTCGAATCCCTTTCCTGGGCATTGTTCCTTTTGTATTGTGATCCATTTCCTGTAATTAAGATAAATATTAATAAAAGAGAAAGTGAAATTTATTCATGCAAGATAATTATACATTAGTGATTATAGAAGACAAGATTATTTTTTTAAACTGAAAATATAATAATTATACATGACACTATTAGAGACTATTTAGCAGTCTCGTTACAAGCATCTCATTAACTCTCTTCAGGAGTGATCTCAATCGAGTTCATTCATAAAGATGTCGATTCAAGGTATGATGTACCCTCAAAATGTTTTGTGAGGTTCACTTCCTTTGCTTTGCCTTTTAAGGGTTCTTGGTACAACTTGCAAAGGTGTGGACGGGTACGGCATACACGAGACCAATGTCCTTTGGATCCGCATCTGTAACACACTGTTTCACGCTTCTGGGTGGAATCATCTTATGTTTCTTTTCTTTTAGGATCCATTTATTAGATCCTCTCCCCCTTGGGTTGTAAGGTTCTCCCACGTCCGCGACTAAATCGACGATCATGACCCCAACCCCGATTGGTTTGATATTTTCTTGGGTTTTTCCACAGCCGTTGCATTCACTTTATGGAATGTCTTGGTTCCTGTGGGCCGAGAGTTGTGATTTTTTTATGAGAAGTTCATTATTCTTCTCTGCTATCATGAGCACCACAATCAACTCTGAGAACCTTTTGTACACACGGTTCTTGTATTACTCTTGCATCACATAATGATTTTTATGAAAAGTGTGATATGTCTTATTAAGCATTTCTATTTCTGTGACCAGTTTACCGCAATATTCTAATTGCGCTGCTATTCTCAACATAGCGGAATTATATGTCTCAACATTTTCAAAATCCTGGAACCTCAAGTTGGTCCATTCATCAAGATCATGAGGAATTTATTTTCCTTTTATTACAAACCTTTCTTTTAGAGCTTTCCACAGCTCATTGGGATCTTTTACATTCACATAATCATGCGTTAGATTCTCATTAAGGTGTCTTCTTAAGAAAATTATCACCTTAGTTTTTTCGTGGGGAGGAGATGTATTTTTTCCCGTTATAGTATCATAGATTTGCTCCCACTGCAGGTGGAGCTCGATATCGGTGGTTCATGCAATGTAGTTTTTACTTTGAGAGCTGGAAACTGGAGTTTCTCAATATTTGACATTTGATTTATAGAACAGAAACATAAAATATTATTAATATTCATGATTTAAAATGAATCAGATATATTAATAATACAAGCGATTAAAAGAAAAAATAATGCGTAAAAAAATAATGTAACGGTTATGGTAAATTCTTCGGGAGTAAATTCTCCAACGAAGAGACCATAAATTGAAGAAAATATTACAATGGCACATGAAAATTTAACATCAAGCGCATGGGTGGATCTGGATGAAAAATTGAGTAGGTGTAATTTTTTTTAAAATAATAATTTTAATCAAATATATCAATATTGACATTTATGAAGTGTGTTTGTAGTTAAAAACCCATTATAAAAATAATAATATAATTGGATTTGATAAATTCTGCTTATAGTTAAATATCTAATATGAAATGGTATTAATTTTGGTTTTGTGGAAGGAAAAAGAAACACAGTGGGGATATAATTATATTATGGGTGCATTAAATTAACCACTCACAAAATTGCATTGATCATAAAATATTGAATGGGTGCACATGCACCCTCATTCTTTAAGCTAGATCCGCCACTGATCAAGCGAATCATCTTTCTTTCAAAATAAAATGAAGAAAACTATTAGAAAAATATTTGAGAAGCGTTTGAGGGAAGATAAAATCGATGAGTGAAATGAATGAGTGAAGGATAAGTGTATTTATAGATTGAAAATACTGTTCATACCCGTTTGAAAAGTTGAAAATTTTATTTGTAACCGTTGGTGAAAATAGTGTTAAAAATAATTAAAAATAATTTGAAATTAATTTGAATAAACAATCAAGTTAGTTTTACCAGTTTTTATATATAAGTTAAATGAATAATTAGTTGGACTACAACTGTAAAGCTTTTGCTGTAGCATTTGTACTGTAAATGTATTGGCTGTAACTGTTAAGTCTTTAGTTGTAGATTTTTTTGCAGAGAATTTTGCTGTAGTTATATTGGCTGTAGCTATAAGTCTTTGGCTGTAGACTTTTTAAATAAAGCATGATTGGTAAAATATAAAATGTATGATATATATACAAAATAAATATATTTCTATTAATAAAAAATACTTTATAACAGTAAAAAAATAGTAAAGAATTATATTATTAAAACTTGGAAAATTTAGAAAATTATTTAAAAATAAAATAAAAACAATAAATAAATAATACAAATCTTTTGTTTGAGCTTAAAAGATCAATGAATCATGTATATATAACACATGCAACATTATAATTTCTTTCTTTTTTATTTTCAGTTTTCAATATCTTTTTTCCTTTTTTTCAGTTGGTAATTTTTATTTTAATATCTAAATAATTATGGACATTTTTTCTCTACAGATTCTACAGTCCAAATAATAGGGATGTAGGATTTTTGGTGCTACAGCCACATTAAACCCATTTCTTTAATCTGGGCTGTATCTATGAAATTAGAAGCTACAGCATGATTGGTAAAAATTTGTTGTATGCTGTAACTCTAAAAATTAAAGCTACAACATAATTGGTTTAACATCAACATTTTAAAGCTAAGTAAGGCTGTAAAAGTAACATAAAGCCCATCTAATGATACACTACTTTTACTGATTTTCAGACATAAAATATATATAGGTGGCCGAGCCTCCATTTATAATTATTAGAATATAAACATGTATAATATTGTGGTGACAGAATCAACCACATTTGAACAACAATTAAATTATGCATCGGCTCAGCCGTCCAATATAACATTAACAGTAAATAAAAAATTATGATGCATTTAGCAACCATAATATAATGTCGGTAAAATATTAGCGAGGCGACAAACCGCCCACATTAATAAAATAATAGTGCGTTAAACAATCATTACCAAATAATAATTATTATACAGGCGGATATCCAGCCATTATACAAAATAATAATTTTTTATATACGCGGAAATCCCAACCATTATAATAGAATATAATATATATAATCGTATCATAGAGTGATCGTCTGATAACGTATTATAACAATTATAATAATAATAATAATAGTAATAATATATTGGATCAATAATTATAAATAAAGAAGAAAATTTTAAACTCACATAATTTGGGGATACTAGAATAAAGAAAAAGCGAGAGAGAAAGTTTCTTTATCGTTTATGATTGTAAATGTTTTGATATGAAGAGATGATTTACAACGAACAAAATCGTTCATATTTATACAAGTAAAAATTGAAAGTTTTTGTGCGTATAGTGACGATGGACTCCACACATGCGTATAATTTTGATTTTGAAACACTGTATTTGTTGATTCTTGTGCGTCTTTTTTGTTGACTTTTACAACACTTCATTTTTTCAGTAGATTTTTAAATTCTGTATGTAAAAGTAAAAGTGAAAGATTGATACATATATTAACGATTTCCACTATTTGTTTTTTTTATCATTTTTCATCCTTATAACACCTAAAATTATTCTAAAAAAATATCTGAATCTTTCTAAATTCTATTTACAAAATTACATTTATAAAATTCCACACGCCTTTATGTCCACTCATAATAATATTTAATCTATCTATATATTATAATTAGCCACACTCCTTTTTTTTCACATGACACGTGTCCCTATTCTTTGTTAATGGAAGTTATAATTCAAATGACATTACAGCCAATTCGAGTGATTTATTTGTATGAAGCTCATTGCTCCACTCATACATAATTTTGTCAAAATTCGTAAATACAGTAAGACTTCTATAGATTAATAATATTGGGATTATGAAAATTTCTTAATTTATAAAATTATTAATTTATAGATAAATTAATATTTATTAATTTATAGATATATATGCTTAATCGACAATTTTTAATTCTGTTTTAAAAAATAATTTTATTTTAAAAATGAATTTATTAATAATAATACTATATAAAAACTTAAGTTATAAAAATAAATTATTTATCACACTAAAATAGATTTTAATAAAATATATTGAATATTCATGTAAAAACAATGTATGTTTACAAACTCAACATGTATAAAATGAAATAACTATACTTCACAATGATGAAAATAAAATTAAAAATGGCATTATAATACATTTGAAACCATCTAGAAATATAATTTCAATCATCATGTCTAAAACTTTTTTTTTAATGTAAAACTTATTATAAATTTTGGATTTAAATCTAAAAGATAATATCAATAAAATTTTCAAGACAATAAAAATATTATCGATAAAACATTAGTGATCTTAATATGAAGTAAAAATAAAATATTATAGTCATATATTAGTATATTTCCTTATCTATTTATGCATAAATCTATAAAATTATTAATTTATACTATTATTGGGACCATATTTTTACATAGAAGTTTCAAAAAAATTATTATCTTATTATTTTATCGAATTTTGCTAATTTTTACATTAGCCCGATTTGGAACCGGATAAATATATTAATTTATAGATATTATTAATTTATCGAGTATTAATTTATAGACCGTAGAAAAAGACATATTATAAACATGGCCCAATAAACACATTCAGTCTACACCGTTTCAAGCGTAACAGCCGGTGCTTCCTCGCATTCCAATTCATTAATGTTGCGGGTGGGTTTACAACTCATATTTAGCCCACTTAAATCAATATTTTGTATAAAAGTACTAGAGGTTAGTAGATGAATAAATTATAAATAGTTAATATTTTTAATCTATTAATTTTTGTAAATTTTAGTATATATTTCACTCGATCTATCTCATTTATGTTTAAAATTTTTAGAGATACAATAATGGTACATATTTTTTTATTTTCAGAATGCTCATTCTTATTTTATTTTCGTTAAATCCTGCTATGATTTCCAGTTTACCGTCTCCTACGTTTTCATACTTTTGCGATGTTTATAGTATGTTATGAATTACCTTTTTATTCTCCTATAAAACTTTCATTTTTTGTATATGAAGATGACATTGTGTTAATCCATTCAAATATGATTTCATTTTATTAACATTTTTGCAGTCATGTTCTTTTAGGTTTTTTATTTTGATATCTCCATTTTATTCTTCAATTTTTTTTTGTTGTAATTAATTTTGTTTTTATTTATTTTTCTGGATTTGATAGACCACCATAATTTATTTCTGACATGTTAATTTTTTAAAACATACATTATTTACTATTAATTGACCTTACTTTATTTACTATTAAAATAACATATGTTTACTGAATATATATTCAATAGGAAACATTAATTTTAAGACTATAGTATATGATATATATTATGTAATATAATTTAAAATAACTAAATTTATCTGCTTATTAAATTAAGTTTTTTGTAGTTTTACATATATAATATATAAAAAGCCCTTTCACATTTCTTTTAATATAAAATATTAACTTTAAAACTATAATATATGTTTAATAGTATATATTTTTTTTGGAATTTTTTTTCAAAGTTCGAATTAAAATTATTCATTTTGTTATATCTATATAATAATATTAATAATTTTGATTAGATGCTATTATTCTTTTACATATATGTATTTTCATATTCTACTTAAATGCTATCAATAATTGTAGTATGTGTTAATGTATAATCTTATAAATAATAATCAATTAAATGAATAGGTGATGATGTGTCAAAATTTTAGAACTATTTGAATGATGTGGATGAAAGAGAAAATAGTATATTTTACTTTATATATATAGATTTACAAAAGTCCATTCAAATTCAGCCCATATAAGTCACATCATGAATAGTATCCACACTTTGCCTATATATACAAGACTTCCTCATTGAGGAAGAGATGAGAGGAGAGGAGAAAAACACTGTTTCAGAGCCAAAAACTTGGTCTTCATGTCACCAGCTCTGCATTCAGTTGCCTCGTCACTCGGTCACTTTGTCGCTTCGTCGCATCGTCACCACCTCTTCGCCTCGTCGCATCGTCACCACTTCATCACATAGTTGCATCATCACCACTTCGTCGCATAGTCGTCTCTTTGTCTCGTTGCCTAATCACCTTGTTGTCTCGTTACCTCGGCGCCTCGTCATCACTTAGTCACCTAGCCGCCTCGTCGCATCATCATCACTTTGTCGACTATTTACCTCGTCGCTCGGTCATCTCGTCGCCTCATCGCTCGGTCATCTCGTCGCCTCATCGCTCGGTTACCTTGTTGTTTCGTCGCTTCGTCGCATCGTCGCATCGTCGCCTCGTCACATCGTCACCACTTCATTGCATAATTGCATCATCACCACTTCGTTGCATAGTCGCCTCGTTGTCTTGTTTCCTAATCACCTTGTCATCTCGTTACCTCGGCGCATCGTCATCACTTAATCACCTAGCCATCTCGTCGCATCATCATCCCTTCGTCACCTATTTTCCTCGTCGCTCGGTCATCTCGTTGCCTCGTCGCTCGGTCACCTTGTCGCTTAGTCGCATTGTCGCCTCATCGCATTGTCACTACCTCATCGCCTCGACGCATCGTCACCACCTCGTCGCCTCGTCGCATTGTCACCACTTCACCGTATAGTTGCATCGTCACCACTTCTTCATAGTCGTATAGTCGCCTCGTCTTCTCGTTGTCTAATCGCCTTGTCGCATCTTCACCTCGTCGCATAGTCATCACCTCGTCGCCGCGTCGCATAGTCATCACCTCGTCATCTCATCGCATCTTCATCGCTTCATCGCATAGTTCCATTGTCACCACTTCGTCGCATAGTCGCCTTGTTGCTTAATCTCCTCGTCATCACGTTACCTCGGCGCATCGTCATCACTTAGTCACCTAGTCACCTCGTCACATCATCATCTCTTCGTCACCTATTTACCGCGTCGCTCAGTCTCCTAACCACCTTGTCGCTCAGTCGCATTATCATCATTTCATCGCTTAGGCGCCTCGTCGTCTCATCATCTCATCGCCTCGTTGCCTCGTTGCGTCATCATCACTCCATCAACTAGCTGCCTCGTTGCTCAATCGCCTCATCTTCTTGTCGCCTCGTCGCATAGTCATCATTTCATCGTCTAGTTCCTTGTCGTTAGTCCTCTTGTCGTCTCTTTACCTCATCATCATCGCCTCTTTTCCTCGTCGCCTTATCGTACATCATCACTTCGTCGCCTAGTCACATCGTCTTCTTATCGCCTTGTCATCCTATCAACTCCTTCTTCACCTTGTTACCTAGTAACTTCGCTGCCTTATCACCTTGCCTTGCCGTCTTATCGCATCCTTATCGTCTCGTTACTTAGTCACCTCATTGCCTCGTCGCTTCGTCGCGTAGTCCTCCTCGTCGCCTAGTCATTTCACCGCCTCATCGCGTCGTTTCCATGTTGCCTCCCGATATAATCGATAGAAAAACTACCTCATTTATCAGAGATCTCCGAGCTCACACTAACCTCACTTCGACCGCAAAACATATTATCAATTTACCCTCAA
>KE155076.1:169695-179698 GCA_000411075.1 Sisymbrium irio | reverse complement strand
TGTTTAGATATCTCTAGCTTAGGAAATGCATTGCTAATTACTTTTGAGCATCTCTTTATCACCAAATGATCACCCTAATATCATTGACCTTGATTCATGAGCTTATTACTTCTTTAGCATTTGCATTTTGCTAATTTCTTTTTGTTTCATTTAGGTTGTTAGTATATATTCACATTCATATCATTGTGCTTAGATTAGATAGATTCATGCAATCTTGGTGCTGTTAATCTTAACCCCTTTGGATTGATCCTCAATTTTACTACAATGGCATGTGTATGGTTGAGTAATTGATAGTGATAGCAAAAATCCTACCATCAGACATCTTACAGACAGGGAACAATTCGGATCTTCTGCAACAACTCTTAGAAGCTCTCAATCACAGATTCTCTATGAAGGATTTGGGCAAGCCGAAATACTTTCTAGGCATTCAAATAGATACTGATGACACTGGTTTGTTTCTGCATCAAGCAGCGTATGCTCAAGATATCTTGTTTCAAGCCGGCATGGAGGATTGTAACCCAATGCCAACCCCACTTCCTGCTCAACTGGAAAACCTGAAGTCTGAGAGCTTCTCAGAACCAACGTACTTCCGAAGCTTGGCTGGAAAACTTCAATATCTGACAATCACTCGGCCAGATATACAATTTGCAGTAAACTTCATATGTCAGCGTATGCACTCACCTACCATTGCAGACTTTGGACTTTTCAAAAGAATTCTCCGGTATGTAAAGGGCACTCTACACTTTGGTTTACCAATCAAGAAACAGTCCACTCTGGTTCTCTCCTCGTTCTGTGATAGTGATTGGGCAGGATGCAAGGAGACTAGAGGGTCGACTACAGGGTTATGTGTTCTCTTGGGCTCCAACTTGATCTCGTGGTCTGCAAAGAGGCAGCCAACTGTGTCTAGCTCGTCAACAGAGGCCGAATACACAGCGCTAAGCACAGTCGCCAGAGAAATAACATGGCTGTCTGCACTGCTAAGAGACATTGGAATAGCACAACATCAGTCTACTATGGTTCAGTGTGATAATCTCTCAGCAGTCTATCTGTCTGCAAATCCTGCTCTCCATAATCGTTCTAAACATTTTGATATTGACTACCACTACATAAGGGAGCAGATAGCGCTTGGTCTGATTGAAACAAAACACATTCCTGCAGCTAAACAGTTAGCAGACTTGTTCATCAAACCATTGCCGAGAAGACCGTTCTTGGAGCTGAGTGCCAAACTTGGCGTGTTTGAATCATCCCCGCCAACTTTGAGGGGGAGTGTAAGAGATAAAGCCCAAAGTAACAAGTCCAACATGAAGCCCATTCCGAAGAAGACGAATGCGACCAACGCGTCTTCAGTTCCTGCACCTGCAACAAAAAAAGACGTTAGTACAGCAAAGGAAATTGTCTCTATTCATAACAAATTCGGACCTTTACAGGCTGGTGATGATGACTCAGTTTGACCAGCTGGATCTTATCACCTTGCATTTCTACATCCTTCTCCTTTAACTATTTAACTGATTATAATGTGTAAAACGTTAAGCTGAATAATATCAAAAAGAGTGTTGTTTTATTCTTTTTCTTTACAAACGTTCACATGCACCCTACATATTATGTCATGTGAGCCATGTCCAACGATTAGACGAAAGAAAAACACTATAGTAAAATAAAGGATAAATGAATAACGAGCGATACATGTTCAATAACGTGAATAAAGGTCATAGAAGAACTTCGTTTATAACCAGAAAACAGTTATTCAAAAAAGTATCAAATAATCGAAATCAACATTAAGACATCCAAAGTTCCAAACGATTGGACTTGATGATGAATTTGAAACACCTTCATTGGTGGTCGAACCTTACTAGGATATACAATATAAATTATACTAAAAATTATATAATAAGGCTTTGTATAATTATTAAAGAATAAAACAAATCTTCGTAACAAGATTTGTGTCAACATGGGGTTGGGTTGGTAATTGAATCCGTAGACATTTAATTAGGTAGGTGGGTGGGGGCGGGGGGCACGGTTAGATTCTTTTGCTTTATGTAACCACAAAATCTATAAATCAATGTATAATCAATATGGCAAGAAAAACAACCAAAAAGGTAAAATATTCTCATCCCACGTTTACTTTTACTTAAGAGATATTGAATCACATGACCATCGGAAGAAAACAAAAAGTCATTAGCCTTCTTCATCAACTTATTATAGGAAACTCGATGATTTCTGGTGATAAAGGGTTCTCTAGCTTGTCTGATTTGATCGTAATTGTAATTGTAGCAATGGCCAGTAATAAAAAAAAATCATATCTATTGTTACCTCGCCTAGATGGCGAAAATCATATCTTTATTCACATTATGCCAAACTCATTAAAGTTTAACCAACATAATATAAAATACATTTAGACGTTTGTTTCAGATCAATATAGCTTCCACGATATTTTTAATCTTAACATAAGTGCACTCACATCTATGCACACAAAGTGCATTCACATGTGTGCCTGATTGAACATCTTGTGAATTGGCACGACGGAAACATTTTTTCGCACAATCAGCATCGCTCCCGCATCTTCCAAACTGGTTAATATCAGCTTTGAAGGCAACTTTTATTTCTGGATCACTTTCATATTTTGTCTCTTGCATCTTCATCTCTCGTGCATCCGATATCGAGACATCTGTATTGAAAGAACATAAGAAATTGTAATTAATTTGGCATATAACAGTTAAATCAGACATTGTTACTGCTAAATGTAGTTATACTTACGAAGTGCAATAACAAGAGTGAAGACCAGAACAATAAGAACGCCAGAAAGTTTTGCCATGTTTTTAAGGTTTTAGGAAATTACAAATGCGAATGAAAATAAATATTCGTCTAATCTATTTTTTCGGGTTTCTTCTTTGTAGTATTTATGGGGAATAGGGATCTAATGAATTAATTACGTGGGATTATAGCGTGGTAAATGACAACTGATATTATATCAAAATAATTTTTTCTTCCAGTTTTTCTAACCAGCACTATTAAAACATCTGTTATTCAAAATCTGTTGGTATCCAAAAAAAGCAAATAAAATCAATAAGAAATTAATAAAATGTTAAACTAAATAGATTATGAGGTCAAAAACTCCTTTTAAATAGATTATAATTAAGTTGTGTTCGATTTGTTTCACAGATTGTTGGATTAAATAAGTTCAACAACATTCATACTTTGGCACGTACATCTCTACTGGAAAAAACCTTAGAAGCTAGACTTAACTAAACTTGATTTTCGAAAAAATATCGAATTTCATTTAATTTTGGATTATATTATTTTATGCAATAAAACACTTGTTTTTATAACCATGACCCATATCAGAGTAATATATTAGAAGCCCAAAGAAATATTACAAGTCCACTAAAAGAATTATGATTTGGACTTCGAAAACACATGAAGAAGACAGCGTCGGTAGCGGTAGTCCGAGTACGACGACAATGGCGGGAAAACAAAACTATAAAGTATAAAAACATAGAAAACAACACCTTAAACTTGTAAAGACTATGATGATGAAGACAAAACCAGACGGAGAGGTATAAGAGGTGAGAATGGAAGACGAGAGAACGTGAGTCGAATGAGGAAAGAGTTACTTAATTCTGAATTTGGGGGTTGATTGACGATGATGCGATTTCTGAAAATTTATAGAAGTAAACTAATGGGAAATTTTAAGCTTATGCAAGTAGAGTTGTTCATTATAGTGTGATATAGAAAAATTTCAATCATGGTAGATTTTGTAAGAAAATGAAATTGTCTGTTAAAGAATTCTGTAGAATGCGATTTGAAAATAAAAGAAGAATTGTTTTTGTAGTTATTTTTAAAAATTTATGATGAAAAAATGAGGATTTTCCAAATAACCAAAAATGAAATAAAACTCTAACTAGAAATGGTAGAGAAAGGTAGGACTAGGAAGAGTTAGAAGGAGAAAAAAATGGAGAATTGGTTAGATAATTTTGTTTTTTTTGTTATCTCACCTAATTCCCGTGAAAAAAATTATTCAAGCCGTAAAAACACTTGTTTTTTTGTTATCTCACCTAATTTCCGTGAAAAAAATTATTCAAGCCGTAAAAAACACTAGATAAATTATTTTGTCTTTATGCCAATTATAGCATATCTAATATGGCATCACTACTGTAGAATGTTCTACAACAGAGCAAGAGACGTGATTTTGGCGAATGAGAATCAGATTAAGTTCACTTTTAAACGCAATGATAAATCTATAAGTTAAAAAAATAGGCATATATCCAATATCCTTTGTGTGGCGGAGATGGATTCTTACCGGCCGCCTAAGGAAAATATATAACCACATAATTACAAAGGCACAGCCACGTATTTGATTGATTAAACAAGAGATTTTCTAGAATTATATCACATGTTTGAAGAACATTATAAAGTGTTTTCTTTCGCTGGAAAAGAACAGTATAAAGTTATTTCTTTATATAGATGGATTCGAGATTTCATATATATCAAGATATGTAGGTATATTTGCACACAAAATAGTATGACTGAATATGTTTGTGCTCATCTAAAAATGGGGAGGCATGATTGACCTTGAGGCATTATAAATTTTGGAGACGGTCTCTTTTCGGATTTACCAAGTGGAAATTTGATTTGCCTAGTGATAAAAAGAATATAAATGGATATATTCTAGATATAGGTAAAGAAAATGAAAAAGTGCGCAATGAAAAAAGTCGAATACAAATTACATATTGTTCAAGTGATTTATTTTCAGAAAACAATACATTTCCACTGCAAGAATTCACTCCGAAAAATGTACAAAATTATATATACCCTATATCTACTACAATAAGTCTATAATTATTCAAAAATTAAACAAGCATTTGTTCCTTATGTCGTATAATAACGTAATATATTCGTTATTCTCGTAAGACTAATAAACATTAGGGATTAATTTGTTCTCACGAAATATTGTAGCATACAGTGCTTCTGTTTCATAAGTATATATGGTTCTCTTTTCATTTTCTTTTTCAGAAAAAAACAACAAATCCGTTTGTATTCTGAGTGAACATTTTACAAAATTCTCATTGAATATAGTATGAATAAAGTTGGTATATTTTCTTCTAAAAGATAATTATATTTTTAATTAGAGTTAATTTTAAGAAATTTAGAAAGATTTCTAACATAAAAGGGATTAGCATCAATTAGAGTCTCAAATCCGGAAAATTTGAGATTCCTACACTTTGAAGTTGACATTTGCTGACGCCATTTCGCAGAAGTTAGGTTCAAAAGTGCCAATGATATATTTCTTTGATTAATATATAACATCTAACCTTTTCTTTATTTTGTTATGGTGGGTTCATGTGGCTCTCCTTGATCGTAAAGATAATTAAATGCTAATCCTTCCATGATTTCTTAATTTATAATTCATGATAACTTTTAACTGTTGATAATTTTTGGTTTTGACACAAGTTTTCGTTCTAACCTGCATGTTTACATTTTTATGGTTCTATATATTGTTAAATGTCAATATATAATATCGTATTATATATTTCGCTCTATAACAACAATAAAAAGAGGTTTGTACAGTCAAATACTAGGTATTAACCTATACCTTGTGTAGGATGAAATATCTACATTTATTTATAATAATTAACTATAAAAATATATTTTAATAATACAAACTTTAATTTTTCATTTAAAAAAGTTATAGATCTTTTATAAAATATTTAGAATATAATTAAATATAGAAATTATTTTAGTTTGTTGTTTTTATGATACAGAACCATTATTTTTAATAGAATATAATATAAAAGATTTTTTTTTACAAAAATCAAAAATTTAAACTTCAATTGATGTTTTTGTATTGCTATTTTTAATAAGTAAAATTATTTAGTTTAAATTAAATTTAATGATGATTGATGATATAACACCTATTGCACTGAGATTCCATATATAACAAACTTTAAAATAAATTATAATATAAAAACAATAAATATTTTATGTGAATAAAAAAATAAATATAATTTAATATTAAATGATTTTAATAATATTTTATATTTTTAGGTATTTTGAAGACATATATTTTTTTCGTCTTTTATGATTTTTCTTTTTTTCCTTGACACATATTTCCTTTTATTTTAAGTAAAAGTTTTTGTTGACTAAGTTCATATATATAAATTATCAATCAACGTTACTACAAATAGCCAAAAGTTTTATATATGAAAAGAAAAGACAAATTACAAAAACAGCCAAAATTTCATTTTTCATCTTAAAATAAATAAATACTAATTTTTTTTAAAACTTATTTTTTCTCGGATTGAACTAACTACAGTTACTGCAATTTTAAATAGAAAAATTAGTTAGATTAATTACGTTGATTGATAATTTATATTATATGAAAAAGGCAGAAATCCGAGGCCTTTAAGATTATTTTATGAATACGGACGGATAGAGACGGATCGGTATTATTGCCCCTCTTATGGTTACAAAATAGGAGAAAGCAACTCATAATACTAGGATTGGGAAACACTCTTCTTATCCTCACATTTCATCGTTAATAATAATTTAGTCCTGCAATTATATATGATCTAATCAATGTGTCAGCTAACCACAATTTAGAAACATATATTCCTCATATTTTTAACTTTTAATTGGTCGGGTCGATACGTGTCCACAATAAAATACAGCAAGGGGTTAGAAAATGGCTTACGTAATCTTATAAGATAGGTTTAACAAGTAATTACTTAATAGTTTCGGAAGGGAAAGGGTGCGTGGATCACTACCTTAACTTGATTGCCTAATACTATATAGTAGCGAGAAAACATATCGTTATATCAGTAAAATGAAACCAATAGCATACAGCCATACGATTATATATATATCAACTTTTAACTATAATTGTCCCGGTTTCTTTATCTTTTTAAAATCATATATCTAATAGAAGTAAGATTACAACCTTGAATATAATATAAAACAACTTATTGATATCATGAAAGAAAAAAACTGAAACATGTAAATAAATAAATATGTAGAAGTGTTTTAAAGTTGGACAAGTGGAGATACCGGGTCATAATGCATCAAAATATCAAATTTTTGCATACACCCTTGTTTAAGCTCTATAATGATCATATAGTTGAAGCTTAGAATATGTGAAGGTAGCATCGCCACTTTAATTTGTAGTGCAGTTAGAATTTCTTTCGGCTTGCTATAGGAATTATCCAATGAAGGTAACATGCTCCACGATGACTACTTAATGTGATTTTATAGCACTTGAAAAGTTATAATTTTACGAAATTATCCACAATTTTATTTTATTTTATTTTTTTCAACGATAACTTTTGTAAAAGCTTATCTCGTATATTTGTCATTTTATTTTATACCATGTCAAAATTGTGTTTGTATAAATTTAGTTGTGTATGTAATCTACAAAGGATATAACATTACATTAACTAAATTAGAAATTTTCTTTGTTGTGGTATGACTCGTATATCTAATTAAATGGTTTACATTTTCTTTGTGATAATCCAAATGTCTGGATCTTTATAAGAACCGATTATTCATTGGAATGATGGTTCTCGAGGTCTGATGATCCCACCATGTTAATCCACCAGTAGTTAATATTATTTGAATTTAGATAGTGGAAAGCTAGTAATATTTTCTTTACCACTAAACCAACAGTCTACATTGTAGATAACTATACGTCCTGATCCTACTATAATAATTGTTCTCACTGGCTGGGATTTTTTTTATTTCTGTAGGCCGGAACCTAATCCCCGTAATGAGGAATTTTTACCAAAAAAATATTTTTGTTAAAGTACTATAAAGTCAATGCAAGTGCACTTTTAGGAGTTTTTGGAGTACTAACCCTTTAGGTAGAATTGCAATTCCTCTAAATTTTAATGTACCAAAAAGTGAGAAAAAAAAACTATTGTTACCGTAGAAATTGTCACTCCATAAATAAAAAAGAGTAAAATTTCAGTAGAAAAGAAACCAATTGCATTTTTTTCAATTTTTTTGACTCTTCTCATTTTTCGAACTTATCACCACACCCAAAATGAATCTGCTTAAGTAGCATTTCCCATCGTATCTTCAAGAAATAATTTTCCAAGCATTCAGGTAATTATATCGTGGAAACAAATTATATACTTAAACTGTTAATTAATTGCAGTAACTTCTCGAGCCTATTTTTTTTCACTAACGCTGTGAAAAAATTGGTGCATGATAGAAGCGTGTGAGTTCACATGTTCTCACCCACTGCTGTAACGACTGAAAGTTTACGGTTCCAACAAAAGTATGTAGACATTGTTTTAGCCATAACCAACTTTTTACCGGTAGTATAATAAATGGTTCTCATGTAATGACTTCGGTGACAAAAGGGCATTGATCATCCTATACGTTACATTAACTGTGGAATGATATACAAGATAGAAATAAAGCATCGTGATTCGTAATTCGTAAACGAATGGTCGTGTCTCGGTGAATAGGCCGTATTTGGTGCATTGGCCACGAGTGGTCACTAGAAAATGTTTGGACCCACTCACTACAAATTGAAGGACTTAATTATCAAATTATGTCGTGTTTTGTCTCAATATTCTCAATTTTCTTTTGACAATAAATCAACATATATAAGAGGTTAGATTCGCTAATATAATATTTGTTAGATCTTTAGCAAAGAATGAAAGAATGATAGATTTGACGTGTGTTCTATCACACACATTCAATAAGAATAAGTGTTGTTGATTGTCAACTACATCTTTCTAAAATTCTTATAATAAGTCTGTAAATCTATTTTTCATCCGACTGTCAAATAACTGAAGTTAATATCTCAAAAATAATTTGAATGATTTCTCGAATCGTCATATCACCTCCAATTATTATTGTATGTTTACTACTTTTCTATATATAGATCCGGTCATGCAGTTTCAGAAAATTTTAAAGACATAGAAATCACAAGAATTAGTACAAAATGATCTTTAAAAACGAACGAGGGGCGAAAATAGTATTTATTTAGTTTTTTTTTAACTCAGTATTTATTTAGTTAAGTTCATTGTTATTACCTTTGTCTAAAAAGTTCATTTTTATTATATTAAAAAAATAATGGCATTTAGATGCATACTCGGTGCTCAATCTTATCGGGCGTATTAATTAAAAGCTAACTCTTTCTCGTCAGATAAAATTACCTTTATAAAGGCCAGAATGTTAATTAGTCTATTCTAATTGTGGGAATTCACCTTACATGTAATAACCGAATTATCAATTTTTCTATATATCCCATGACAACATGTTATGGCCTATAGGGTATCTAAGTGTATAAACCCTACTGTTTTCGGGCCACAAAACTGTAGCATAATTATTATTGTACTGTATTGCATTGTCGCTTTATTACAATTTTAAGGTTTAGAATTTGATTACATGGGTTAGGGCTTAAAGCTTGATTTTAAAAATTTATCTTTTAGGCGATTTGATAATATCACAAAGATGAACTATTTTGCTAATTCTAGTTTAATTAAAATGTGCATATTTCTTAAGATACCAAATCTATATCCAGAAGATCCTAAGTTTTTTCAACTTTTCATTAAAATTCATTTCCACGCCCAATAGTAATGAGTTTTAAAAAGTGATTTTGACTATCCGTATGTAAGAAGTACGAATTATACAAATAAGCAAATATTACACTACAGTTGATATTTTTTTTTTTTTGAAAAGAGGCTTACTGTTTAAATGCTGAAGAAAATAAAAAAAAAATACAACCAGCCCATGCCAGAGTTAATAATGGGTTAAAGTTCAATAGTTAAAATAGCCCAAAAAAAACATGTAGATAAAAGTGAAGCCCAGTCGAATGAGAGTGAGTTTTACGAAGGAAGCCGTGGCGATGAAAACCAAAGCTGAGTCATTTGAGAAGCCCTGTGCGGATTGGAATCAATGAAGCTGAGGCACCGAGACCGGACAATTTTATCAATTTGCAAGAGGATCGCATCTCTAGATTTGTAGATGTTTTGTTGGTAACGGTTATTTCTCTCAGTCC
>KE155076.1:135081-166620 GCA_000411075.1 Sisymbrium irio | reverse complement strand
CGACCATCAGCATCAGACGCATGGTTAGAGGTATACTTCCACCCTTGGCAGATTGAGGACATTAAATGGTTTAGATTATTCTCTTTAACATGGGACTCTAAGATGGCACCAAAAATAGGGTTGGACTGATAGAGCCAACTCTTAAAGGGCTGGTGTTTATCAACGCGGTTAATGCCACAGACATTCCAAAAAAATAGTTTTGTACTCATTAAATAATACTAGGAGGGTCCTCCGAGGGGAGGGAAGGATCCAAAGAAGAAGGTTGACCAAAAGAGAAAAGAGAGAGATTGGAGAAGGTGTTGGGTGATTCAAATGAGGATGTAAGAGTTTTAGTCTGTTGAAAAGGGCGAGATTTTTTTGGAAAAGAGGATTTGGACTTGGTGGCAAACAGATTAGGCTTCAAGGGGGTGGTAAAAGGGTTTAAAGTGGTTATAGATGGAGAAGTGGTTACCGATGGTATGGAGGGGACAAGAGATAGGGAGGAAGAGATCCAAGAAGAGGCTGGGTCAGGGAGGCTATTGAATAAAACAGGAGGTGGTTGGGCCCCCGGAGGCGACTGAGGGGAACCAAAAATACATTTTCTTTTATTTTGACGATAGCCAGGGATATGCGTAGAAGCCATGGTGGATAATGATGAGGTGGTAGGTTCAGGCTCATTAGTTTTAAGAGGGACTGAGCTAGACTCAGGTGTCGGCAAATTTATAGTAGAAGGTGCCAGAGTGGGGGCGATTGGAGCTGCATGAGGCAACTGTTTGCCTGAGACTGACGGGGTTTCTGCAGCAGGAGTTACTGAAACTGACGGAGGTACTGAAGTTGACGGAGATTTAGCAGCCCGTGTTTCTGAAGCTGACGTTGTTTCTGGGGCAGGGGCTTTATCTTTTCCCTTAGTCTCACGATTCGGTTGTTGTTTCTGCTCAGGGTTTGGTGGCGGTGCCGTTAGACAGTTACGGAGAACATGTCCCAACTCTTTGCAGTGGGAGCATGTCGGGGGGAGCCACGGGTATTCAACACATACACGAATGACATGTCCATTTTTCCTTTTTAGATCAATGAGGTGAGGTAAGGACTTAGTGAGATCAGCTTCCACTTTCACATGTGCAAGATCAAGGTCAACCATGTTGATAGTGAAATCATCAGTTTCCTTAGGTTCACCAAGAGGGCTTGCCACCCAACCTAGCCCCTCAATGGTACGAAGATCCAAAGGAATACCTCTTATGTGAGCCCATATGGGGATAGATTCCAATGATGGAGTATCCGAGGAGTGGATAGAAGCCCACGCTGCCACATGAAACAGGGAGTCGCCAACATACTAGATTCGCTTTTCAATTATTTTTTGTCTGATGTACTCATTAGGGATGCGAACTAGCATTGAGCGTTTCCTAGCATTGAGGTGGATTTCAACTTTTCTTCCTTTTCCCCACATGTGGTTTAAGATGCTTTGGATTTGATTGTATGAAGGAGCACGGCCACAGAAGTAACAGATGATGAAGTCTTTATGGTAGTCTGCTCCTCTATGATAGACCTCATCAGGAATCAAGACTTCAGCTATACCAGTGGGTGCATCCACCGTTGGAGCTTGACGCTTGAGAGATTTGTCCTCACCTTTACGAATTCTGACAGCAAGATTATCTGGGGCAGAGGATGCAGGAGTTTGAGGATAGGATGCAGGAGGGGGGGATCAGTTAAATGAATCTTATCTGGAGGATTTGGAGTGGCTGGGGGCAAAGTATTTTTTTTCCCCAAAGGTACAGTATTTGGATTTAGGGTTTTTTGAACAGTTGGGTTTGATGGGATTCTTTTAGCAGATGATTTTGGAATCTAGACTTCAGCTACAGTTGATATTTTGACCCCCAAAAAAATACTACAGTTGATAATGACAAATTCTAATTACTACAGTTGTTGATAAATAAATTCAGTGCACGCAAAAAAAAAAAAGAAGTTTGATGATATATGATTAGACTATCATCGTTTCCAAAAGTTAGGAAAATGATTTAACATTTTAATGTTTCAATCGACTTTTTTTTTTCCATTTCCTACAGAAACTACTTAGTTTTAATAGTAATAAAATATATTAATATAATATCGCTATTCTCTGAAAACCTATTTAGTCAAAAACACAATTACAAGTTCAAATGTGCTTCCATAGTTAATAATATTTTACATATTTATAAGAATGTAAAATATAAAATTTTGATTTTAAACTACAAATTTCTACATCCAAAATAGTTATATATATTTTCACATCCAAAATGCAAATATCTAATTGATCAAATGAACAGGTGCATTTGCACACAATAATACATTTGATAGTAATACCAAGTAAAGACGCACAAGTTTATAAATGCATTTGTTTTTCTGTAAGAAAAGTTGTAGTATTTCTTTATTTGGTATATTTCTACCGTTTCTAAAAAGCAATGAGAATTTTGACTTCACCTAGTTTAGAAACCTTTTTTGTTTTTGAAAAAAAAAACTAGTTTAGAAACCTATCTTTCAAGAATTAAATTAAAAAACTGACAACTGCTTCTTCTGCCAATTGACTTTCTTCCTATAAAATAAGTCAACCAAATTATCAACATAAAACGTAATAAGTAATCAAATCAAGTACCGTAATAATATCGTAAAATTACGTCAAATCTGTCGATCATTCAAATGGCCCATGAGTACGTATGATTTTTCACTCTCCTGCCTATATGAATTACGATTCGTAATCAGAACGAACTTATTATTTAATTTATAATATGCACACTACATAATCCATAGGACCCACTTCTCCATGATTCGTTCTTTTTCTCAACTCTCCAACATTATAAAACCCTCCCCACTTCCTTCTCTTCTTACTCCAAACTAACTTCTTTCCACAAATACAAATTATACACACTCTTTTTTTCATACTCATCTCTCGCTCTTATTATCCAAATTAAGAACATGATTCCGGCGGAAATCACCGGTTACTTCCAATACATATCGCCGGAAAACTTAACTACGATCCCGGCGGAGTTCAACATAATAAACATGCCATCATCTCCAACAACCTCTTCCTCTTCACTGAACTACCTAAACGATCTCATCAACAACAACAACAACAACTATTCGTCATCATCCAACGGTCAAGATCTCATGATGAGCAACAACTCAACCTCCGACGAAGATCATCATAATCATCATCAGAGCATCATCATACTCGACGAGAGGAAGCAGAGGAGGATGCTTTCAAACAGAGAATCCGCGAGGAGATCGAGGATGAGGAAACAGAGACATCTTGATGAACTCTGGTCTCAGGTGATAAGGCTTCGCAACGAGAACAACTGTCTTATCGATAAGCTGAACCGCGTATCAGAGACTCAAGATAGCGTATTGAAGGAGAACTCTAAACTCAAAGAAGAAGCTGCTGATCTCCGAAGGCTTGTATGTGAACTAAAATCTAACAAGAACAACAACAACGACGACGACAACAGTTTTCTAAGAGAGTTCGAAGAAGTTTAGTGTTTCTTCAACTTGAATCGGAGAGGCAGAC
The DNA here is from genome assembly GCA_000411075.1 of Sisymbrium irio. Lineage (NCBI taxonomy): Eukaryota > Viridiplantae > Streptophyta > Magnoliopsida > Brassicales > Brassicaceae > Sisymbrium > Sisymbrium irio. Next base: position 163,106 of record KE155076.1, on the reverse strand, counting down.
AATTTGGGTTTGTGTTATTCGGTATCAATAGAAACAAAGATCGGGATTTTGGGTTATGGTTGGTTCTCGAATATAAAGTTGGTAACAATCATATATTATATCGTATCATTGTATGACCATATTATCTATATACATTGAAGTTAAATAACCTAACTTAGTTCTGGAGCATATTCATGTTCTCTTAGTTTCTCCTTTTTTCGGTACTATGTATATCTAATTCAATATAGAAATCATAAGCATAGAAATACCCCTATTATCTTTATAATATTATATATTATATATCTGATTGGTAACATGTACGTATAATACTTTACACACAATTCCATTATTTAAAATTTGTGGTAACAAAATCCAATACGTTGTTCTGTGATTTTGGGGTTAATTGATTTCGGCTCTCACTGTCCTGTATATATTGTCATTTTCCCACTATTATATTATGTCGCCACGTAACAAAATCAGAATCTATGATAATCTATGTTAATGTTACTTAGAAAACCTATTTAAACCCATCAATATTCCCCATAAAATAATGTCTGAAGTATATATTCTAAATAATATACTTTGCACACGTAAAACAAAAGACCTGCTGGTGTAAACAATTAGATTATAAGTTTTTATCACTATTTGGATTTAAATCCATAAATATGCATGTGTGAGTTTTATAGTATCTCTCATTTAAAGATTATACATACAAATTAAGAAAATATATAAAATATTAGTAGTTTTTCAATAAAAAATATTATTAATTATCTAGTTACATATAATTCAACCAATAGTAAAATAAACTGAAATTACAAATGTTTATAGAAATTAAATAAAATTAATAAATTTTTGTATTGAGATTTGAAAAATGTTAACTGATTTGAAACAAAATAAAAAATTCTAAACATAAGTAATATGAAATGGAGAGAGTATGTAGATCAATTATGACAACTTCTCTATTAACAAAATTTGAGAATGTTCGCCGCATAAATACACTTGCACTGAACATCATTTAAAACATTCATGGCAAACAAGATAGAAAACAAAAGATTGCTAAAAATGGTGGCCCTTCTTCTTTTTTAGGCAATTTAATCAAATACTTAATCATTACCTTTTTATTTTCTTATAACCTTTATCCACTTTTCTTTTCAAAACTTTTTTTGATCTGTTTAAAGCATCACTCCGAGTGTGACAAACCCACCAAGAATGTTTTCTTGAATTTCACCTGGCGCATTACTATTATGTAAATTTTGAGCACTAAATCGATATCGAGATATTTTAATCTTAAAAACTCCTAATTACTTTTGACCTACCTTTTTGTTAGTTTTTAACTTTTGGCCTGCTCAAACACACATGTGGGTAGTAAAGTCTTCTTACTGAGATGCATCTATTTTCCACCACAAGCTTCACATATGTTCGTTAACCATATCATCCTCGGAATCCAAATGTAGGATGTGGTCAAATTATCTACAGAAAATAATTAGATAAAAATATTAGAATAGTATTTACGAATCGGTTGGACCTAGACACAGTAGACACCATAATCCTTCTATTTCAAAATGCCTGTCAATCTTGAAAATGATTCCATATAAATATTGCTCTCCAAACCTACAAAGAAGAGAGTTGTAGTATAATATTCTCCGTGTCTGTACCCCCAATCACTTTTTCATTGGTTACGAAAGAAATTGGTCAAGTTGTGACCCATCACGTTGTCCAATATAAGATTTATTCAATTAGATATTGGTAATTGTTGAATATAATCATCCGTGACTTTACAAAAACATTTTCTTTTTTGTAAAGGACTTTATAAGAACATATGGTTGATGAGTTAAGTTTGAAATCAAAGAAGACAAATATTATAAAAGGGGAACACAAGAAGACAAGGAATCGTGGAGGCTCTGGTGATAGTGCCTGCCAACAATATCGAAGCATAGACGTTTTCGAGACTACTAAAGAAAAACACGAAAAACGTATAATAATGAGGTACGTTCCGCGAGCTTTCTTATACAGTACTAATATATGGAATGACCAAATAATAAAAATGATTACATAATACATATTAGGTTTGCAGAAGCCAAAACTATAAATTATCTTCAGCTATTTCGTCATTTCACAAATTTAATGGTAACATATTCTATCAACTTTTTTTTTTAAGATTTATAAGTTTGCAAAATAGAATAAATTTTTCTATATAAAATAGAATAAGATTAAGAGGTTTATTACTAGGGACACAATCCCATCTCAAAAAATATAAAAAATCATAAATAACGTATAAGTTATATCCTATATACTATTTTATTTATAGTTAATATTTTAGAATCAAAAGTAATATATAAAATATATGAACCTATCTATTCATAATCACTTGGTTTTTACTTGAAAATATATATAATTTAATATAGTATTATAGCTCGATTCATAATCAATTAGATCCAAATTTTGGTCCATCAATTTTTGTCTAAATGTTTTGAGATTAATTAGTGACAAAAAACCATATTTCTAAGGTGCATATTAGAGAAAAATTCTTTTTTTTTAAAATTAAAAAATTTCTTAAATAATATATAAACTTATATATTCATAACTTGTTATTGATTTTGAATTAAAAAATTTATTCATAACTTATATTGATTTTGAATTAGAAATCGATGTAAAAATTCCCTAGGACCGTACAAAATTTCAAAAAACCAAGTACTCGCCAAATCTCAAAGTCTTTTGAGAATTGCTCTAGCGTTTCTTTCCCCCTCATCCGCCAGTGTTTAGCTTTTCAATATCTTTCCTACTTTTACTCGCTAGTGGGCTAGAGGTGGGCTTTTTAGTTTTAACGAATTTATTGAAAAACATGCAATCTCGATTTACATGTTTTGTTTTATATTTTTCATAATTATCATCAGTCAAAACTGATCTTTTCATGTTGTCTATGCAAGTGGGCTTCCTCTCTTATTTTTTCTTTTCTGTCTAGGAAATTGCATTGGATAACAAATTGGAAATATACAAACTAAAAGAAAACCAACAAAAAGCTAGATAGATCAATAAATACACACATACTTGTATATAAATTATATACTGTTATTTCAATTATCCATTCCAAATTTTGTTAATATATAACGTTTGAGGTCTGCATACGAGTAATAACTAATACTTATTCGCAAATACTGTAAACACAAATACAAAAATGATTCAGTTAAAATAAAAACAAATGATTAGTATATGGCCTGAATAATGTATTCTATCATCACACATATATATATATATATATATATATATTCTATTTGAAGAAAAAATATGTATTTAGTTTGAAAAATCTACATATATCTAAAACATTTATTCTTTGTAAAAGAAAAAAAAAACTCACATACCAATAGTTGTTATCTAGAAATATTTCGAATTAAAAATAAATATGTTATCCGTTTAGATATGGACGCTTAATATCCCTCCGTTTAAAGGAAAAGAGAGAGCCCATTGAAGTAAATAAATAAATAAAAAAACTAACCCTAAAGGCCGAATTTCTCAGACCAAACTAAACAAACAATCTTTCAGAGTTGATCCGATCAACTATCTCATTGTCGTTGTAAGAGAGATTCGAAAGAGAGAGAGAGAAAGATCGATTTAGTAAACTCCAATTAAAAGCATTGGACTTTTCTCTGAATCTGAGTTTCCCCTTCTTTCTCTCTGCTCTCACAAAACCCATAAGAGAGAGAGAGATTCAGATATGGTTTTTCTGATTTAAAGAGGAAATTGAGAAACTTTGGAGATGGGTTTCTTGGAATCGGTGAAATCTATCAACTGGGAACACGAATCGTTCCCTACTTACCAGGATTTTGGGTTTTTGCCTCTCTTTGCTGTCTTCTTCCCTTCAATACGGTACCTACTCGATAGATTCGTCTTCGAGGTAAAACTCAAACTAAAGTTTATTACTTTTTTGATTTTGTCCTTGTTTCTGTGAATCGCATTTAATACAAAAAACAAAAAAAAATACATCGCTTTCAAATCTTATTGTATAATAATGTGTGTGTGTGTCTCTCTCTTCTGTGTAGCTTTAATGCTACAATTTCTACTTTTAGTAATGACCCTTTAGAGCAATCATTAGTCTTGACTCGTGTCTCTGAAGCAACTTTAGATTTGTGTGATGAATCAATGCAATGCTGATGAGGTTTGTTAGGAGAAAAGTTTTACTCTTTTTTGTTGTGTCTTTAGTTTGGTTCTGTTTTGGTTGTTCTGTAGAAATTGGGAAGGTATTTGATTTATGGAAGGCAAAGTCTGAATAAGAATGACAACACGAAAGAGAGGAAGACGAAAAGCAGAAAAATTCGCAAGTTCAAAGAATCTGCTTGGAAGTGTATCTACTATCTCTCAGCTGAGCTGCTTGCTTTGTCTGTCACATATAATGAGCCTTGGTTTACAAACACTCTCTACTTTTGGATTGGTCCTGGAGATCAGATTTGGCCTAATCAACAGATGAAGTAAGTGTTTTCTCGTTATCACCGATTTTGTTTTGCGATGAGAGTTTGTTAGATATGGTCTCTTGTGATCTAATCATCTTTTTGTCTTATGTTGCAGGATAAAGTTGAAGTTTTTATATATGTTTACTGCTGGGTTCTACACATACTCTATATTCGCATTGGTTTTTTGGGAAACAAGACGTTCTGATTTCGGAGTTTCGATGGGTCATCATATCACAACTCTTATTCTCATCGTCCTCTCCTACGTCTGCAGGTAACGTTACATTTATATATTGTGTTGAAGGTTAAGGAAAGGATCTATCTTTACCTTTGATGTTCTTTTGTTAGATTCTCTCGTGCTGGTTCTGTTATTCTTGCACTCCATGACGCGAGTGATGTGTTCCTTGAAGTTGGGAAAATGTCGAAGTATAGTGGAGCTGAAAGTATAGCAAGCTTTTCGTTTGTTCTTTTCGCTTTGTCTTGGGTCGTTCTACGTCTTATTTACTATCCTTTCTGGATCCTTTGGAGCACAAGGTTTGCTTACTATATACATACATATCGTCTACTTGTTTCTTGAATGCTTTTAGACTTTCTTTGATGTGTGTATTGTGTTTTGTGATTTGCAGCTATCAAATTATTATGACAGTGGACAAAGAAAAGCATCCGGTCGAAGGACCGATCTATTACTACATGTTCAACACTCTCTTGTTCTGCTTGCTTGTTCTTCATATATTCTGGTGGGTTTTGATTTACCGGATGCTTGTAAAACAAGTACAGGATCGAGGCAAGCTTAGCGATGATGTCAGATCCGGTATGTAGTGAAAGTGTAGCAACAATGAACTCTTTGGATTATGTAAGCAGAGACTAAGAAGTTTGTGTCTTTTGCAGATTCTGAAAGCGATGATGAACACGAGGACTGATCAGCATGATTCATGTACCAAAAACACAACTGTGGGAAGAGAGAGAGACTTTCAGACTTCAACATCAAGCAGTGTGATCATTGTCAGGGTGTTTTGCTAAAAAATTTAACAGCCAAGAGGATCACAACCGGATCAAACCGCATTTTGATTTGATCTGATAACTTTGGGCGTTTGCATTCATGGATCGGTTTTCTCGATCTGAATTTTGGATTTATTGATTTCCTCTAGTTTTTGAGCAAATTTTTGTTTAGACACTTCAATTTTTTTTTTTTTTTTTCTGTTTTTTCTGTAGTTTCATTTTTCTTTTTCTTTCTGTTCTTCTTTAATTTTATTGTATGAACTTCATTTCTGGTATTGGATCATTATTGCAATAACACAATTTCCTTGATTCACATGAATGTCATCGCATTTTGGCATAAATAAATCAGTATGAATAATGAATAATCCATTTAACAAATAATAATATAAAAAAGAATAATGAATAATCCAATAAATAAATAAAACACAGTCAGCATTTTACTTGAACGGACAATAGAGAGAGTTAAACGCCTTTGAGGTTTGGTTTGAGGTTTTAGCATCGCACCTGTCTTGTCTTGGTCGAGAAGACAGCCCAAAATCGCTCTCCTTCCTTCTTCATCAATTCTACTTCGAAAAAGGTGTCTCCTTTCTTCTCGATTCTTATACCATCCGAATCGTTCGGCACTCTTTGAATTTTATAAAGTTCGAGACTTTTCTATTTAGATCTCCCCAGTAATTTCTTGGTATTGTAGAAAAGTTTAGTAGTTCCAAGTTCGAATTATTTCAGGAGAATCCTGGGTTTATTTCATCTTCCTCACGGATTTGAGTTTGTACCTCTGTGTTTAGTTTTTAGTTGATAATCGATGATTTAGCATTAAGATCTGTAATTTTGGGTTTACACCCTTCAAGTCTCTTAAGTTAATGGAGACAAACAAATGTAGTTAGACAATTCAGTTTCATCAGAACGGAAAAACAAAAAAGCAGTTTTGTGTTTGGATCCACATCTGCTTCAGGGACACTTCCTTATGGATTCTGAGTTCGAGTCTTTAGTTAGAATTTGGGAGTTTCCACTGTTTTCGTTCGATGGGGTTGAAACGAAAACTGAAACTGGAGAAATGAAAGTTGACTTCTTTATGAGTTCTCAAGTTAGTTTAACGTGTCATAATGTTAGTATAAATGATTTGATGATTGCTATTTGGTGTAGTGCTTGTAGATATAGTTGCATATAATGAAGTTGGAGAAACGAAACTATCTGTGATGAAAGTTCCCTTCTTTATGAGCTCTCAAGTTAGCTTAACGTGTCATAATGTAGGATATATGATTAAATGATTGGTGTGTTTTCTTTTGGATATAGCTTCTTCATAGGCCTACGAAAGAGCACAAGCCTGCGTCTGGTTTAGTTCGTGCACAGTGACAAGTTTCTGTTTTAGATGTCTTTGTAATCTCACTGAAAACTCTTATTTGGAACATAGCATATGTGTGTTTTGTTGCCTTCCTGTTTGGTTTATAGTAGATATTGAATACGATCGAAGTATTTACAGTCAATTTGAATCCAAAACTGGTTTGTGTTTGCCTCACCTAACTGCATCTTTGATGTGTCTTGATACAGGTTTGCGGGACTTCGACAAAACCTAAGAAATGGAAGATGTACTAACCGAGAATCCTCCTCCTTCAAGATTCTTTCAAGAAGATCTTAACAACTTTGTTCCGCCGCCTGAATCTCTCCCATCTCCTTTCATCATCTTCTCAAACCCGAAACCGGAACTGCCTCTCCGACCATCTCTACTCATCGTAGCCGTATCTTCACCTTCCCACTATGTCTTCCACAATTTACCTTCAAAGACTCTCATTGGAAGTCTCGTCTTGCCTGAAGTCCCCTTCTCTGGTAACACCATGGAACCATCTTTAGAAGACAAATCTTGCAACATATATTCGTTACGTAGCACCGATGATAAGAACTCGATCCTTGTCGTCTCTGTTCAGCTTCCTGTATCTCCTGAACGATCTACCCTAGTCTCCAGATTGCTGATTGGCCAAGACATAATCCCCGAGAGGGTTATAATCTTGGATTCCATTCAGAGCCGTAACTTCAGAGGCAGACTCTCACCAGACGAAACATTGGCTGCTAAACTCGAGACATCATCTGAGAAGAAACCAGCAACATCTCGTGTGAATCTGGATTACTTCCCTTCAGGTAGTGTCATCGATGGTCTGAGTGCTTCACTTTTGAGCCGGTGTCAGCTAAAGAACATCAGAGGAACATTGGTGGTCTCATGGCCTGAGTTTGGTCCTACCGTGGTGAGATTTGTCGGTGCTCTGCTGAAGAACATTGTCCCGAGTTTGGATATTGCGAGTGTGAACAAAGATCTCGAGAAGTACTCTACAAGAACTGGACTTAAAAAGGATGCTTGGGTTGACTCTGATCTATATACATGATTCAGAGGCGGCCAGTGGCAGCTTCTCAAAGTTAAGTTGTTTCTTGTTTCTTATGTAATGGCTTAGCTTTTCTTGGACAAATCGGAGAGAACTTAGGTGAGTTTGTTTTGTTCTCATTGCAAACAGTTATGTTTCTTTTATAGTTTGTTTTTTTACCGCCAAAAAGAAATTATACTTTTATTTTACCCCAAAACGTAACTGTTCTTCTACTCATATGATCATATCACACCAATTCACAATAAAAATACTTTCAAATTGTTTGCACACTACTGTATAATATAAGAGTCTTTAATTATGACACTGAGAACCTGTACAATATCATAGCGTACAAGAAATACCAAGTTTATATATATTTATGACAAGCCAGATGGATATATTTCTCGTCATCTTGGACCTGACAATTCCATGGCTTGAACCAGGACCGAAGAATCATCAGTAAGATCTGAATAACGTTCAGACGAAGAAAACTCGTTAGGTCTGCTATAACTTCTGTTGGTTTCTGTTCTCTGAGAAGAAGCTTCCCATTTCTCAACGAGACCGTCCCCTTCAAGCATTCTTACAACTTCAGACATCTTTGGACGATGTGTCGGAAGGTACTGTGTACAAAGCAAAGCCACTTGAACCATCTCCTCCACTTCGATTCTATCGTAATTGCTCTTCAAATCCTTGTCTACGATCTGTTCTAGCTTCTTCTCCTGTTGTAATTTCTTCACCTACAAGTAACCCATACAAATATGTAATTAACCCTTGGGAGTGAGTGATTTTTGACCTACTTGAAACATGACTAGGGTAGTCTCGTCTTGGCTTACCCAATCAAGAATCGCTCCTCTTTGGTTTGCTGCTTTTCCGAACTCAAGAGCTCTCAATCCAGTGATCAGTTCAAGTAGGAGAATTCCGAAACCGAACACATCTGTCTTCTCCGAAGATTGTCCTGTTGAGAGATACTCAGGTGCGATGTGACCTACCGTTCCTCTCACGGCGGTTGTCACATGAGACTCCTCATGATCCAAGAGCTTAGCCAGACCGAAATCTCCGACCACAGCCTCGAAATAATCATCGAGAAGTATGTTTGCAGCTTTGACGTCACGGTGAATGATCTTTGGATCACATTGCTCATGCAAATACAGTAACCCTCTTGCTGCTCCCAATGCTATTCGCTTTCTTGTGCTCCAATCCAATACCGGTTTAGCTGCAACACAAATACACACGAGTCGTAAACCAGTTCAACTATGTAAAAAACGGTTTAAGATAATTTTAATACCTTTGAGACGAGAAGCGACACTGCCATTGGACATGTAAGGATAAACGAGAAGCCGTTCCATAGAAGTAGTGCATAAGCCGTAGAGGCGGAGGAGGTTACGGTGGACGGCGAGGCTTATCATCTCAACCTCGGTCTGAAACTGAATCTCACCACCGCCATTGTTTATATCCTTTAATCTCTTCACCGCAACGACTGTTCCATCAGGAAGACAACCCTTATACACATTCCCAAACCCTCCTTTTCCTACCAGATTCTTGCTGCTAAAGTTACTCGTCGCGGATTGTAGTTCTTTGAAACTAAACCTCCTTAGATTCCCTAGACATACTTCTTCCTTGTTTTGATCTGTGAAGTTAATCATACAAATTCACTATTCACATACACACACACACACACACACTCACATTGTTTGCATAAAATCAGAAAAAACAAGAAAAAGGAATTTTACCACTAATGTCATAGAATACTTGTTGGTTATGTCTTCTTCTCCACCAAAGAAGAAAACCAAAGCCAATGGTCAACAAGCAAACACAAGTAAGGCTTAAACCGATGGCTATAGCCATTTTCCGGTTTTTTGTTCCTCCATCAGAAGCTTCATCTAACAACAAACAAAGTAAAAACAAACCCATTTTAGCTAAAATCTCCAGAATTCAAATTGGTTTTAGCTAAACTTCGTTTTTTTTGTTCAACTTCGTTTTTTTTCTTTTGCTTCAAGATTTAAATTTTAGGTTTTACTTACTTTTAGAATTGTTCAAGGTAACTGACGTTGGCATAGGTTGAGTCCCATTACAGTCTTTCTCAGTTCCAGTTGGACAAATCTGAGGATTGCCCATTACACTGTATCGTAAGTAGAAAAAAATGTTATGTATGTACAATGAAATTATATAGGCTCAGTTTACTTAGGGTAACGTATGAATGTGGATAAATTGCAGAGGAAAAAGACAATGGAATTTTACAAAAACCCTGTTTTTTTTCAGAAGAGAGTAAAACGACAAATATTCTTTTGGTGAAATAGACTTACTTGAATGTTTTGGCATGTGATCTTGGAACTGGTCCACTCAAGTTATTGTACGACAAATCCCTGAAAAACAATTTACGAAATATAAGTATATATATCGATATACATATAAGAAACTTAAAAAAAAATAAAAGAAAGAGAATATACAAAAAAGTGAGTTGGGTCATATTTGCCAATGAGCTAGGAATTGTTCCTGTCAGGCTGTTATTATTCACCCTCCTGCTCCACAATTTTCAACACAAACAAAGAATATCCGTCCATAAATAATTACAATAATTTCTGTTAAAATATTAAAATTTTGAAAAAATGGATGATCTTACAAGTACTGAAGATTTGTGGAATGAGAAAGAGTGGATGGGATTTGGCCAGTGAAGTTATTAGTAGAGAGATCAAGTGTTTTGAGTTTCATCAATTTCCCAATCTCTTGAGGGATATGTCCCGTTATGTAATTGTTCTGCAATAACCTTTATTTTTTGTGTATCCAAAAGCATAGTTTAGAAAATTCAAATAAGTAATTAAGAGAAGAAGAAACAATGTTTTGATAATCCAAAACACTTACACAGTTTGAAGATATGTTAAGTTGCCAATACTGGATGCAAGAGTTCCTGACAAATCTTGGCTTGGAGCTCCTCTACATACACATATAAGTAAAGTCTGTAAGTAAACACATGCTTACATATTATATCTATGGCGTGCGTATATATGTGCTTACAGGCTTAGAACAAAGCCATCAGAAGAGCAAGTGATCATGTTCCAGCTACAAGGATCAACTGCTGTGTCATCCCAATTCATTAGAACTCCATGAGGATCAATCAGTGAGCTCTTGATTCCTATAAGAGCAAGAACTAAAGAGGAAACAGAAAAAGAAAAGGTTTTAGAAAGAAAAAGAAATAGCCAGAGGAAGAATATTTTTCGATGATCAATGTTACCTTCAAAGTTAACACCTTTGTCTGTGAGCTCTGCAGAAGATGAACAGAGAAAAACGATGAAGACGAAGAAGAAGGTTGAAGGGGACACATCATAAGTCTGTTTCACTTCTTTTCTTCTCTGCACCATCTTTGTCTGAATGAAAACTTGAGAGTATCAGCTTCTAAGGTTGCAGAACTTGAATATGAAATATTCGTTTTCAATCCTTTGTCCGGAGGTTATTGAGAAAAACAAGGAACAGGGGATTTGGATATTGAAGTGTCTGTGACTGAGGGTATTGAGAGCGAAAGAGAGAGAAAGATTTGTCTGCCAATTATTTTATCCTATGGTCTTTAGACTGTAAACTGGAAAAGGCCAGCAAGAAAATCGGGTAATGTTTTCTTATTTGGTTTGTATAGTTTTCAATCATGACAGAAACACAATACTGCTTTCTTGTATGTTAACGTTTATTGATTTAGCCAATAAGGTTTTGTTTATCTATTTAACAACATATATACAAATGGTTAAGTTTCTAAATATGGATACGAAAAATAAAGAAAATATGTTCAAGTCAGTATTGTACAATTCATAAGACAGTATATATAAGCATTTCATTGACCACTTACAATTATGTATTTTTCCCTTCAGATGAAATTTATATCGATCGACAATTAAGTATCTTAGAAAAATACATAAGATTTCATATTAAAAATGAATATTACGTTTTAAAAGATGATACATGTATAATAGACTCATGTTCTCCTATCTAGGACGGCAATAGACGAAAGGTTTGGAAAATATTTTAGTCTAATACTAGTAATCAATTGGAGCAGGTAAAAAGTGAATTTATAAACTAATTAAGCACCATTAAATCTGTTATTTTAGTATAAATGTCTAATAAACGTACATTTCCCGGAAGAATAATCAGGTTGCCTCGTACAAATAAAATGTGAAATTATTTGTATGTAACGCAAATTAAAATAAACCATGAATTAATTAGTGGGACACTTGTGCCAAAGAGACACAATTTGACGAAGGAATTTTTCTTTTACTTTCTTTAATGATTCGCCTTTAACTCTGCTTTTATTCCCACTCATTTCCATTAGAGACATTTAGACGGGTATTTAACTATATATTAATATCTTTGTAATTATTCGTTAACTGTTTTGAGAGAAATTAAGTATTAAGAGTTTGACCCTTTTTCCTCTTTAAAGTATTCTCCGAATTCATAAAATGTTCATAGACGCATTATATTATCTTATAAACATCTTGAAATAGAAACATCTTTTATTTTTGGACAAATGCAAAAATCTTATTTACGCTATTAGATAACATAACATGTGCTATTGTCAAATGGAGGGTTTCGTCATGTCAAATTCATGGTTAAGCGGTGGACTACTAGACGGTACTTAAGGAAAATAAAGTAAAAAAAGGAATATTAGAAGATATAATTAAGAAATTTATAGGACGGAAAACACACATTTTCGAAATATCTAAAAAGAGAACTATAAGACTCGAAAGGCCAAAAGATGAACCAATGATTGACAACTTAACAGAGAAATGGTCTAATGAAAACTATATTTACAATAAGACATTATACGACTTGCATAGTTGCATATGATTATCTTGTGAAACAACATGTTTAGATATATTTTTTATACCATATTATGAAACTAAAAGGAATTTAACTTTTGTTACTGTAGCTCTAATTTCAGATCATGTGAACCTTACATAATTAGATTTGCATATGATTATTTTACAGCCTCGCACTTTGCTACTTATCTAGTTAGAAGTACTGCACAATAAATTTGTTAACCAACGATTGACTAAGAAATTATTGAGGTGCAACTAATCCAACAACGACTAGTTAAACAGATAAATAAGAAATAAATCTTTGTGTACACAGTGGTAGTCAACAGACAAGTCACTTTTGAAACCACAAAAGCAGAGTGCTTTATAAAGCAAAAGCTGTCCTCTTCTCTCTTTCATCATCACTTCAATTTGTTAGTGCATTTCACTGATTTCATGTAATATTGTAAGACCAAGGTACTTGTTGTAATTTTGATTGAACCGAGCTATAGTGACATTAATCATTGTCGTGAGAGAAAAAGCTAATCCAAATTTCAGTTTAATATAAACTACTCTTTGTCCAAAAAATAATATATATATATATATATATGTAAGCTACTCTAATTATTATTTTTAATAACTAATTGAAATGAATTCATGATTTAACGACAGAAAATAAAAATGAGTTATGAATACCTAATTTAATTAATTGTTTTTTAACTAGTTAAAAATAAATTTGATTGAAGGTTATATATATATATAGATATAGTTTTGAGTGAATTGATCAGTATACTACGTCGGTATAAAAAAACGTTAGCATATATAACCATGATTCTAGCTATTCATTTTGTTTTTTTTTGGAGAAAGAAAAACTGTATCCATCTCGCCCCATGGATACTATGAAGATTTTGGAAAAGTAGAAACATGCTTCTTTTTCAATCTAAAAATATTACTTGGGGAGCAAACATATCAGCTGCAAAACATGATGCGTCTGAATTCTCAAGTACTACAACTTGTTTGGTGCAGCGGCATCTGGTGCATCAGTCATCATGGAGAGCTAATAATAGCAATGGGCAAACTAATACATGGCGACGCCCACCGGAAAGATAGATAAAGTGTAACTACGATGGTGCTTATTCTCCATCTACACAATCAAGTAAAATGAGATGGATTTTGCATGATGAACAAGGTATATAATTGGGGACAGGACAATCTCAGGGCTATTCGGCAACTACGATCTTTGAGAGTGTTCAGGCTCTTATCCAGACTTTACATCAGTGTTGGATACGAGGGTACAAACGGGTGATCTTTGAAGGTGACAATCAGTGTGTTATGGAGATTGTTAATGGAACAAAACTACATTTTGCTACCTATAATTGGCTTCGGGAGATTCGGGTTTGGAGCTCAAACTTTGAAGATCAAATGTGTGTGGACACGAAGGGAGAACAATCAAACAGCTGATGCTTTAGCAAGAAGCGATTTACCAACCACAACTTTATCTATATATCATAATCTGATTCCTGTTTTCATTTCAAATGTTTTACATTATGACTATGTTACTTCTTCTATTACCTAATAAAGCATTGATTCAGACGGACAAAAAAGCAGTATAGATGAATTTGTTATGATTTGTATGCCATATGCATGGATACACACGTCTGATACTATTATGTTCTGTTTGACAGTTTGAACATAACAAAAAGTTTCATCCTTCTTTTTTTTTTATTCTTTCTGATAAAAATTTCTTTGTTCTGGTTATATTCTGATTTTATGCAAAGTGTGTGTGTGTGAATTTGTACAAGTACTTCACCGATCAAAACAAGGAAAAAGTATGTCTAGGGAATCTAGTTTCATCCTTCTTCTTCATCACCAATTTTTTTGATCACGCGTATGTAATTTTTGTGTACATAACAATGTACGTCTCATAATGCGTCGTAACTTTGTGTACATAGTTGTAGCTTGTGAGAAATCATGATAGATCGTAGTTTATGGATATCAATTTGGATCGCCTTTTTTAAAAAAAAAAAAATTCAATTTGGATTGCAGTTAATGGATATCAATTTAGAGTTTGTTATGAAACCTCTGACAATTTTTCTTTTTTCTTAAATTCTTTTTTTTGCTAAATATGTTACTATCATATTAATGAAAAAAGGAATCACAAAGTATGCAACACTTATAAAATAATCTCTTTGGCAAAAAAGAAATAAAAACAAGAGAGGCATTACAAAGACCAAATCTGAATAGCTTAAAAATCATCGGATCCATAACGAGAATAAGTTGTCAAATCCTCGTCTATGTCTTCTCCCCAGTAAAATATTTTTTGTTTCTATGTCAATAAGCTTGAAGATTGTTACCACCGGGATCATAGTCTTGTTATGCAGGATATTATTCCGCTGCCTCCAAATATGATAAACCGTGGATTGAACCACAATTTTTTCTTAAATTTTGACTGACTGATATCATTTATGATTAGTCGATTGTTTTTATTGTGGATCAATGGTCTTTCGAGATTCGGTGACCAGTCCTATCAAAATAATTTATCGCAAAATCAAGGTTTACATACCAAAATTCTAAAATAGCAAATCAAAATTTATTTATCATAAAATTAGTCGATTCTGTTCCGATTAAAAAGTTTTTTCGCATTAGAATTTTTTTCTAAATTAAAAATACTGTTTACATAACTATATCCAAACCAAAATCAAAATGCTAAATGCTGTAAATAACATTTTATTTCTCGTTTTTAATCATATTTTTGGTGGATGAAGATAACCAGATCAAATCAACAAGAATTTCTAGATTTTCTTTTAGTTACCTTTTGAGGGCCACTAATTAGCTCTTTTATGATAGCTCCTAGATATATATATATTAAGATATCTCCTATATTTTTAGGCCATACAATTATTTTAACTGAAAATCAATATTGAAAATATTTTATTAGAAATTACATTCAATAACCAAAAATAATACATAATATAAAAAATAACATTTTTGTCCATTTTCTTTCTCTATTCCTTCTTATCTCTCTCTACTTGGTTAGTTTAACAATGTTTTAGTCATATTATTTTATTTCATATTCTCTCTGTATTTTTTTAAGTATCGTTCTAGGTTTATACACACAGATTAATAAAATATATGATTTTGTATATTTTCAAAATAAAAAACACAATTACCTATACACCTAACAATATATGAACCAATTAAAAAAAAAAGAATCTTATCAATAATTTTTGCATTAAAATTATAAAAAGATACTTATTCTAAAACGAAAATTTTACTTCAAAACGACACTTATTATAATACGGAGGAAGTATTAAATAACACTTAAAAGTTTTAACTTTCAATCCAAACTTAATTACTATAAAGTCTAAAAAATTTATTATTTTATTATTATTCATGATTATTTATATTTTACACAGTACACTTTCTAAAATAAATTTTTAAGTTAGAAAAAGTTAAAAAAAATTAATGTGTGTAAAAATCTTAACATATTTTATAATTTAGAATATTAAATAATATATATAAAGATATCACAAATACATATATATATATATATATTTGTTCTTTCATTCGCTATTTTCATTAAACCAGTCATTTATTTAGTATATGTTAGGGAAAGTTTGCATGTATCTAACTAAAAGTTTACGCTAACAAAAGAAATTATCAACAAATAAATAAGTAAATAACTCAAAACTGGTAAATACTGTATAAACCTATAAACTATGTTATTGGGTATGTCATATCATCTCATGATGTCCTAATTTTCTCTCCAGTTTAGGAAAGGCAAGAACCAAAGTGGGATAATGATCAGCATATCTCCCACTAATTAAAGTTTGGGGTTATATACCCTCAAATGAGTAGGAAATTATTATTCTTTTGACTCACCCCTTACAAATTGTTTTCTATAACTTATTAACAATATTTTGTTTTTGACAATAGTTTTTCACGATTTGATTCATGACGTTGTAAAAGACGTTGAGATGTTGCACAATTTTAAATTTGTAATATAGTTCTTGGATATATCTGGAAGTTAATTGGATCATTTTAATAAAACTTGAATCATTCACCTTACAAAATAAACGATTAGATTTTCGTACGTTATTGAGAGTGATGTAAAAAGTGCAGCCCCACGTCTGTCTCTTCAATCATATATTGTCCTTCACTTGTTATTCAGTTTTTATTTCCCAACCTTTTTTCTGTGCTTGAAAAGTTTGGTTTAAATATTACTCTTTCTATTTTTAATATATTGGTTTTCTGAGGTTTTACACATATTGAAAATAATAAATAATACCTGATGGAAATTAATGGTGATTAACGACAGAAATTTTTTGGATTAGTGAAAACAGAACATGTGTAAATTTATATTCTGAAGATGTGACATATAAATTCACATATTGTGGAAAAATGATTTTGAAAGTAAAGTTTGGAATAACCAATTACGTAAACTAAGTGCATTAGATAATTTTCTAATAAAAAAAAACCTTTAGTGACCCCAAACCAAAAAAGAAGAGAGAAGAAGATCTGCTTTAAAAGTTGGATGCACGAAAGCAATTAGGACAACTCAGACCTCAAAATTAATTATTCATCAAATTTTTTTCGCAGTAGCTATATGATGGTTACAAGCTTTAGACTCGGAATAGTAAATATTGAGGGAAAAACAAACAGGCCAAACCAAAATACTTTTTATTTTGCTAAATTTTAAAATTGGCCCCCATATAGATATTCTTCAGGTTAATAAAAATATGGAACTGGTACATGCATCAGATATATCCCGGGTCGGATCAGTGACAAAATTGTCTGGCTAAAACCAAACGACATTACTTTAGTACGATTGTATAATTCATCCAAAAGAGTCATTTTCTTAGAGTTTGTGTATACATCATTGTCTATTATATCAATACCACTTTGTCACTATTTCATTACAAATTGCATTGAGTGTACACTTTTTTCTACTATACTGAAGTGGACAAGAACTTAGATCCATTAGTTTCGTTGTATTTGGTTAATTAATACTATCACTATGGATAATTTCTGAAGTTGTAAACTGTAATGACATTCTGGCTTTCCAAATATAACAATTAATGCAGAGTTGTGATAATTTGTTTGGTTTTAAGCTTTAACTGTAGGTAGTAATTCTAAAACTACTGTAATGCACTACATATAGCAGTACAAGGTTCCGTGACTTTGTGAGACATTGAGATATCTAAAGCACCGTCAAACTATTGGTAATACCAAAATTAACATAGAAGATTGAATTTCTAGAGTAGACAGCATAAAAAGATCTTCAAAGCTCAAACTCAAAGCATAGAACATAAAACTTTCAAAAAAAAAAAAAAACTTTCTGGTGCGCCAGAGAGAGCATAACAATCTCAAACTTTCAAAGCAAAAACACAACAGAAGAACTACTTTGATCAGAACATTAAATTACTCTTCAGAGATCCACAGTTCTATCTCATTTCAAAACAAAACACGAAGAACATAATCCAGGTAAAGAAAAAAGAGAAAATAAACCACTATTCTTCTTTAAACACTTCTGAGGATTGAAGTTTTAGGTTTTACATTGAGAACTCTTAGGGTTTTGTATTTCTTCTCACAACTGCGAGTGACGATCGTAATATTTGAAGACATGTTGTCCATCTTATTTGCAAGTAGCACTATCGCCATTGTTTTTAGGTTTAAAAAATAATATTCTTAGGTACTGATGTACCATGAAATAACTTGTGTAAGAATCTTGTTTATTCACATGGCATAAGTTAGTATTTATTGTAAAAGATTCCCAAATAGAGACTAAGCTTTTACAGTCTTATCTCAACAAAAACCAAAGCCAATGATCAACAAGCAAACAAATGTAAGGCTCAAACTAAAGTCTACCGCAAATCTCTTTTTCTTTGTTCCTCCATCAGATGCTTCATCTAAAAGAACAAAATTAAATAATAAAAAAAATCATTTTAGGTTACATTCTCAAGAATTCAAATATTTCATCTTTTTTTCTATTCAAAGTTGAAATCTTAGATTTTGCTTACTTTGAGAACTGTTCAATGTAGGTGACGTTGCCATAGGTTGAGACCCTTTGCAGTCTTCCTCGGTTCCAGTTGGACAAATCTGAGGATTGCCGGTAACACTGCATCACAAGTAGAAAAATTCATATAAGAATATATTTTATATATTCAGTATACTTCGGGTAACGTATAAATGTGGATGACTTGCAGAGTAACGGACAATGGAATTTACAATTACCCTGCTTTTTCCACAGAGAGTAAAACAGGGCAGCCAAATATTCTTTTTCATAAATAGACTTACTTGTATATTTTGGCAAGTGGTTTTGGAACTGGTCCACTCAAGTTATTATACGACAAATCCCTAAAAAAAAGTAAATAATGAAATATAAAAGCAAATATACGTAGAAGAAGAAAAATAAAAAGAAAATAAACGAGCAAGAATGTACAAAAAAAACAATCGGTTCATGTTTGCCAATGAGCTGGGAACTGTTCCTGTGAGGTTGTTATTATTCAGTCTCCTGCTCCACAGTTTTCAACAGAAAATCCCCTCCATAAATAATTATAACAACTATTATTTCAAATGTTATATTAACAAAAAAAAATTAGAAACATGGATCATCTTACAACTGCTGAAGATTTGTGGAATGTGAAAGAGTGGATGGGATTTGGCCAGTCAAGTCATTAGCAGAGAGATCAAGGGTTTTGAGTTTCTTCAATTTCCCAAACTCAGGAGGGATATGCCCTGTTATGTAATTGTTCTGCAATAACCTTTTGTGTGTGTGTGTGTGTATCCAAAAGCATAATTAGAAAACCAAAATAAATAGCAAAACTAAGTAATTAAGAGATGAACACTGACACAGTCTGAAGATATGTTAAGTTGCCAATACTGGATGCAAGAGTTCCTGACAAGTTCTGGTCTGGAGCTCCTCTACATACACATATAAGTACAAGACTGAGTAAACCCATGCTTACATTTGTGTGTGTGTGTGTGTGTGTGTGTACACGTATGTGCTTACATGCTAACGACAACATTATCAAAAGAGCAAGTGATTATGTTCCAGCTACAGGGATCTACTGCTGTACCATCCCAATTCATTAGAACTCCATGAGGATCAATCAGTGAGCTCTTGATTTCTAATAGAGCAAGAACTAAATAGGACACAAGAACAAAAAATAACATGTTTTTAGGAAAAAAAAACAAATAAAGTGAGAAAGAAAACAATAGTTTCTTGATGAAATTACCTTCGAAGTTAACACCTTCATCTGTTAGCAGCTCTGCAGGAGAAAAAGACAGGAAAAATATGAAGGAGAAGATTGAAGATGACAAAGCATAACTCTGTTTTACTCCTCTTCTTCTCTGCACCATCTTTGTCTGAATCAAAACTTGTTTTTCTTGCATTCAGACTTGGGATTAGTAATTTCTAGGGTGAAGAATTTGAGGTTTCCAAATATGATTTGTAACATGTGACTTTGTAATAGGATTTGATCAATTATATCATGATGATATATTAGAACGAAAAATATTCGGATAAGAAGAATCAGCCAATCAACAACTACAAGTTTGAAAATTATATTTGTATGTAACGCAAGTGAGATATTCGTGCCAAAGAGAGCCAATGGATGAGGGAATTTTTCTTTTTCTTTAGTGATTCGTTTCAACTCTGCTTTTATACCCACCACCATATATGCCACCCTTAATATTTAACAATATCTTCGTAACTATACATTGCTTGTTTTGTGAAGAACTCGTTCATGGACTCTTCTGAGAAGTGTTTGGGCAGGCTTTATAGTAACATAAAGAAAAATAATAAACTACAAGTTCGAAAACGTTATGAAAAATAACAGTAGAAACAGAAGTGATATGGATAAAAACAAGGGAAAATTACTAGACTAACATAAATTTGTTATATAATTATTAGACTAACATCTTGCAAATCAAGTTTACTAAACTAACATAATTTTTTGGTTGAAAAGACTAAATAACCTTATACCATTGTTTATTTTTCAAAGAACTCATTTTCGATATTATTTAAAAAAAATTATAATTGAACACAATTAAATAATATAGTAAACATATTTACTAAATAAAAATATAAATAATCTTAATACTAAAAATAATTAACGTTGAAAAAATAAAAAGTTCAGTAAAACAAATTGACATTTCAGTTTAACCTAATCCCTAATTAACGGTTAAAGAAACCTAACTAACTAATGGGAATTTAAAATAAAATATTTAATTTGAAAAAAGGAAATTTTATACCTACATTTAAGGAAAACCAAATTTCAAAACATAAAATCTATTCCTGTATATATATAACACGAATTTATTTTGAAAAATTTAGTTTATTAATTATTTATTTTTAAAAACCAAATTGTTTATGTACCTAAATTTAATGAAAATGAATTTTTAAAAATTTAATCTATTTCTATATTTATATAATACGAATTTTAGAAAAGGAACAAAATTTTTATTTTTTGTTCTAATAAAAATATTTCTAAAATTATATACTACAAATTTTATTAAAGTATACTTTTTTATAAAATTAGTAAAATTAATTATTTGTTTTTAATAAAATTCATAAAATTAATTATTTATTTAAAAAAACAAAATCTTCAATTTTTGAAAATAAATATCTGAATTAAGATTAAGGAAACCGAATTTAATTTAAGTAAATCAGTTCTTAAAATTAAGGACCTACAGTAAAANGAATTTTTAAAAATTTAATCTATTTCTATATTTATATAATACGAATTTTAGAAAAGGAACAAAATTTTTATTTTTTGTTCTAATAAAAATATTTCTAAAATTATATACTACAAATTTTATTAAAGTATACTTTTTTATAAAATTAGTAAAATTAATTATTTGTTTTTAATAAAATTCATAAAATTAATTATTTATTTAAAAAAACAAAATCTTCAATTTTTGAAAATAAATATCTGAATTAAGATTAAGGAAACCGAATTTAATTTAAGTAAATCAGTTCTTAAAATTAAGGACCTACAGTAAAAAAAAAAGGACGTTTTTAATGTTCATTATTTTCAAATTTGACCAAAAACCTGTCGTAAAAAATCTGTCATAACATACATATTTAAGAAAGTGTTAATTTAGTAACAAACAAAACTGTCATAACTTGGATACAAAAACCTGTTACAACATCACATAAAATTACTGAAAACAATAAATCTGTTGTAACATACATTAAACCTTTTATAACATATTTATAATCTAGTACTTAAATAATATGATATGTTTATTGTAAATTTTAAAAAAACTGTTATATCAATATAAAATTCTGCCGTATAAAATAGACCTACCGCTAAATAACATTTCGAACACGAAATAAACCTGTCACTTTTAAAAAAATCTGTTATAACTGAGTTAAAATACCTATTTTTGGAAAAAAAAAAACTGTTGTTCAGAAAAATAAAACTATCGTCGTAAATTAAAACTGTTATTCACATATTAAATCTGTTGTACGATAATAAACATATTGTAATGTAACCTAAAAACTATCAGCTAATAAAAAAAACTATCGCGTTTAAATAAAACTGCCAAAGTAAAACTGTTGTTCACTTAAAAACCTGCTGAATATATAACTCTATCGTTTCATGTATGAGAGATTTATTGAATTTATTTTTACTATTTTTTAACTGTGGTAAAAAAATGATTTAAAAAAAAAAAAAAATAATGACAGTTTCGTAATTACCTTTTTTGGTATCAAATTAAAAAGGGTATTTTAGGTAGTAAAAACATTTTAGTAATTTTCAAAAGATTACATACTTTCTAATATTTCTAACAAACATTTATGTTATTTTAGTAATTCTCCCTAAAAACAATACAAATAGAGATGGTATAATAAAACGATAGTATGAAAGTTAAAACAAAAAGAGAAAACTAGAAAACTTAAAATGCCAAAAGATGAATTGATTGACTGACAGTTCAAAAAACAAAAGTAATAATTCTTTAAATATACATCAACCAAATAAAAAAAAATTCTCTTGACAAGAAAACCTAAGTTTTGTTTTTATCTATAAGTTGGACAAAGAGAGAAAATAAATTTTTATCTATAAGTTGGACAAAGAGAGAAAATTAGTCTTTGAACCAGCAGGTTACCCGGCATAATTAGCGGATGTGTCAACACTTGTTCAAGTATAGTCTTCATTGGCATCAAATTTCTTTACCCCAAAAACATGAAATCACACAATACACAAACTGACATTAACTCCTCATTTTTATTAACTTTTCCATTTTTGTATGTTTTTGCTGGTTTTATCAGATCGATTACATGAAAACTCAAGAGGAAACAACCACTAAACGGTAGGCTTGAAGGAAGTGAGATTCATCGATTTAAGCCACGGCTTCTCCCACACAACCGCCTCGTACTTCTTACTCGCACCAGCATCAGCTACTATTCCTACGCCGCCGACATTCACCGCCACAATAAGCCGGTAATTCATACCGGACACTATCTGAGACTCGCCGCTAACAACCCCCACGAACTTGAGTCCCGATTTACTCTGCTTGTTGTACTCAGAGACCGCAAANCGGTACGCGCAGCCGACGCGTAGAGAGGGAGGAAGACGAGAGAGAGGAGAAGAAGGAAGATTGCCTTATTGTTCATTTTTGCTGTGTAACCGTTGGTTATGATGAGATTATGGCAGAGGGTTTTAGGGTTCTTTTATAGTAGAGGCATGTCACGTAACGTGGCGCGGATTTGTATATTTGTTGCCGTTTTCTGATACATGGTCGGTCACACAACGTGAGGTAAAAGATTTTGAAATATTTAAAGCATTTATGGATATGTATTACTAAGAGATCTTCTAAATTTATTTTGTTTTGAAATGTTATATTCCTTGAAATTTTTTTTTTTTATTACTCCTCTAATTTTATTTAATTTTTATTTTATATATAAAAATTAAAAAACATTAACTGTGTTACATTTTCAATATATTTAAACACAACTCAAATAATAAAAGATAAATTGCATAAATAAAATAATTATAACAAAATAAAAACTAATAAATTTTGCATTAAAAACTGAAAACGACAATTAATTTAAACAAAAAAATATTTTTAAAACGACAATTATTCAAAACTGGAAGAAGTATTATTTTAGATGTATTAATCTTTTATCTTTCTATACATGTTATCTTTCAAGCTCTTACATCATAACTAAATACTAAGAAGTCACCTTAATGGTATTTCATGAAGTAGGATTGATGGTATGACAATACATCTAAATTGCCCAATTTATGATGCATGATGAACACACAGCTATGTTTAGTTTGTTAATTTATATGAAAGAAAATATTGGAGGAAAAGTGAATATATTATTGTAAAGAATAATCTTACATTATATGAGACTCATAGAAACTTCAAAATTTGAATGTCATATTTAGCATCTTTTCATATTATCAATTATTGGTTTTTTGACACTGAATATATCCGTTTTGGAAAACAGCCCATTGTGAAGCACCAACGAACAACTGGTATAAAATCAAGGTTAACATTGAAGATTATATTAACACAGAGAATCTTTCTGTTGCAGAAACCAGAGAGAACATAACAATCGCAAACTTCAAAAACACTGTTGTAAACTGAATCCGATTGAGAGAACCACGAACGACCACAAAGATTCTGTTACTCTCTCTCTCTCTCAAGAACAAAGAAGAAAGAATACGAAAACGAATGCGATAAGGAACGACACGAGAGATTTGTTAACCCAGGAGTTCGCACTCGATGTGAGTTACTACTCTCCTGGAGCTGGTACACCAGCAAAGCTTTTACTATCAACAATGGATACAGAGATTCTCACAACCCGAGAATTCTCAAAGAAGAAGACGACTTATATAGTCAACTCACTAACGGCAATACATTTGACCATCAGCTAACGAACAAGTGACTAATACTGAAACGACAACGTTTCATTATTGACACGCTTAACCAACTCAACCACCGGTTTAGCGTACACTCTAAATCACCTAGAGTCTTTCATTTAAACACTGATCACGAGCTGAACACTTAACAATCTCCACCTTGTTCTCCTCGACCTGCAAACACTTCCTCAAACACTTACCAATCCGCTGACTCTGCCACTAAACACATCAATGACATAAACCACCAGCAACCGAGCTTAAAACGCTCCACCTTGCTCAAGACCGAGCAACCTTCAACAAGTTCAGAGCTGCATTGGACTTCTCCACTGGCACCACTTTAGTCAGGATATCAGCCGGATTAGAACTCGTATGAATCTTCTTAATATCAACTCCTCCAACATTTACAATATCCCGAATGAAGTTATACTTCACTGCCATATGCTTAGTCCTCTCATGAGATACATGATTCTTAGAAAGGTGAATCACAGACTGAGAATCACACCAAATAGTAACAGCACCATGACTGAACCCAAACTCTAGAAATAACCCTTTCAACCAGATTGCTTCTTTCACAGCCTCAGTCAACGAGATAAACTCAGCTTCTGTAGTAGACAATGCCACGACAGGCTGCAATGAAGCTTTCCAACTAATAACATTTCCTGCAACCGTGAACACATAACCTGAGATAGACCTCCTCCTATCGACATCTGCAGCATAATCAGCATCGCAATAACCTTGAATGCTCATGACCTTCTCCTTAGAGTATGTCAACTTTACATCAATTGACCCTTTAATGTACCTTAAAAGCCATTTCACCGCTTCCCAATGTACTTCCCCTGGCCGACTCATGTAACGGCTGACTAAGCCAACGCTATAGGCTAGATCAGGTCTTGTTCCAACCATAGCATACATTATGCTTCCAACGGCTGAGGNCAACCATAGCATACATTATGCTTCCAACGGCTGAGGAATAAGGAGTTGTCTCAAGATCAACTTCTTCACTAAAATGTTTCACAGCAGCTAACTTGAAATGTGCACCAATGGGAGTTTGAGCGAACCTTGCTTCATCCATTCTGAATGTTTTAACAACCTTCTTCAGATACTCTGACTGAGACAGATACAACACTCCACGAGACCTATCTCTTATGATCTCCATTCCTAAGATCTTCCTTGCCGGACCAAGATCTTTCATCTCAAATGCAGAACTAAGCTCATCCTTCAACCTCTGCACTTCTCTCATGCTTTTAGCTGCAATAAGCATATCATCCACATAAAGCAACAGATACACCAAATCATTCTCTGTGATACGCTTAACGTATACACACTGATCACGCTCACTCCTAATAAAACCATTTGTGATCATAAATTCGTCAAATCGCTTATTCCACTGTCTCGGACTCTGTTTTAGGCCATAAAGCGATTTCTTCAGGAGACAGACCTTCTTCTCTGGGTCACCAACTTCAAATCCTTCAGGCTGAGACATGTAAAGCACCTCATCTAAGTTCCCGTGCAAGAAAGCAGTTTTGACGTCCATTTGTTCAAGCTCTGAGTCCAGATTGACTACAACTGTCAACAACATCCTTATTGAAACATGTTTTACCACAGGGGCAAACACCTCTTTGTAATCTATGCCTTCACGTTGAGTGAAACCGCGAGCAACAAGTCTAGCCTTTTATCGTGGAGGGTCAGATCCTGATAATCCTGGCTTGAGCTTATAAATCCACTTGCAACTAATCACATTGCAGTTAACAGGCCTATCAACAATATCAAAAGTATGGTTCTTCTTTAAAGAATCCATCTCCTCTCCCATAGCTCCATTCCATTTGTCCTTCTGAATACCTTTAATGGCTTCACTATAACTTCCCGGTTCATCAATACTCTCTACCAGTTCAAAAGCTGCAAGAGCAAAAGCAAAAATGTTCTCTTCGTCATCATACCTCGCAGGAGGATGAATGTTAGGCCTTCTAACTCGATCTCGGGCAAGCTGGTAATTGGACAGGCTAACACTGTCAAGCACCGGTAGTTCAGCCATATCAGTATTCTGATCTTCCATGACTTCCAAACTTGCTCCACCTCGATCTGAGCTACTTGGAGACACATCTTGTCCTGATTCCCCTGATAATTCTCCCACTTCAAACTGTGTCACACCTTTCTCAGACGGTTTCACTGTTGAAATCTCGGTGATTACTTTATCACTCAAAGCAGTGACATCTCGTTCACTTGTCACTTTTGAGCCCTTCAAAAGATCTTTATAGACCTGATCCTCGACAAACTTTATGTTTCTGCTCACAACAAGCTTCTTCTCATTTATCAACCAAACTTTATATCCTTTCACTCCAGGTGGATAACCGATGAAAACTCCTTTAACTGCTCGAGGCTTCAACTTTCCTTGATCTGCATACACGTAAGCAACACAACCAAACCTCTTCAAGTGACCATAACCCGGTTCTTTTCCCAACCAAACTTCTTCAGGAACCTGATAACTGATTGCAGATGAGGGAGACCTGTTGATCAAATACACGGAAACTGCAGCAGCTTCAGCCCAGAATTTTTCTTCCAATCCTGTTTCATTTAGCAGACAGCGAACCTTTTCCATTATGGTTCTATTCATTCTCTCGGCAACTCCATTTTGCTGTGGAGTATAAGCACACGTTCGATGCCTAACTATGCCATTTGATCTACAATACTCATCAAAAGTCGTATTGCAGAACGCCAGACCGTTATCAGTTCTGAGACACCTTACCTTGAGATCTACATGTTTCTCAACAAACTCTTTCCATTCTCGAAATCTTGCAAATGTCTCATCTTTGGTTTTGAGAAAATATACCCAAACTTTACGGGTATGATCATCAATTATTGACAGGAAATACTGATTCCTGGATACCGAAGGTTGAACATGTGAAGACCCCCAAGATCAGCATGAACATACTCCAATGGCTTCTTTGTTTCATGTTTTCCAACACCAAAACTCACTTTCTTCGCTTTTCCAAAGACACAATGCTCACACAGATCACCACTACCAATGTCCTTCTTCTTAATGATCCCCTTCTGAACTAGACGTTGCATGTTTTGAGTGCTCATATGACCAAGTCGGCTGTGCCACAGAGAAACCTGAGAATTTGTTCCTTCAACCTGACAAGATTCTGGAACCATTGTCTCGCCATCAAGGATGTAAAGACCATTCTTCAAATAACCACGAAGAGCCTCCTTATTGTTCTTACGAAACACAACTTTACCATTTCCTCCTGAATGATAGAAACCCAACGAATCCAAAGTACGAGTAGAGATCAAGTTTCTCCTAAGAGTGGGAACATATCTCACATCTTTCAGCATACGGATAGACCCTCCATTTGTGTTTACCTTTACGGTCCCTGTACCAAGAGTCTCAATGGTATGATAATCCCCAAGAAGAATCTGACTGGCTCCTTTCTCTGTAAAATCAACAAACCAATCTTTCCTTGACGTCATATGGTAGGTGCACCCGGAGTTTATTACCCAATTATCAGCAGAACCTTCACCGGAGACATTCAAAGCATCAATAACCTCAAACTTTTCAATCAAAACACATGCTTCTCCATCTCCTTCGTTTTCAAATTTCCTCTT
>KE155076.1:92659-134971 GCA_000411075.1 Sisymbrium irio | reverse complement strand
CCAAACCTCTTCAAGTGACCATAACCCGGTTCTTTTCCCAACCAAACTTCTTCAGGAACCTGATAACTGATTGCAGATGAGGGAGACCTGTTGATCAAATACACGGAAACTGCAGCAGCTTCAGCCCAGAATTTTTCTTCCAATCCTGTTTCATTTAGCAGACAGCGAACCTTTTCCATTATGGTTCTATTCATTCTCTCGGCAACTCCATTTTGCTGTGGAGTATAAGCACACGTTCGATGCCTAACTATGCCATTTGATCTACAATACTCATCAAAAGTCGTATTGCAGAACGCCAGACCGTTATCAGTTCTGAGACACCTTACCTTGAGATCTACATGTTTCTCAACAAACTCTTTCCATTCTCGAAATCTTGCAAATGTCTCATCTTTGGTTTTGAGAAAATATACCCAAACTTTACGGGTATGATCATCAATTATTGACAGGAAATACTGATTCCTGGATACCGAAGGTTGAACATGTGAAGACCCCCAAGATCAGCATGAACATACTCCAATGGCTTCTTTGTTTCATGTTTTCCAACACCAAAACTCACTTTCTTCGCTTTTCCAAAGACACAATGCTCACACAGATCACCACTACCAATGTCCTTCTTCTTAATGATCCCCTTCTGAACTAGACGTTGCATGTTTTGAGTGCTCATATGACCAAGTCGGCTGTGCCACAGAGAAACCTGAGAATTTGTTCCTTCAACCTGACAAGATTCTGGAACCATTGTCTCGCCATCAAGGATGTAAAGACCATTCTTCAAATAACCACGAAGAGCCTCCTTATTGTTCTTACGAAACACAACTTTACCATTTCCTCCTGAATGATAGAAACCCAACGAATCCAAAGTACGAGTAGAGATCAAGTTTCTCCTAAGAGTGGGAACATATCTCACATCTTTCAGCATACGGATAGACCCTCCATTTGTGTTTACCTTTACGGTCCCTGTACCAAGAGTCTCAATGGTATGATAATCCCCAAGAAGAATCTGACTGGCTCCTTTCTCTGTAAAATCAACAAACCAATCTTTCCTTGACGTCATATGGTAGGTGCACCCGGAGTTTATTACCCAATTATCAGCAGAACCTTCACCGGAGACATTCAAAGCATCAATAACCTCAAACTTTTCAATCAAAACACATGCTTCTCCATCTCCTTCGTTTTCAAATTTCCTCTTTCGAGCATAGCATTCCTTTTTAACATGACCTTCCTTCTTGCAATACCAGCACACCACCTTTGACTTTCCTTTCGACTTGCTGCGACTTCTGCTTCGAAAGTCTTTTCCGTCTCTCTTAGATTGTCTACCTCTATCATTCGAATACAGGACTGTGGCTCCATTCTTTTCCATCTTTGAATCTTCAGATAACTCTCGTTGTTTGGATCTTGCAGCAGAGATTATCTCATCAAGAGACAAAGAATCTCTACCATACTTCAAAGTATGCTTCAGCTGGTCATAACTGGATGGAAGGGAGCTCAAGAACATTATTGCTTGAATCTCATCGGTAACAGTAACATTCAGGCTGTTCATCTCTGCGAAAATCTTCAGAAACTCATCAACATTGACATCGATGGACTTGGAGCCGTCACATCTAAACGTATAGAACTGAGACTGCACAAAGATTATGTTTGGTAGAGACTTCGACATGTACAACTTATCCAATAGAGTCCACATCGAAGCAGCCGTAGTACAATGTTTCACCTTTCTCAATACCTGATCTCCGATATTCACAATGATCATGTCCTTAGCTCGATCGTCTTTCTCGATCTTGACTGGATCAAGAATAACCTTTGACGTAGAACCGTCTTCACCTTTATCCTCTCCTTCTTCTTTCGTTACCGGAGCTGGAATCTCAAAATCATCAGAAAGAACCACCTCCTTCAATCCCGATACACCGAAGTGCGCCATCATCCTCATGGTCCACATCGAGAAATCTCCACTTCCGTCAAAGCGCTCCACCTCAGCACGAGTTGTTACCGTCGTCGTCATCGAAACCAAGATCACCAGGGAACCTGGCTCTGATACCAATTGTTGTAACCTGAATCCGATTGAGAGAACCACGAACGACCACAAAGATTATGTTACTCTCTCTCTCAAGAACAAAGAAGAAAGAATACGAAAACGAATGCGATAAGGAACGACACGAGAGATTTGTTAACCCAGGAGTTCGCACTCGATGTGAGTTACTACTCTCTTGGAGCTGGTACACCAGCAAAGCTTTTACTATCAACAATGGATACAGAGATTCTCACAACCCGAGAATTCTCAAAGAAGAAGACGACTTATATAGTCAACTCACTAACGGCAATACATTTGACCATCAGCTAACGAACAAGTGACTAATACTGAAACGACAACGTTTCATTATTGACACGCTTAACCAACTCAACCACCGGTTTAGCGTACACTCTAAATCACCTAGAGTCTTTCACTTGAACACTGATCACGAGCTGAACACTTAACAAACACAACACAGGAACTCCTTACATCAGAACATTAAAATGCTCTTCAGAGAACTACAATTCTCACTTATTCCAAAACAAGAAAAACAAAAGAAAACATAAAAGATCCTTCAATGGCCATAGATCCAGAAAAAGAAAAAGGGCAAATAGATCACTCTTCTTCTTTAACCACTTCTTCCTCTTTCCAACAGAACCTAAGAGTCGACTTCGGTGAGCCACATTCATTATCAGTCTGGACAAATTTCTGATAAAGAACCGAACCACCAAGCTCAATCTCTTCCAGTCTTCTCTCTTGGTTCAAGTATCCCTTCACATCAACCACACAGTCATGCGCCAACATCCGTGTTCCAAGATCAGCATGCACCGCTACAGAGAACTCTCCCGGTTCAAAACAAACCAGAACCTTACTCACCAACTCCACAAAGTTCAAAGCTTTCAGATCATACCCGACTGTTTCAAAGCTTGCATAACTAAAACCTTCTTCCGGTGTCACGTGGATGGTCGAAACCGCACCTTCTTCGATTAAGTTCATCGAGTAACCACACGGGTCAAAGTCAAAATCGCAGATTTCAGAGCCTGGAATGATGTTTCTGATCCCGGAGCTAATAGTCATCTCAGAAGCTGAACCCGAATGGGTTTTGAAAAACACAGAAGCTTTCTCCTTGTCTAGACCAGTCATGCACATCTCCAATGTGTAAACTGGTTTGTCACAAACCGCAGCTTCATCATTAGACGAAGCAGAGTAAACATGCCATCTCTGAGGGTTATTAGTTGACCCTCCCATCACAAAAGCTTTGCTTCCTGACTTGAGCGTGCCGAAATAGCCATCGAGTAAAGCAGCTTCCTCTGAGAAGCTACGGTGAGGGTATGATTGAGCTCCAGGGAAGACAAAGCTACCACGAGTGTAGCGGACGGATTTGACTGCAAGGGAAAGGGAATCAGCAAGCTTAAGGATATGTGGGATCGAAAAGAGCAGCTTTGTTGTCCCGCATGTTTTGATGATGATCTTGTAAGGATACACAAAGAGGCTAGACTCAGAGAGCACATAAGAGTCGACTAAAGAGTTTGAGAGAGAGGAAACAATCGTGCATGCTGCTGGAGTCAAGATGTCATCTAACTGGGATCTAGTAAGAGCACGGAGACCCTTTCCTTGGGGATCAAGAAATACACTAGGCTCAAAGAATGAGATTTCGAGCCGTTTCTCAAACCCTTCAAAACCAATAACAGAGACTGCCATTTCTCAAAAGCTGATTGTAAGAGGAAGAAAACACTTTCTAAGAAGAAGAGAACAAAGAAGGACGGTTTATCGTTAAGGCCAGAGCGTTTGATCAACCAGGGTTATTAAGTGGTTAGGAGGAAAACGTTTTGAGGAATATCAGGATGGTTGGCGAGTGATCTGCTCAAGAAAAATCAAAACAAGCAAGTATAAGAAGAAACTCAACAGCTTTTGCTTTATGGTTTCATCCTGAAAGTGTATATGACTTTGGAAACAAGTAACTTATACTTACGTTTGAGTACGCAGCAGATCTGAATTTCTTGATTTCACCGTTTGGTCGAATGTCTTCAATGCTGTATCCAAGGGGAGCTTCGTAGAATACACTGTTATTACTACTAGACTTCTTTTTACCACCTTTAGTCTCCATTTCTCATCCACCTAAAACAATACGAAAGTAAGCAAAGATGGCTTCAAAACCAGTGTTTCAAAGTAACTTATGCACAGAAAGTGCCTCAAATAGACAACTAAGGAAGATAAAACGAATTCAAGACTACTGAAATATCAGGAATGGAGGATCAAAATCATCATAAAAGAAACAATTTTTATAGGTCAGTACAATCACGCTGACCAACTGTTTTTTAGGTGTGGTCAAATTATAACTAAAGAGCCTAATATATGAATAATGTAAGCATAAAGGTGGAACCTTTAGAATGACTTGAACAAACCCTTCACTCATAAAAGACGATTCATGGAAGAATTAAAAATACTAGAAAGGGTTTAGGAGAATGCACACGAATCAAAAAGATTTTATTAAGTTAAAGAATCAGCCAATCTGATTAAACCCTTGAGAGCCAAAGACCTGGAAACGACGATATCAAGAGAATGATCATAGAGTAATTCAATATATTCAGAACAAGAAATTTAAGAAAAGAACGGAACTTTATAGAAGCGGGACAAGAAGATTTGATTTGATTTGATCCTTGAAAATGAAGAAACTTCAAATGTAATCTCTCTCGTTCGCTGTGATGTTTATTTGATTTTTCTGAAGTGAAGAGAAAAGTGAGGTTTCTACGAGAGACAAATAGACCCAAAGAGGTTTTGATTTTATAGTTAAAGTTCGTGGACATTTTGAACATTCATTTACGTATTTGCCCCTTACTTTCGAAAAAAGTCTTAGTAATTAAAAAATTTGATCCAAAAAAAAGTTTTGAGTATTAATTTAACGTATTTTCAGCACAAACGTTACATGGGAAAAGTAAGGAAAAAAATCATTAAAGCAATGACTATGCATTTTTTCCCCTACTGCAGACTCATTTTAATTTTATTAATTAGAAAGACAAAACAAATGCTTTTCATTTACTATTTGTTTGTTAAAGAGAAAGACAAATAAATTAATAATGTCAATTTATTATAGTATCTCAAAATACTAATTATATTTTGACGGCGAGTGTAAAGCTGGATTTTTTTGGACAAAAATAATGTGTATTGATTGTTATTGTAAATTATACTGAAAACAGACGATTTTCATACAATTTTATATGAGTAAATCGACTTTGTGGTTTAGTTGAGTAGATCACCAATACAAAAGTAACCAGCATTTCAGGGAAACCAAAGAACGTGAGAGGAAGTCACCATTAAAGAAAGATATGTATATATTAGAATATTGGAAGTGAGCCAATTATTGATATGGGAACCATTAAATTATTTACAGATTGAAGTTTTTAGGTCCTAGACCAAGATAATTCATTCGACCAATAATAAAAAATAAAAGCAAAAGTATGACTTTAAAGAGACGTACTTCATGTTAATGCGTAGTAGTACCGCTTGATCAATTCTTAGTTCGTTAAAATGTGCATGTTTTTTTTTCTATACATAATTTTGTAGTGAATCTTAGTTGTATACAGTACTAGTATACTTGTGCTCTGAACCCTAGTAAAAGCAGCACAAGCCTTGGACATAATTTATACATCAACATTGTGCTAAATTTCTTGTAAGAATTATTATAAAAACGTATAATATATTCGATAGGTCTCAAATCGTAATATCGTATAATAATAATTTGATCTCTACGGGTGATTATAGATAACACTATACACATATGCTCTATATATATAGAATTCTTAATTTTTAATTAGAGAAAGTTATACCTAAAATCTAGATTTACGTTTTGAGATCCATACATTTCTTTTTCTTTTGCTATTGAAGACGATGGCTAAAATTGATCGAAATGGCCGTGAATAGATTCAAATATTACCAAAAAAAAGATTTTCAGAATAAACCTTTTAATTATTAGACTACCATCACTTAATTAGAATCCATAGCCTTAGTTTACCAATGTAGGCCTTTCAAGAATTATTTATCGAATATTGCAGCATTGCAACTAAAATATACGATGGATATATAAGACTTTATTTGGAGAGAATCTTAGACGTTAGCGTCTAGACAAAAAGGTTAAAAGAAAATAAGGCGGGAGAAGATTCGTGATTTCGTGGTGTGCAAGGGAATTTGATTCCTGTGGATGAGATTCTTATTCCTCGAGAATGTTTGAGCTCCTTTGTTCTATATTTCCTATATTCAAATTTATTGTTTTTTTGAAAAAATATTCGAACTTATTGTTTTGAACTTTGGTCGAATCGGATACGGGGAGGCCATCCCATAAACTCCACTAGCTTATGTATTTAAGGTTTCCTAGCAAAATAAATTACTATATAAATGTGTGTAATATACATTCAAGGAATCTTTTGGGAGTTGCTATTTTGTGCAACTCTCTTCTCCTCATTTTTACGCTATCAATCTAAAATCTTTAACTTTTGTAATCTACTAAACAAATTTGTCTTTTCTTTATTTTCCTTGTACCTAAAAAAGGTTCTAATTAATGAGCTCTTTTATAATATATTTAATATCTTTGGTTGATTTATCTTAATAAAGAGCTTGAATTTGTACTTGTTTTGAAACTACTTACAAACATGATATGAAGGTTAATTTATCGTTATTGCCAGCTAAATAATATCAGATTGGTCAGGAACAAAATGAAAGTTGTAAATAACAGTGAGAAAAATGAATGAACAGTTAATAGCTTTCATAACGGTGTCATATCAGTTCTTTTGAATAGCTTTGAACCAGGTCGACCTGAAAATAATTTAGTCCTTGTTACGTATATGATCTAATATAACATTGACATATACAAATGTAAATACCACTTAGATGTATATATCTACTATCTAGTTGAGAAGAAACTTAACTTTAATCTTCTGAAATTGAGTTTTAAAAAATGCTCGGCATATTGTTATGTGGGCCAGGTCTTAGAGCCACACATCGAGCAACGAGCATATTTCCTACAAGGCTACAAAGCCCATCCTGAAAGGAAAATTGACTAAGGATAATGTTACGAAGAATTTACCGGCGACAACTCTCCAACGAGCATATTTCCTACAAGGCTACGATGTGCGAGGCCAATGCGGGTTTTTTTTAGTGGTTTTTATAAACTTTCCTGTGTTTTGTCTTCTAAACAGTCAGACTAGAAATTGGTGCACAATGCATATACCTGAAAATTTTCACCAGACATACTTATTTAATAATCATATTGAACACTTGAACAGTTCTCAAATCGTGAGCCTAACACAGAGGTCAATGTGCGTTGAGTCGTGTGCTCCGGATGGGAATATGAGAAGCTGTCTCCCAATTAACTGCGGTATCAACTACAATAATAACAACAAAGCATAGAACGACACTCAAGATATGACATCAACACGAATAGAATCCAAGTTACATCGGTATATAGTAAGAAAAAAAAGTTACATTGGTATGCCAATCAAAATTTTTTAGTTTTTATTAAAAACAGCTAATGATATAAGAAATATAAGCCTTTTATTTTAAAATAATGACCGATCGTTTGATGCGTTCTGTTAAATCTTATTTCTAAAGTTTTTCTTATACTCCATTTAGTTAGTTTAGAGCTTATAGTTAAAAGGAAAAAAAAAACATTTTCGTTGAAAGAAAAAAGACTACGCTAACTTAAGAGTAGTTAAAGGTTGCACTAGATCTCCTAAGCTTGGGAAAATAATTATATAGGACACGTGATCATTTTGTTCAACTTGCTTAAGAAAATAGAGCTAAAATATACTCGAACAACAAATCTATTATATTCTCCTCGATCCAAGATACTTCTACTAAATTATTCGACAAAAATCCAAATTAATGATGGCGAAACTTCTTGGTTTCATCGATATTTAAAAATATCCGGCCCAGTCGAGTAACAATAATTTCGTGTATAGATACGAATTTCCCATACTTTCATACTATTTATAAAGTTATACACAAGATCTTTTAATATAAGTCATGGATGGGTCGTGATCAATCGTTAACGTATACAATACTTGAAAAGTAAAAATTTGTGGACATCATAAAAGAAAGCAACTTTGATTTTGTCTATAATTATAAAATGCAGATGCTGGCCAATGGCCATATACCTGGTCTCCTTGAGGCCAAATTGTGAGGCCAACACAGAAATAAAAATAAGAAAGAAGAATAGATTTAGCCCAAAAAAAAAAAGAATACGATTCTTTAAAACTTTTCAAATCGTAAAACTATAGAACAGCCTGTCTCTCTTTTGTATATTGATATACTATTTTTTTCTTTCACAAGAAAAAAAAAATTGAATAGGCAAATTTTAGTGCTATTTAAATAATCAACATCTCAATTACATCAGTGTTAATCTTGCACGCATTTTCGTTTATGGTTTTTTGTCAATCTCCATCGCTTAGGACACGTACATACGTACTCGAATGAACCAAAATATCAAAACCGTTGAAAACGTAATCAAAACAGATAAATGTCGACTCATTTATTCTTATACATTTTATTTTCGCAAAACGTTTTATTCTTATACACAATACCTTTCATTTAATAATTTATAAAATTGAAGCCAAAAAAAAAATTATAAGATTGGGTAAAAATATTGTATTAACACCAAATACGAACCAAAAATTATTTATAAATTTATCTTTTCTTATTTCAAAACCTTTAAAAAATTGAAACCGAAACTCTTTATTTTGTGTTAATCATTTACATATCAAGTTTACAATGGGCTTAAATGTCCAAATTGGATTATATAAGATTCTTTTCGTTATTCAAGAATTAAAAAGGACTAATAATGGAAAATATTAAATAAAGATCGTTACAGATACGCAAAGCCCTCCCCTTTCCACTCTCGTCCCGCTTCGCCTCTTTTAGGACGCAGAAGGAAGAGAGAGAGAGAGAGAGAACAGAACTCATAAGCATTAAGACACAAGCTCTCTCTCTCTCTGTCTCTTTAAAAATACATATTCTCAGATTCTGTGTCGACTCTGCATTCTTGCCTCCTCGACGTCATCTTCGGCTTTGTAGCATTTCGCCATCGCCGAAGCGTCGTAAGTACTCTCCTCTTTCAACCCCCCATTGTTTCGTCTCCGCCATCTCGAGATCGAATTTGCTCCTCATTTACTGGAATCTACAATCTTTTTCGTTAACAGACTAATAATGTCTTCTTAGAGTTCGTGTACGTTGCTGAATTCGAAGCGATTTCGTTATCAAAATCTTGTCTTTTTCAGATGGGTCCTGCGCATTTCATCTTTGTTTGCTTTTGGTTTGTGTAGGGAATCTGAAAGTGCTCGTCTTGACACAGAAAGATCCATGCTTTATTGCGTTAATGATGTTTTTTTCTGTTTGCTGGATTGATCTCTGACAGGTTGATTTTCAGACCCGTTTGTTGAAATGGGTTACATAGGAGCACATGGTATAGCTGCTCTTCATAGACACAAATACAGTGGTGTGGATCACTCTTATCTTGCCAAATACGTTCTCCAACCTTTTTGGACCCGTTTTGTCAAAATCTTCCCTCTATGGATGCCGTAAGTATCCTTTACTATTGATATTCCTTTAAAGCAGCTCTCAGATTCTGTAATGTTGGTTCTTTAGTTATTGAAAGTTGGAGTAATGTTTTTCTTTTCTTTTTCATGTGTTCTCTTTTGGGATCTATTATCCAGACCAAACATGGTATAAGTGAATTCAATTTTGCATTTAAACTCCAGTGTAGTATTGTTGATTAGGCGATGAGACTTATGGTGTTATGTGTTTTTTTCTTGTAGATAACACTTATGGGGTTCATGTTTCTCATCATATCTGCGCTGTTAGGCTATGTGAGTTTGATTGATTTCAATAATTCTTTGTTCTCTTGAAGGTTTTGTTTTCTTTTTCTCATATGGAAGCTGTCTTTAGGTATACTCACCTCAGTTGAACTCTCCTCCTCCTCGATGGGTCCACTTCGCACATGGACTACTTCTGTTTTTGTATCAAGTATGGTCTCTTCTCTTAAGGATCTATTCTCATCTGCTTTTTAAAGAATCATTGTAGTGTTTTGTCCCGACATATTTGGAGATCTTACGATTGATATTTTAGACATTTGATGCGGTTGATGGGAAGCAAGCACGAAGAACAAATTCCAGTAGCCCACTCGGAGAGCTTTTTGATCATGGTAGTCTTTATGTTTCTCAACGTTCTTCTTTTTTTTCTTTCTTTATGTAACAATAAAGGCAATCCCTTTTTTCTTACACTCATTTCAATTTTGCAGGTTGCGATGCACTTGCTTGTGCGGTAGGCATTGCAATCCCTTTCTCTCATATTCCTTTTATCTTAACTGTTGATATAATTTATGTAACCGGCTCCGATATTTCTTACTACAAAAAAACAACAGTTTGAAACGATGGCATATGGGAGTACTGCTATGTGTGGAAGAGATACATTTTGGTTCTGGATTATTTCAGCTATTCCATTTCTTGGAGCAACATGGGAAACGTAAGTTTTATACTTTCAGCTTAATTCTGTTTTTTATTTATTTTGTCGCTGCGGAATTGTAATAACTTTGCTCTCGTACCCTTTTGTCATTAGCTATTTTACCGGTATACTTACTCTTCCGGTAGTAAACGGTCCTACAGAAGGTCTTGCGCTTATATACTGCGGCCACTTCTTCACAGCCATTGTTGGTAAGCATCAAGCATATATAAGAAGATCTCTGCCACTAGCAAATCTTCTTTTAATCTCTTATATTTGTTTTCGTCTTAAGGTGCTGAATGGTGGGCTCAGCAATTTGGAGAGTCAATCCCCTTGTTTAGTTGGGTGCCGTTTTTAAGCGGTAAGCTTTTGTTTTTTTGTTGTATCCCAAAGTTGTCTCCTTAACAATTTTATTTACGCCATTAGAACACATTCTCGTTTTTATGTTACAGAGATTTCAGCATCAAGGGTAGTACTACTCACGATGGTTTTTTTTGCTGTTATACCAACACTTGCAATGAAGTGAGTCTTCTGAAAATCTAATGATCTCGTGTGGCTGATTCTTACTATGCATTTTGCTCTGCTTACATGCATCCTGTTTGATCCTACAGCATTTCCAGTGTATACAAAGTTGTACAGTCAAGGAAAGGAAGCATGTTTCAAGCATTATCTATGGTAGAGTCTCCTAAAACTAATTTGATTCGATTGACACTTATATTCCGTTTTTTTTCTTCTTAAAGTTCTGTGTGTAATGTCTATATCTTATTGTGTATTCAGCTGTTTCCCTTCGTTGTGCTACTTGCAGGAGTTTTGATTTGGTATGTCTTTTCTAATTCTTTTTACATACTCTCATTTTACGCATTGAGACTAATCGTTATTCTTGTCTTAATCAGGGACTACTTATCTCCAGTTGATCTCATAAGAAACTACCCTCACTTAGTCGTATTGGGAACTGGTCTTGCATTTGGATTCATTGTGGTAAGCAATTTGGTTTCGAATCTGTATTTCATTGTTGAATTGGGAATCTAAAGCTGAGCATTAGTCATTGGTTTATATTTCCAGGGAAGAATAATTCTAGCTCACATATGTGATGAACCAAAAGGATTAAAAACAAACATGTGTATGGTGAGAATCCTATAAACCTCAGCTCTCGATCCTTTTTCTTCATAGTCCTTGTTAACATTCCTCTTGTGCAGTCACTGCTTTACCTTCCATTTGCACTAGCGAATGCTCTAACCGCTAGACTCAACAACGGGTTTGTTCTTTGTTCTTTCTTGTTTCGGTTTTTGGTGTGTCTTTTTCATCAGATTCATAGTCTTTCTAATACATCATATTCTGTTAATCTCTCTGTAGGGTTCCTCTTGTGGATGAATTTTGGGTTCTTCTTGGTTATTGTATATTCACAATGACACTATATATGCATTTTGCAACTTCAGTCATTCATGAGATCACAACAGCACTTGGAATCTACTGCTTCAGGTTTGAATCATATATTTCTGTCTTTTTTTGGTAACATCTTTATGATTATAGTTTACGACAACCTGATTTTATTAAAACTGTTTCATCAGGATTACGCGTAAAGAAGCTTGAAGGAAACATCAAAAGAAAGAAAAGAAAAGTAAAAAGATTAAAAAACAAATCTTAAGGTATGCTTTTTTAGGTTTTAGCTTTCTTCTTCCATATCCTAGGAACTTGTGTGTTGGTTTAATAGTCTTGCTTCATCTGCTCTGAACATTTTTATTTATTTATTTATTTCCAGGGAGGATAATGCAAATCCCAACACGAATCTGAATTTTTTTTTACTGAAGCTAAACGATTGGTCGATATGATTTTGGATGTATACTCATTAATGTTTTTCATTTTGTTTTGTTTTTCTTGTTTGGTCTAAATAGGTAAAATTCATGTAGAACCTTTCTTTTTGTAACGTTTCTACGAAAAAGAATCAGATTTTTTCGTGGTTATTTATTGATGAATTTCTTTATTGTGATTACAATTTTTGCCATCTTTTGCGATTAGAAAATTAATTACGTGTTAGTGTTTATTACATCAAAAAAGAATCTGAAGCCCATGTCTGCTTTTGCATAACAAAATACAGTACCATCTTTTGTTATCACATGGTTGGGTTGGTATTAGAGATATGGACCTCTAACTTTGTCGGAACAATAAATATATGATTTTAAAAAATCATATAAAAATTACCAAAAAATCATTAGTAACGAAAAACAGGCATTAATATAATAACCACATGATCCTATTAGGCGGTAGAGATGATTTTGGCAGCCGGTTTAGAGCTAACCACACTGGACCGACGTCGGAATGCAGATGGTAAAGTGCGTGTAAAAGATAATTAAAATTTAAGTAAATGAGAAAAGCAAGATCTTGTCCCTTTAGGAATGAATAATCCAATCATGAAACACAAACAATATAATTAATGAACAACGGAACAATACAACACAATGATTATGAAAACATTATATATTTTAACACAGATATACGCAGCAACATTCAAATTGAATTTCCTTTTCGTTTTGTAAAATAAAATAAAAACGAAGAATAATATTAAAAGAGACAAAACATACCTTAGAACATTGACATGTCCCAAATGATGTCTATTGTTCAAGCATGCTGCCTAGGGCGTGCCGATTTTTGCATTATCTCACTTTTTTACCCACCCATTTCTCTTCTATTTTTAAATTTGTAAAATGATTCGATATTTATTTTCCCCTTAATTTGGCCAAATTTGAAAGATGTTAGCCAAATTCCGCTATTTTTCTGTCAACCAAAACAACAACAAATTACGTCTTTATTTTAGAGTTCATATATTTTCGTAAAGATTCTATGATTTTGTACACTAATTTTTAGTTTAGGTGATTTTCTTATTGTGAAATATTGCTGGTTAGAACAAAATGTTGGATTTAGCTAATTTGTATGTATAAAAGGTACCAGAACATTTAGAGACAATAGAGTAAATATTTTGCATAGTCCACCACGTCACGTAAAACATTAAAGGCTATGAATCCCACTTACAAGTTACAACTCAATAGAGGAGACACAACATTCTCGAAATTTTCACGTTTCGCTTATACGTTTCGTGAGTTTCAGAATAAAACACACGACACATGTACGATTATGTATGATGTATTAAAAAAGTCTTTAAAAAACAAAAAATGATGATTTGGGCCATACCATGCCTTGGGTTATATGTTATGCTGTCAATAGATGATTGGTAATTATTCTTGTTTTAGGAAAGTCAAACTTAGTTTTATCTCTTTTTTATTACTTTCTCCTTTTCTTATTATTTATTATTTTGGAGTATAAATTTTGTTTCATTTTATTTATTGTTTTGAGTTTTTAAAAGTATATTACATTTATTGTAAACCGTGTGACCAATTTTATTTAGTGTATTTTTTCTAATAATTGATTGATTTATTTTTTATATATATTTTTAATGATATTTTTTAAAATAAAATTAAATGTTTAAATTTTTGTGTAATCAACTAAAATAATAGATATTATAAAACAGAGGAAGTATAATGTTGTTCTAGTATTTATGCAACTAATGAGTTTGAGTTTTATTTAACCTGTTTATCTATTCACGAATATATTTTATTTAAAGTTACTAAGATTTTTTGTTGACCATTAACTTACCAAGTTACCAAGAATGATCTTAGTCACGTTGAATCCATACTCCCTAGCAAACAAAGGGTAGATAATCTTAGCAAAAGAATGTTAGATAATGACCATTTAAATGTCAAACTGTAAAGGACAAAGCATGCACAATTTTAATCATTATACATATCAATAAATTATATGTAAATAAAATATAAAAATACATACATCAAATTAGATTCGACGAAACTAGTCTATTCATGTTCATTACTCACAACTTTTGATAAAAATTATTTTGGTTAGATGACATCTTTCTAGTGTGTTTTTTTCAGTTTTGACTTAATATTTGTTAGTTAATTGTAATCTAAATGTTTAGCTACATTGATCGACACCTACATTGATTGACACATATTATCTACTTTTACCTGTTTTCATTTTCTGCCACTCGTTTGTATCAGTGTTTATATCGAATTGTATGTTTTTGGAGTTGTATAAGCTTTGAGAAAGACTCCTGAATAAAAAATTCATTAGTTTTTCTTAGTTTTTGTGATAGAAAAAAATATACAACCGCAAATCGAAAATCAACTTTGGTTTTAAATCATAAGGTATTCTCAATTTCAGCAAAAAAAATGTTGATTTTTTATAGTTTAATGTGAATTTGACTTCTCTTTATCATATATGTAGAAAAAATAATCTTATCATACTATTAAAATAATAGTTAATTTGACTCAAAAATTCAAATATTTTTCGGATTGAATTGAATAATTAATTTAAAATAAAAATTGGATGGTATAATAAAAAGATGAGTATTAGTATCATATGTCAACCAGTAAATTCAAAACTAGTTCTATCTCATTTTTCACTATACTCTGTTCCTATCTCTCTCTTCT
This sequence comes from Sisymbrium irio, assembly GCA_000411075.1. NCBI lineage: Eukaryota > Viridiplantae > Streptophyta > Magnoliopsida > Brassicales > Brassicaceae > Sisymbrium > Sisymbrium irio. Next base: position 119,980 of record KE155076.1, on the reverse strand, counting down.
ATCTCTCTTAACTTTCTAGTTTTGTGGTAAACTCTTTTTATATAATAAAAAATCAAATGACCTAGATCTGATATCACACATAAATTCTGCGTGTGCATAGCTGTTTAGACTTTAGTTTAAATGTTTTTATCAGTGGTTGGTTTGAAGGAAACTGTTAGCAACGGATATGTTCGCCCCTAAAAAGTCGGATGCTTACTAATTCCGAAAAAGAAAAAACCACATACATATAATTGCAAATATACACGCACACATATATATACAATGTAGGTATGTGTCAAAAAAAATATTGATATTAGGAAGAGACTTATTAATTAAGAAATTGACAAGAGAACTGATACGGACTTCTTAAAGAACAAACGGCAGGCGCATGAGTTCATTCATCTCCACGTATATATTCCTCTTGTACTCAAGGTTTTTTGCTAATTCTCTTGTATTTATCCTCACTCCATCTTTTTCTTTATGGCTTTTTCTATTTCTTCCTCTTATAATCTTGTATATTTTTCTGTTTCTTTGTGCAATAATGTTTTAGCTTTTCGGTATACATGTTTGGACGGTTTAAGAAGAATTGACGTCCATGTTAGTATAAAATAATATATACAAAATGACCAAACCGACTTATTTATGGAAAATGTCATCTTGTCATAATCAAATAGTTCCAAGTTTTCAAATAGTGTGTGGTCTATTAATTGGCGACAGTGTCTCTCTCAAAAATTGAGAGGTCGTGTTCCCTTGGACTCGAGTGCTACTTAGAATGAACGAGTAGTATAGAGTTGGATTCATTTGCAATGCCCTGAGCAGCGACCTGCGGATTCTGAATTTCTGAAGACAACGATCAAGGCCTGCGAGTTTAGCGCAAAATTACTACTAGTCTACTAGAATAGTTTAGTTAACTGTTGTTTTGTCTTAGTTATTGATATATTAGCCGCCACAATGGATTTCGATAAAAGAAATAGATATATACCACGGTTACCACCCATAAAAACACGTTTAAGAACATGGAAACTTAGTTAAAATAAATAAAACTATCGAATTTGATATTTAAATTCTTCCTCGGCTTTACCAAATTCAAAAAAAACGAAAGGAAAAAACAACCCTAAGGTGCTTTCTTGATCACATACCCTTTCTCTTTTTCCTTTTCTTTCCTTAACTTTTTTTTACCGATTGATTATTCGTTTCTAACGATCTCCTCAATGTAATTCCCCAATAACTTTAAGTAATTCATAATCCCCATGCTAATAACCAACAAGTATCTCTCGATTCCCACATGATTCTGTAATGCAATACCCATATATTATTTTACACTAAAGAAGTAAATAACCCGTAAACTTTGCCCAAATTTGAGGATATGATGTCAATAATCATGGAAATAATTGACATAAAACAATAATATAACCAGTGATTTAAAAATGAGATTTTAATTTGAAAAATAAAAAATTGGTGGGGCAATTGAAAAGGGGAAGAAATACAAAAAGAGAAGGAAAATAATAAAAAAATAAATAGAAAAGAAAAAGAAAACGTAAAGCTAAAGCAAACACTCTCGAAGCCTATAGCTAAGCGTCACTACACTTTGTCACTCTTTCAAAACTCTTCTCATCTCAGTCTCCCCATCGAAATCCGAGAACACAAAAAAAAAAGAAAAAGTTTAAAGAAACCCTAATTTAAAGATCCGATCGTCGTCATCGTCACTTCTCTGGATCATCACCACCCAAAACAAAAAACAAAAGAATCCCATATTTGGAAACTTTTGTCTCTCTCTTTTGTCTCTCTGTTCTGTTTTATATATTTTGTGTCCAACATGAAAGACAGAGGAAAGAGAACAGCAATGGAGAGAAGAAACGATGACGTTTCGTTCTACTACAGCACACAACCTTCGGAGTTCTCTTGTCGAAAACATCCATCTGTTTCCGCTGTCGGAATCTGTCCTTACTGTCTCAACGACCGTTTAGTTAACCTCGTCTGCTCCGAATGCGGCGAACAAAGACTCTCTTCTTGTTCTTGCTCCGATATCTCTCCTAACCGAACCTCAAACGCCACCCTAGACGTCGGGAACGCCGTTCGGATCTCTTCTCTCATCGACGAAGAGACGACGAGACAGAGGAAGACAATAACAACAGAGAAGAGCCGAAGAACAGAAGAAGTTGTTGTGTTCAAGAGGAGTAGTAGTAGCTGCGTTGAGATTAGCAAGAGGAAGCATCATAGGTTCTCGAAGATCGGGAGGTTCTTAAGGAAGATCAATCCAAGAAAAGAAAGAGACTTCGGTGTTAAAAGCGTTTATGGGATCGATGAGAAGAACAACAACAACAATGATTCTTGGGGTTTGGATTATAACAACGACGGGAAGAAACTAGGGGTTTCAAGATCAAGATCGCTTTGTAGTTTCCGTGGAGGTAACGGTTACTTTATCGGGTCGGAAGAAGACGTGTCGTCTTACTCCGGAGCTAGGAGCTCTTTCTCCGCAGCGAGAAGCTCAAGCGTTAACGGAGGGTTAGGGGTTTTCGATACGACGACGGAGCATAGGAAGAGTAATTTCGAAGGGAGGAAGAGTAACTTCAGTGAGAAAAGCAACTTCGAAGGAAGGAAGAGTAACTTCAGCGAGACGACGGAGACTAGGAGGAGTAACTTCAGTGAGTCGGAGCCGCCGCGGAGGAGCTGTTTCGAGGCGAGGAAGAGTAACTTCAGTGAGACTGAGTATCCTCGGAGGAGTAACTTCAGCGAAACAGAGTTTAAACAGAGTCATCCGAGGAGGAGTAACTACGAAGCAGCAGTGCCAAGGAAGAGCAACTTCAACGAGGAGCAACATCGGAAAAGTGATTCCTCGGCGATGAATTTCACGAGAAGGGTTTTTTCGATGAAAGAGAGTTACTTCACTGGAGGAGAAGAGCCTGGTTTTATAGACCTCAAGTTCGATTCCTCTGGAGTTGGAGGAGGAGGAGGAGGAGGAGGAGGAGGAGGAGAAGTAGTGTTAAACGATGGCGTTTTGGAACATGGAGGAGGAGGGTCTTGCCGGTTAACGAAGAAGGATAGGGAGGTGAGTAAGAGTCGAAGAAGCTTCAAAGGATGGAAATGGATATTTGGACATCATCATCATCTTCATCATCATCAAAGAGATTCATGAGTAATGTTGATGATCATGATTGATGATGTGTAATGAAGGAAAGAGATGAATTTTTGATGGGATCCAATAAGGAGCAATGGAGCTGATGTGTTGTGTGATCCGATGTCAATCTTAGTCAAAAAAGCATTTCATTTTTTCTTCTTTCTTTTTTCTAATGATTTATCATTTTGTTTTGTTGAATATATATATCGACGCATCCGACTGCAAGTTTTGTGATTTTGAAGGATAGAGATGAGATTATGAATGTACCAACAAAACTCAACTGTTATTAACCGTTTTTAACCAACGTCTCATTTTGTAATCTGGTAACCTTAGAGGTTTTATGTATTTATATCTGGTCAGTTTATTTATTTGCAGCTGAAATGTGTGGTTGATTCGCGATTGTGAATGTACTTCGATCTTGTGTGAATTCACCTAGACTTATTAATTATGCTATTAAACCATTTGGCTATTCCGTTATTTCTAATTGTCTTACATATTAGACAAACTCTAAATTTTCCTTCAAACTAAGTTGAAATGACTGAATGAATAGGTTCTAGAATTGGTCTTCAAGAAACTGACTTAGCTACTGTTGAATTGTGGAGTTTAATCTCTTGAACTTACTGTGTGGCTACAAACGAGCATAGAAAAGACTTAAATCTACGGAAGCTTGTTAACTTCTATTTCAAGTATTTTAAATCTACACCAGTTTTGCCTTTAGGATCTGTGTTCTTTGTTTAAATCATACCATCGTGCCTCGTTGTTTTTGTAGAGAAAAGTTGTAAGACATTTTGATTTAGTAATTAAATTCCCCAATGGCAAAAAGTAAACGTAACCTTCGTATTGATAGTGAACCATTATAAAGTTTGGCCCATCCCCAAACATAGCTAAGCTCGAAATAATGCAAGCTTAGTCGCAAATAATTTGTCAATTTAAATACCTGCACACGTTACCACCATGCAACTTGTGGAAATCATTAACTCTAAGAAATTTTATATCTTGAAATTGATTGATTTGCATGAGGCCTATCGATCATGTCGGTATCATGAATTCTGTTTTCTATTATATTTAACTGACATAAATTTGATAATTTGATATTTTTGGTGGGAATTTGGCACTTTTGTTTGGTTCTCTTTTCTGGTTAATATTACAGTAAATTTTTAAGATTATAATAGATAGTTTAACTCAAAATTAAGATGGCTATAGTATCCATATTAGTCTAGTGGTTTTATACTAATATCGTCTTAGCGTAAGTGTGTGTAAGTTGCCGACAAAATAAAATTAAATTAAGATTCACTGTGGAGACTTTCAAAAGGTAAGAGCAATTGGAGCGGATGACGTGGGTGGTAATGTGAAGTCGCAATTATAAAGAGTTTAGAGGCAGAGTACATATAAGAATTATACGGACTTGAACTCGGAATGAATAATTGACTTAGCTACCATTTATAGGCCATTTTATGGACATTTGTGCCATTTATAACTTTATGTAGTATAAATTTCAACATGAATCACTGTATAGCGGCAAACATAGCACAACTCTTTAAGGAAATTGTGCAAACCAATGCAGATATTAATTAAACTTGCATCCAAATTCAATAACTCATCTGAACTAAAAGACATCCAAACTCATTCATACCTACAAATGAACTACATTTTTCTAATCACTGTTTACGTGCATTGAGAGCTAGAGCATCTCTATCTTTATCGGAGTAATGATCATCTGGTCGGTTGTTGTTACGTGGTGATAAACTTTTTCGGCCCTTGAAGCCCATCTCATCTCATGAGTTTTGGCCCTTGAAATTTCAGAATGATTGGCTACAAACGCACTCCAAAATATTCACACACACACACACACACACACACACATATATATATATATATAATTAACCTTAAACTAATGAGTTTGCTTATTTAACCTTAAACTGATGAGTTTGCTTTCTCCAGTTATGTTGTATGTTGTTCATTCAGTCGATCCTTCGATTCATTGTCATCACTAGGTGTGTGCAGATTGGCTTAGGCTTAGTATGGGCCTATGCTGGAAATTAGCGCTATATGGCTAGTCATAAAATCATAAAAAATACTGGTCCATAAAACATAAAAAATAAAGCAAGTTCATGCCAGAAAATTACTGAAAACAGGTCCATAGAACATAATTTATGACACGGTTGGTCTATAGATTTTTTGACATGGTCGGCCCTGAGATTTTTGGACCACTATAATATCATCAGTCATCAGCATCATTTATCGTTGCTATTGTTTTTTCTTTATCGACAACAGTTATTGTTGAAGACCAGTATGCCATTTTATTTGTTTTGAGTATTGACTGACTTGTTTGAAGCTTGAAAATTTATATAAATAAATTAATAAAAAAATTGAAATTGACTAGATGTAAGTCGAATGAACAATGTTATATATGTCCAATCTTATGAAAGAGTAATGACTAAAATAAAACGGCAAATGCCAAATGTATGGTATACTACTTTATTGATTTTAATGAACTTCTTGAGGTTGCCGATAACAGATAGAAATCACTTGTGGAGGCATGACTTGCTAATATTGCCGAAATAAACGTTTTTAAGACGGAAAATATGGTGAAGTTACATAAATTTAGGCGATATGAAAGAAAAAGTTGTTGGTAATGAATCGGATGTATAATAAAGTTAGATTTAGTTAGTTTATAAATTAACATGTAAACTGTAAACATTCGTGAAACTGTTATTTGATTCCTCCTAGTATCGCTGTATTATCTCAAGTATTTGTCTTACCGAATATGTTATTTTAAGTATTTAACCATGTTTTATTTGTTATTTCTAGTATTTAGTCTTGGCCATACTATACTTTTATCTGGTGATGGCATGGCCTCCTATTTAAAAAGGTCAATGCATATACTTGCCAAACGTATCAATGTATCATCCTATCTTGATGTTCCGATTCACATAACCTTTGCTTTGCTGTTTATTAAAAAAAGATACTTAGCGTGTACATAATGGACAGCTTTTCACAAACAACTTTGAATTACGTCATCTCTTTTTGTTCACATGAATTAAAATTTTACTTACTAAAATTCCCGTTTTCCAGAAAGATTTGTAATCACATGATCGTTTCAGATTCGAGAACTATTCGAATTTAATGTCTAAACACTATACTTATTAAAATAATCTTTCCCTTTTAGCTACGAAAAATAAGATATGACTTTATAATTTGATCAAAACCCATTTTCTTCGTCCATACCCTACCAAAAAGAATATCTTGATCGAATGGCTACATTAATGTAGAGTGTTATTCAAGCAAAATTAGCCACGATTATCGTAAACTCATAAATTCTGTTCACACATTATATTATCTCTAAAAACACTCCATAAAACTTCATTTATTATATTTGCTTGCTTGATTAGCCTTTTTCCCAATGTCTTCCTTATAGAAGCAAAGAACATAGGAGTTCCTTCGAACCAAATATCCCAAATTACTACAATATGTTGGGATATTGTTTGTTCTTTAATCTCTTTCATCGTCTTTTGATTTCTTATTCCATTCTCTCCTTCAAGATTCCATGGAAGATCTTAACACATTTGCAGCTGATTGCGTCGTTGTATCGTGTTGTTGCAACTGTCTTGTACTCCAGATCGCGATCTTCATCTTCCTTGGACTTCCTCAAAAGCTGGTCAAGAACACGAGAAAGTGTTACACAAAATGGGGGATAAACCGAAGAATAAAAAGAATGGGTCTCAGTTGTGAATGCCGAGAAAATACCGGGGTTGATACGGAATGGAGAAAAGAGTCTATGAGTATAATAGGGGTGGAAGGTTTTGGGTGTATTGAAGAAGTTGAAAAAGCTTTGGAGGAGTTTTCAAAGAACGGTGAGTTTTTGTTTGGAAGCTTCTGGGGAAAAGAGAGGGTTCACAATTCTTCGTCAATATCGTCAAGTTGTGTTAATGACAACTTTGACCTACGATTAGTAAGTCGTTATGAGATAATGCAAGAAAGTTTCTACTCCTTGGATTATATATTCACAACTTCACATATTGAAATTAGTGGAAATAAAATTATCCACTAGGTTAAGGTTTTGCTTTTTCCAAATTGCAGAAGTCCATATTATATATATCAGCCAATTTTTCCCTATTTTTTATTTACCATTATCCTTAATTTATTAACAAGTGATATATATGCTTCTGTGAAAATTTCATGTAATTGATAACTTCTTGCTCTATAAATATCCGCCTCATACAAATTAATCTCTTAATGAATTTTCATATCAAAGAAATTGTAGTAACGATCCATTTGAACATTTATCACACACACACAAAAGAAGAGAATAAAAGCCTAAAATATAAAAACAAGAATGTAGTTGTGTGATGTGCTTCGTACCCAATTTCCTATTTAATGAGTTCACCGTCAATCTGCCTTTAAGTTGTCTCCACATATTTAATATCTCATCAATAATTGGAAGAAAAAACAAAATTCAAACCAATCTACAATTAAAAAAAAAAAGATAATGTAAATTAAATTAAATTTACTACGCGGGAATACAATTCAATTATAAATAAATAATAAATTTTATTTTGTAGTAATAACTTCGTCTCCATAATAAACGCGCTTCTTTCCACTTAAAGGAACTATTCATCATTGCATCCTCAAATCCATTTTTCAAAAAAAACAAAACCCTAAAAGAACTCTCTTCCTTCATCCTCTCCGTCAACATGGCGTCTACGAAACCAACGGATCAGATTAAACAGCTAAAAGACATCTTCGCTCGCTTTGACATGGACAAAGACGGAAGCCTAACACAGCTAGAGCTTGCTGCTCTCCTCCGTTCCTTGGGGATCAAGCCACGTGGTGATCAGATCTCTCTCCTCCTCAACCAAATCGACCGTAACGGTAACGGATCCGTAGAGTTTGACGAGCTCGTCGTAGCGATTATGCCTGATCTCAACGAGGAGGTGCTCATCAACCAGGAGCAGCTCATGGAGGTTTTCCGTTCGTTTGATCGTGACGGTAACGGTCATATCACGGCGGCTGAACTAGCTGGGTCAATGGCTAAAATGGGACACCCGTTGACTTACCGTGAGTTGACGGAAATGATGAGGGAGGCTGATTCTAACGGTGACGGTGTTATTAGTTTCAATGAGTTTGCTCATATCATGGCTAAATCCGCCGCTGATTTTCTTGGATTAACTGCTGCTGCTTAATTTATTCTCTATGTTTGTTTTTCTTAATTAATTTAATTAATTTTCTTAATTTCCAGTTTTTTTTTGGTATTATGCAACTTTGTGTAATTTAACAATGACGCTGATTAATCTTCTTCCTTGATCTTTTCTTTCTAATTAATTTATGATACCGTTGGTGTGTGACGTAACAATATTTATTTGGTAATACTAAATATTATCAAGATTGACTTTTGATAAGATGTGAAATACAAAATGTTGAAAATGTATGAGGTTGGTACAAAATTTTCAACTTCTCACAGCGTAAAAGAAAGAAGAACAAATTGAGGCTTTTACTCTTTTTTTTTTTTCTTAGAATTTATCTTTACTAATTGAATAGATAAATTACAAACCATAAAAACACCTTTATCGAAATATGAAAATATTCTGTAAACATTCGGTCTTACATTTCGAATAAGGTCACTCGACCATACGTACATACATATTTCACATTACACAGAGGTAGATCTTGATCAATATGATATTACAGTCTATATGACAGCTCTAAAACCAGAGTTAACGTAGTCGTTACTCACTAGACGAAGCTTTTTATTTACTTTTAGAATCAATTTTGTAAACTTCAAGTTGTAGATGTGCTGAAGAAATTGGATTTGGAGATTTTTTAAAATAGCCATTTGAGTGCATTTGGATTAACTGAGCCAATCACAACGGTGTAGTGTTGCACGATGACACATGATGGTCGAAACAGTTAAATAATCGAAATCGTTGACAAAACAAGAATTATAAATATATAGTTTACTGATAAAAGTGTTATCAAACGTAATGACAAATGGGAACGTAGCATAAAAAATTATCTCACCGAACCTCACAGGATCCTTCTCTTTATGTCTTTGTCTGAGGTTGAAAATCCAAAACTTTGCTGTCCTTTCTCTTTGTGTGGTCTAAATGCATTGTACTGGATAGTGAACACATGGACTTTACTTCCATCTTGATAAAAAATTGAAAGGTAAATCAGTGTTCTTAAAAAAGAATAGACAAACAGAGAATATGATTAGTTTTTTCGGCGTCAAATGAGACTAATTTTAACTAGATTTAACAGTGAAGTAAATAAACTACATCGAAGAAGTAGTAAAGATTATTATTTTTTAGGAATTTGCTCCCATTCTTTTCAGTTTTGTTCCACCATCATTGTTTGGAATTTATTTTACTATTAGTCAATAAATTATAACTATAATCATACTAAAAAAGAAACAAGGATCTAGCTAAACAAAATGATAATATATACAAAAAAATTATGTACAAGATATTTCCGTGTGTGTGAAGTGAAGAGAATAACAGATGCCTTCTCTTACAAGGAATCTCAATAAAAGAAGCCCTAATCTCTACATTATAGATGTACGTATAAATATTTACATAGAATTAATTCTATACTCTTCAGAAAGCAACAAGATCCTTATGGAGCTGATCGTGAAACCTACCGGAGCGCCGTACACTAGCAGCTCTTCTTGCCGTGTATCCAACGGTGGTGGGTCTAATCGACCTCTGCCTCACCATTTCAACGAACTCTGGATCATTAGAGTGACCCTCGTACCGAATCCACTGAATCATTTGATGGTATTTAGGGAAAAACCTCATTTGCACTGACTTGTAGACGAAGTAAGGGATCAACGCGAAGATCATCACGAATAGAGTGGTGAGCCAGTACGAAGGAGCAGGAGCTAGGGCTTCTAGGAAGACCATGTAAGCATCAGTAGAGAAACTTGGGGCCATAGCTCCATAGATCATGAGGAAGATGTACCAAAAGGCAATTGATCCCCAAATCACAATGTGTTGGACCCAAGTGAAGTAACTTATGGATAAAGCCATTTGGAGATTGACTACCCACACTACGCAAGTGTACATTGTTCCGCCGAAGATTTCTCGTCCCGCGGTTTTGCCGTTTGGGTCGAACAGCTGGTGTTCTTGAGATTCCTTGCAGAGGAAGAAAATGACAAGCCCACTTATAAATCCGTTGGACATCCAGCCTATGATCCTCTTCCAGCTGAAGAGAACGTTTTGCACACCTTCTTGGTATAGCAACGGAAACTGCCAGACAAAAATAAATGGTAAGTAACTCTCGCAGATTGAAAATTTTGCAGATTTAAGCGAATTTTACTTTGAAAAGAAGATAGACCCTTAAAAGACAAAACCTACCTTGTAACAGAAGCGAGCTGAGACGTCTTGATCAAAGACTCCGAGGGCAATAACGGGGAGAGAAGAGAAAAAGACGTTGAAAAGAGAGAGGAACCAGTCGTTGTATGCAGGTTGTGCGGAGAAGGAAGTGTAAGCTTCATATAAGAACAGTGTGACACCGAAAGTGATATTCTTGTAGAAGAAGTAGCATATCTGCAAGACGCAACCAAAAAAAAAGACGGTAAGAGAAAGATTGAGATGATTGAATTAGAGAGGTTTCTAAGGAAAAAGTTTCAAGCGTTTTTACCATGGATGAGATTCTGCTGTAACACCAATGACCATGGACTAGCAATAGACGCTCTAGATATCGGAATTGAGCAATGGCGATATCGCTAGACATCACTGCTTGCATTCCTTCGACACCGCTTATTCCTACACCAATGTCAGCTTCTTGAAGCATTCCTACATCATTTGCTCCATCACCAATCGCTAAGGTTGTTTTTCCAGTTCCAGACTTAACCAGTCGTGTAACCTAGAAAACCCGAATAAAATCTTCTGTTAGAACTACATAAAAGATGTTATGAATGAGAAACATAAGAGGCATGAGAGATGTCATCAAGATCTGAAGATTGTACCAATGCTTTTTGTTTAGGTGATGATCTGCAGCAAATCACAGAGGCACAACCAGTGGCAAGTTCAAGAAACGTTTTCTTGATTTCGTCCTCGAGGGCGTAGGTTAGGGACTTCCCGTCTATGATCAAGGCAAACGCCTCAGAGCTTGCGCCTGATGCAGTGAGCAACGCCCTTCCTTCTTCTATCTGCTTCACGACGCTTTCCCTAGATGCCAATTCAATTTCGTCTTTGATTCCAGCTTTCTCCAGGGATTTGATACGTGGTGTCTCAAGATTGATGATGATCTGTCTCATCTCTTGTCTTAGTAAACTTGAAGCAAATCTGCAAGAAATTATTCTGAAGTCAGTAACCAATAAAACACTACACACAAGAACCAGAACATTCATGATTCAGATTATATGACAAAGAATTAAGGTTCAATACCCAATATTGATAGCTGTCTCCATTTTGTCTCCAGTCAGAACCCAAATCTTGATTCCAGCTTGAGCAAGTTTGTCGATACATTCCGGAACCTAAACATCAATTAGTCAAAAAGAAAAAGTTAATTCCAAAAACCTAGAAACTATAAAATTCGTGTAGTTTCATATAGTCTTAGTTAAAACCATACCCCATTCTGAAGTTTGTCCTCAACAGCAGTAGCACCAAGGAGAATGAGATCACGTTCCATCTTATCCGTGATTTCGTCTATTAAAGCTTCACGATCCTCGCTTACCGAACCCTTAGCTTCATTGAAATTCTTGTTGAACTCTATGTACTCGTTTTCATCAACTTCTCGGTATGCAAGTATCAAAGTCCTTAGACCCGCATCTGCATATTGGTTTACATGTTCTTGGGTTTTCGCCTCGAATCGACGACCGGTCTTTGCAAGTCTTTCGAACATTACACTAAAAAGAACACAAACATACACAAGGTTAATATCTTTAAAAACAAAGGGTTCACAAAAAATGTGTGTTTAATGTCTCATAATCGCTTACTTGTCAGCTCCTTTAGACAACAACAAGAGCTTCCCATCATCGTCTCTTACAATCACTGACATTCTCTTCCTCGAGCTATTGAACTCAAGGACGTTTAGTAACCTATAAACCCTGCAAGAACATAGGAAGCTTTGAGCTCAAGGAATCACAGAAATGACCTCAGATATGAAAAGAAACAAGACAAGAAGACAAACCTTTCCACTTTTTGTCCTGTTACAAGATCCAGTTCGCGAAAGGAGATCCCGTTTTGCGTCCTATTAAAGAACTCAAACCCAAGCTCTCGTGCTGCAACGACAAACGCAGCTTCATCTGGAGACTCGGCTTCATAAGAGACATTCCCAGTCTCTTCATCGGTTTCGGGTATTGCCGTGTGACAGACGGCAAGTAATCTGAAAAACTTCTGTAACACGGCAGCTTGAGGCTGATTCACCCAATTCCCATTCATAACCCTTTCATCTTCAAAGTTAAACCCCTTAACCTTAGGAGCAGACTTGTCCACAACAACATCTAAATCTTCGTTAACCAAAGGCGAACCGCCGCTTCTCACAGCCATAGCTCTCTCAACCTCCGTTATACCACGTCCATAAGCCGTACCCGCGATAGAACACTTGATAAACTCCATAGAGTTGCAAGTTAAAGTCCCGGTTTTATCAGATAGAATGGTGTCAACCATACCAAGCTCTTCATTCAAATTCGAAGTCCTTGCCTGCGCTGGTTTATCCGTTTCTTCGTAATACATATGAATGTCTCTATTGATGAAAATGCTCTGGAGAACTTTAACAATCTCGATGGAAACATAGAGCGAGATAGGGATGAAGTTACTGTAGAGCATTATGGCAGTGAAGAAGTGGTAAAATGCAGCAACTGGAGCTTTTTCTGGATCAAAGAAGATCACTGTATCGTCTGGTTTCAAGTACCATCTCTCTGTTCTACCGTTTGTGAGTTTGTCTTGTCTTGTTTCCACTCCAAAGATGATTGATCCAACGAATGACATAAGAAAAACTATACCGAACATTAAGTAGATGATCTTGTCCATTTTCCTCTCGATCCTACTTCTCTTTGATGGAGGATCAGTTGAATTCTGTATCACCTGTTTTTTTTTTTCAATTCATCAAAACATTTGGGGTCTTTCTTAGAATACGAAAACGTTTAGGAGTTTTATCTAAAAATGTTATTATATAGTACTAATCTTGGCTGGACATTGTTAAATAGTGAAAAAAGGGAAAGATATCTACGCAAAAATAGAATGGTGGAATAATGTAAAAGCTTAAGGTGTTCACATTAGTCACGTAAACGCGGAACGGTGGAATGATTTTCTTGAGATTCCAATCACACATATTCGTAAGTTTTCTAAGATTATTTCCCATTAAAACAATTAATTTTATAATTATGGATGGGCATTGTATAGTGGAAATCATGTGTAAAAATAATTAAACAAAAATAAAGCAGAAACAGAGCAGACACAGAATGAGAGAGATCTGATGAAAGTGTGTGGTACCTTTGTGTCATGTCCGGTGAAAACGACAGCACCGTAAACATACTCGGTGTTACGAAGCTTAGAATCTCGGAGAAGAATCTGTTGGATAGACAAAGGAAACCTCTCTTCTTCGAGTTCCAAACTCCCAACGAACATATAAAGATTCACATTAGGATCTTCACATCGAACAACAGCTTTGAACTCTCTGAAATCAGAATCTTCATGTAACAACGAAGAAGTCGCATCTAGTCCTTGTTTCACTTTCAGATTCGTCTCTCCATCAAGATTCATCGTCTCTACGTAACAAACCGAATCCTCATAGCTCGATGACAGAAGCAAAAGATCAGCCGGGAAAAACTCGTCTTTCTCAACTCTCACTATGTCACCTACTCTCAGATTCCTCCATTCATCTTGCCGGAATATTCCATTTCCATCGTGTACTTTCACTTTTCTATTATTCACTTCAATATCCTGAAAACATAAAAAAAATATTAAACAAAGATCTAAAAGTTTGGATTCAAGATTTTCTTGAATTTTTGTTTAGGGTTTGTTTAAAGATCGGACCTGTTGTTTACGGTGCCAATCTTCGATAGCTTCTTTAACCATTGTTACGGTGATGACGAAAGCGAGAGGTAAGAGAGCACTGACGGCATCATAAGGAGAAAGATCAGTCAGAGATAAGATTCCGGTGACGAGGAAGTAGAAGTTAGCGACGCGACGGAACTGCTCGAAGAGAGACTTTGGGAAGAAAGAAGCGAGGGTGTATTTTGTTGACCGGACGTAGTTTCCGGCGTAGTTCCGACGTTCGGCTGCCGGAGAATCTGGTTCGTTACAGTAGACGACTCGAGAGAAACCGGGTCCTCCTATATTGGAATGGTCTTCTTGGATACTTGACTTACCGCAAGTGTATGAATAGATCCTGCTTATATGTAACCTTCTTCTTCTCCGACCACCACCTGCCATAGCTTTTAGTTGTTTTCTTCGTCTGAAAAAACAAGAAAATATCTTTTAGAAATGGGAGAAAAAAACCCACCAAAAGAAATTTGGGATTTTTTTGGAAGAATTTATAATCTCACAAGAAAGCCAAGTGAAATGAGATATACTTGGAGAACACACTTGGTTTCTTGGAGATTTTAGGGTGTTTTTTTTATTTGAGGGAAGAAAAGAATTAAAGAATGTAGAAATGTTGAATCTAATGGATATGGAAGATGAGTTATGTAGCCTTAAAAAAATGTGTGAAGCTTAGAGTTTTTTTTTTTCTATAAAGAGACCCAACTTTGAACGATGACTTTGAACGTTAACACTTTTTGGCTCGTTTATTGACTTTTAAACGGAGTTTTTTATTTATGTTTTAAATAGTATTTTTTCATGAGTGTTGTTTGCTTCGAAAAATATCAAAAATTTGTACGCGGGTATCTCATTTGCTCCGTCTCATAATGCCTGATTGAATTTTCCAAATTTTCTAGAAAAGAGCTTGCTTCTAGAACAGGGTCATTGACTAATTTATAATGTATTTCTCTCTATGGGTAATTTACTTTTCTCTTTTTCCGATTAATTTCTAAGATAATTCTAGTGTGATACTCCTAGTTGTTTGGTGATTGGCTAGGTGTATTGAAATAGACACATTGAAAACTTAAAATGGTGAGGTGAGGTCCAAATAAAAGCAGTATAAAGCTAAAGAAAATTGATCTAATAAAAAAGCAGTATAAAGCTAAAGTGTAAAATGGAGTAGTGTATAGGTTTGTTATATAATTATGTTAAGAACAAAAAATTGTTTAAAATGCGTTAGACGCGAATTTTGTAATCGGGTAACGTTCATGTGGCAACCACTGTAGCGAATTAATCACCATATAAAAATCGTATGATTATGTCATGCCGCAAGCATTTGTTTTTCTTTTTGTTATGGTTCTAGACACTTATGAAAATTAAAGAAATGGACAAAATGATATACGAGCTGGAAGGGGCGTGGATGGTAGCAATTAATTGGTTCGCTAGTTTTGTACTACTATTTGTTTACCTTTTGTATTTTCCTTTTTTCTTGAGGTGGAAGCTTCTTGGAAATTTATTTAATATTGGGTCTATGATTAACGAGAATTATGCGTTTAACTATGGCTTCTAGTACACTCATATCATCTCATTGTAATTCATGTAGTTTAGGAAAGAAAGCCATATTTGAATTTTACTTTAATCTACGCATGGTTGGTATAAATGAAACAAAGAGTTCAACAAACATTCAAAACAACGGAATTTGTAAATATAATGCTTTAATACGAACCGAACAATAACAGTGATAGTACACTACCAAAAATCAGTACACATACCTTATTTCGTTGTGATTTCAATTCTTATTTTAAAATGTTTTATGATAAAACATTATATTTCCGTTGGACCGAATATTTAAACCCCGTGATTAGAGTGTTAATCCAATACCAATAATTGTCATTTGTGAATCCAGCCATAAAGGTAAATTAAACGTTGTTCATGTGATATATTTTTAATACATACATGCATGATGCATTTCCAACACCTACTTGTATTATCATCATAATGTCTGGCTGCGCGACCATTCAACAATCAACACCATCTTCGTTCATCGATGTATGTATGTATATATATGAGTATAATATGATATAAACACATTATTGCTTTGACTATAAAATGTGCGGCACTCGAACGGTGGTTATAACTTTCTTGAAATTCTATTATTTAATATTAACTTTGGTAAATTAGGTTTCTTGGATAACGAAATTCTCACTAACCCATTTCCGGATTCATGGGCAACGTCTACACAATCGTGTGATGTAGAGAAGGGACTCGATTAGTAATATAATAGTCCTCTTATCTATCAAATCGGTTTATTAATCTCAATTAAGCTCAATAAAACCAGACCACGTCAGCACCTTTTTCGTGGCTGCTTAAAATTTCTGTATATTTCGTCATTTCAATTTATAAAACTAACCTTAACAATATAAGGTGAATAGTTGACTTTGGTAGTATTCTTGACTTTTTTAACACGTGACTCTTTAATCATCAATGACGTCATGGATTCATAATTGTCATTAAAATCACGACTATTCTTTTTTCCAGGATAAAAATAAGTAAACCGGAATCAAAGCTTCTAGATATCTTAAAAAAAAAAGTTCAGATCACCTGACAACCATTTATGAAACAGAATTCAATGGCAACAGATACATATAACTTAATTATACATATCTACCTATTAGACATGAATGCATAGGAGATTTATGCTGTTGTTGTTCAGACATTAATGTAATAATGATAAAGGGGAGAAAGCTTGGGAGTACTACGTGAGGAAATTTTTTCATCATTGGAGGTTAACTTTGATTTTTTTGTATTAGGTTTATCTTTGATTAAAACTCAATTTTTTATTCATTGTTTTTCTAACATCTAAACGCTATTATTTTAATCTGAATGTTGAGGATTAATTTAAAGAAAAATAGTGACATTCACTTGAGAAAAAAGCCCTTTTACATCAAAGATGAAACCCAACAGGATGAAAATGGGTTGCGTCTCCGATAACTGACAGTGTAAAGCCCAATGAGAAATCCGAAATCAACAAGAATATAAAGAACGCAAAGCCATCTTTTTTTGTTCAACTGACACAAAGCCTTTTTGTGTTAGGGAAATAATACGTAACAACTAATTATCCTGGATACACTTTCTGTAATATCTAATTAGGATTCAGAAAACCTAAGACTTTTTCATCAATGGATAGTCAATCAGATACCGATATAATGTTAATTTGTAAACAATAATAACTTGTAATGTGATACTATTATTCAAAAAATAAAATTTAAGTGACGTTTTCACTCAATCAATAACGATGTTGATAGGCTCTACGAATACAAAATATAACTCATTTTTTTTGATTAATTTGGGGGTATTCCAGGCCCATGAAGAGGCCCAGACTAATATCCAAGGAGAGGTACAGTCCACGGATAAACCCTTTCTTCGGGTATGTAAATGGACCCTAAAGTATGAGTCCATATCCGTGTTTTTGGTGTCTAAACAAATGTGATTTATTTTCGCGTAGCTGGAAAATCGAATCTAAAACATTTTGGCGTCCTGGTCCCACTCCCAACCACTCGACCACCAGCGCTCGGACAATATATAGCTCATTTTGGTCCATTATTTCTCACATTTCATGTAACTATTTGATTAAGTATTAAATTCGAGGTGTCAAATATGGGCAGTAAACTGTAATACATGCATGGGTTTATATATCATTTTTAAAGGATATTTTTAGTTTCCACGTTTGTACAATGTCATTGGTTAGTTATAATGGTTATCTTTTTAATTTTCTTGGTCGATTTGGTGTTTAGTTCGACTTTGACTTTCATATATAGTTGGGTCTTTCTAATATTTTTTCTCGATTTGTCAAAGGCTCAAGACTAACTAACGAACTTTTTTCTTAATTTTACAAAGACAAATGATGCACAATAATATGCTTATATATATTTTACACTTGCCTTAAACATAGTTAAAAATGAAAGTTTTTTGAAGAAGTCACAAGTTCCTTAGAGCTAAGTAAGCAAGAACCCTATAAAGAAACAACATAATGGCAAGAGCTAAAACATCCCACATCATATTCCCTATCCTCAAATTCTTGATCCCTTCATAATCCATAACGCTACAATGCAACCCTAAACCACATTCATAAACCTCAGCCCTTGTGTATTGAACCCCAACAAGAAGTTTATAACAATAGTGGCTAAAAGAAATATACTTCAACCACGCGATGAATCCCGGTATATGTTGGATATAGTATCCTCCAGCTAGTAAGAACACTAGCATTATCACCGAAGATAATGTTGCTGCTTTTTTTGCATCCATCAAGATTGCCCCTAAAGCTAACCCTACGCCTTGAGCCACTAGAACATTGTAGAGAACGATCATAAGGGTCATGAGGAATGTGGTTAAAGATGGTTTGAGACCTCCCATCCAATATGTGATTGTGACAAAAATAGTTGGAAGAATGAGTTCCATTGGTAAATCTCCTGCCGTTCTTGCTATGTAGTAAGAGGAGAGTCTGTAGATTCCTGAGGATCGCTCTTTAATGAGCATTGGTCGTTCTTGAGGGAATGTAAATATGGCGTTGAACAGAGGAAAGAATCCCCAGAATATCGAGAAGAAGAACAATAAACCAACCTGTTTTGGGTTTCATAATTGCATTTAGAATTTGAAAAAAAAAAAGATACATGGTTTTAACATTACTCAAATATTTACAAGAGAAAAGATAATCAAAATTTTAATATCACGATTTGGTATTTTTACCTGATCTTGTATATGAGCAACGCGAGAATGCCACCATAAGAGACCAGAAAGTAAAGAAACCGACATGACCATAAATATTCTAAGTCCTGAAAATGATTCATGACTTCTCTCCTTTAAACCTCTCTTCAGTAAAACTGAGAACTGCATCCACCAACTCGTTGGCCATCGATCTTCATATAAGTCCAAAACGTCATAGCGTCACAATAATTGTAATCACTATAAAAAAGAAGAAGAAGAAATGTTGCTGTTAAACGTTAATGGCCTTACTTGTTAAAGACTTTGCTCTTGACCCATTGACCTTTTGATCTTGGGGATGTGTTCTAGAAACTTCTTCTTTCAAAGGTGGATACAGGTTCTTTTTGTAAGAAGATATTAACGACAGTTTCACTGAGTTTTGTTCTTCAAGCCGATCTAATTTCCCATTTATGTCGACTTGATCATATTGCTTTGTATCCGAAGTAATGCCTGCAAAATATTCCAAAATATATCTTAAAACATATAATAAAAAGCAACATATAACAAATATTTATCGTCATATATAGTCAAAAGCAACGAATAAACACATGATTTATCCCAATATTAACAAACCTTTTATTTCTCTCTTTTAAGATAAATTAAAATTAAAAAGGACAAAGCTTGTAATAAATATGCAAAGAAAGGGATTAGAATTGTCATTGTCACATATCTCATGATGCATGATCAAAACCAAAAAAAAAAGTGTTTAACTTTACACCCGAATTTTGCTGTTTAATTTATTTTAAAAAGAAAATTCGAATAGATTTATGTACCTACCGTTAGCAAGATCAAGCACGAAATCAGCCGGGTTAACGAAACTGGACCCGGGTTGAAACCCAATAGAACCAAAATATTCCATAACCCGACCCGAATCTCCACTATATATTGGACTTCCTTCAGACAAAACCAACACTTTATCAAACATCCCATAAAGCTGACTCGACGGCTGATGAATCGTCGTCACCACCGTCCGACCACCACGCGCCAACGTTCTCAACGTGGCTACTATACGCGCCGCCGTGGTGGAATCAAGCCCTGACGTAGGCTCATCAAGAAGCAACAAACTTGGGTTCACGAGCATTTCTTGTCCAATACTAACCCGTTTTCTCTCCCCACCCGATATCCCTCGGACTAACCCGCCTCCTATCACACTGTTGGAGCAACGGGTCAACCCAAGATCCGAAACCACCGTTTCCGCCTGCTCGATTTTCTCTTTCCGGGTCAGTTCTTTAGGTAAACGGAGCAAAGCCGTGTACGTTAGCGTCTCCATTACCGTTAAGTGCGGGTAGAGAACGTCGTCTTGCGTAACGAAACCCGTTTTACGTTTCACGGAGCTTGTAAACGGTTCTCCGTTATAACTAACGGTGCCTGAAAGCTTCCCTCTTAAACGTCCGGCTAACGCTGTTACTAGCGTTGTTTTGCCACTACCTGATGGACCAAGCATCGCTAGTAGCTCACCTGGCTTGACTATACCGCTTACATTATTAAGGACTAACCTGTTCGGTTTTGGTTCTTGTGAACCGAACCAATAGCTTGTTTTCCCGGTTTGCGATTTGATAGTGTACGTCAACTCCTCAAACTGCATTTTCATACACAAAATAAAGTGAAAAAAATGAGAATTTGTTTTCTGGTATGCGACTAAAAAAGTTAATAAATGGATTGTATATATAAAGAATATAACGACCTTGAGGATTATAGGACGTAAAGATTGGCGTAGGACCGAAGATTGTCTTGATTGGTGACTCGGACCATCTTGTTCGTCGTCAAGGCATGGGATTACATGACTTGGAGAGCTAAACCGGTTTTCTTGAACCGGGCTTGCTTCGTTTCGATTTGCGCCCGGTATTATCGGAAAGCTAGATTCTTGCTCATTAGGAGGCATCATGTCGACGGAGAGAGAGAGATAGTGAGAAAGAAAGACAAATAGAAAGATTTGGTGAGTAGAGTTGAGAAGTTCACATGAAATGTGATGTGTATATAAAGGAAAAGAAGTGGGGACTATTTATGGAGGGAAAATTAAGTTGGAGAGAGTATATACTTTCTTCATAGCGCAATTAATTAAATTTCCACTTTTAAAAAAAGATATAATGTCAACTTATTCATTTCTACAAACTTCACACACTCGTTAGCTGATAAATATTTGTATAGATATATATATATATATATATATATATATATAGTGCATTTGTCGCTAAAGTAACATGTTATCTAATATATTTTTCCATATAGAAACTGATTAAGTGCTGTTCAAAAAAAAAAGAAACTGATTAATTGTCGCCAACCATTTTTCAATTAGATAAATGTTCTTTAGTCATCAGTTAGACATATGCAATTTAAGTATAGATCATTAGTCAGTAACTCAGTATGATGTTCAATCGAGCGTCCAGCGGTTGCAAATACGAAAATAAGTTTGCTTGTTAATTTGTTAAGACATCAGAGCAAGAAGAAAATGCAGTTAACCCGGTAATGCAATTGGCAAAAAAAGCAAGAGACAAAAGTCATATCTTCTTGAACACGTAGTATGTTTATGACGTCATAGCATGGATAAAAACTAAAGTATTTTTTGAAAGTGACAAAAGCAAGCATTTTTTTTCTTTGTTTCTAGACCATATTATGTCAATCATATTTCTAAATATTTGATTTTAGATATATACCTAATAATTTAGATATCAGATTTTTTTTTAAATTATCAATTAAAATATGATTTAAAGTAAGTTAACCAATTACAAAAATATAAGATACAATTGGTCACACAACTTTGATAAAATTAAAATTAATTAAAATAATGTCAAATATTTTGAACTAAAAGATATTCTCCAAAATATCAAATAAAAAATGAAAAATACATGATTATACCTAAATTAAACAAAGAGTCAGATGAACCAATTAGTATTTCCTAAAATTATTTATTTTTGATATTTTAGTTTTTTTTTTGTTCCAGCAAAATAGACATTTAAACTTTTAATTAATGCATTTTATTTTTGTAAGAAAAATTATTACAATTCATTTTGGTTACAACATTATAATAATTTATTTAATTTTTATTGGTTATAATTATTGAAGACGTCGTACTATCATGCATATAAGCATGAGCTGTAAGCATTTAGTAAGTGGTATAAAAATACTATTGGAAAATGGAAATACAACTAGAAAAAATTAACATGTAAAAATGAAATTAGTGAAGTAATAAGTTTTTTTAAAAATATTTGTATAAATGATAAAACTTCAAGAATAAAGGAATAGAGTGAATAGCATTTATGAGTTTTCATTAATGCTGAATATTTATTTTTGTAATTCGCCGAATTAAATTAAGAAACGTAGCTGGAGAAGAAAAAAAAAGAAATGAACATTATTGGTTTGAACCAAAAAAAAAAAACAAAGAACATTATTGATTTTATAAAGTGATTGGATTTGACACCCAAATAGAAAGCTAAGAAGAACATTACAGAGCAAAGTTATGCCTCACTGCAACATATTTATTCTAGAGATTCCATTCAAGGATCAGGCCTAACCAATACAGCTGTATATATATATTTCTTTCTTGTCCAACTATTTTTTTTTCTTTTCCAACTATATCTTAATAGGTATTTTCTCCATATTAGAATAAATGTCATTTTAAGTCTTGTTTTAAAATTTCAATGTAAAATTTATTAATAAAATTCTTCCATTTATTTTTTTATTGGTTGAAATATGATTAGATATATAGGTAATTGTGTTTTTATTTTGAAAATATACAAATTTATATGTTTTATTAAACTATATGTATAAATCTAAAACGACATTTAAAAAAACACGGTGAAAGTAGTTAATATTTATTAAGTACACACAGCCATAAATATAAAACTTAGAAATTTACAACCATAATTACGACAAAAATTGTTTAGATAGTTCATAAAATACATGTTCAAAAAACAAATAATTTTTTTTCTAAAGTACGATTTAAAATATTCCTTTAAAAGATCAATGGATTTAGTTGAATTAATTGTGTACATGACATTTTTGAACTTGAATTTATAACTAATGATCTCACTTATGATAATCAAATAGATATTACTCATAATTTACTGGACTCTCAGTATGAAAATAATTTATGTTCGAACATTCAAATTTTGAAAAATGCGACCAATATATATATATGCTTTGTGTTATATATAAATGTATAAAGACACTGGCAATTTTGGAAATAGTTACATGTAAGAATAAATTATCACATTTGCATATTTTTATATCAATTCTGGATACAGATTGAAGAAAAAAAAGAATTGTTTCTGGAATAATAAAATATAGATTGTCATACGACTTTTGGAAACAAGAAAGAGAAAATAGTTTAAAAACATTAAATTTGTAGAGAAATTATACAAAATGGAAATGAAAGATGAAGAAATTAAGTGCAATTTCTGATCTAAATAGTAACATGTCTGGATATGTAATTATTTTCTTATCCTATCATTTTATTATAATTATAACATTTGCCATTTGCTTTTGCCATCATCGGAGAAAAAAAAGAAAGAAGAGGAGGAGAAGAGAGGAAGAGGAGAAGAAGAGAGGAAGAGGAGGAGAAGGAGAGAGAGAGAGAGAGAGAGAACATGATGAAAAGAAAATTTCATAACGATTAGACAGGAAAAGGTAAAATGAAAAAGAGAATATCAAAAAAAATTATCTAAAAACATGTTAGTAATGATATCTTACTAATAATATATTATATATTATTTGATAACACATAATATATATGTTATTTATGTGATATTTTATGTTATTATCGTATAATAGTGTTAGCGGGCAAAAAATGTATTAAATATTAGCGTCTAACAATGTTGTCGTCCAAAAAATGTATTATATATTATCTGATAACACATAATATATTTGTTATTGATATGATATTTATGTTATTAACGTATAATAGATGTATAATATATCACCGGATAAANTTATTTATGTGATATTTTATGTTATTATCGTATAATAGTGTTAGCGGGCAAAAAATGTATTAAATATTAGCGTCTAACAATGTTGTCGTCCAAAAAATGTATTATATATTATCTGATAACACATAATATATTTGTTATTGATATGATATTTATGTTATTAACGTATAATAGATGTATAATATATCACCGGATAAACAATAATTATCATGTTGAATGTTAATATTAGTTGATATCGTAGTTAGCGTACAACGAAATACCACTTTTTATCAGCGGATGAATTGTTTTTCTGGTAATGATATACTTGTAATATTTCTGAAAACCAAGGATTAGTTAGGTATAAATATTTTTTCTCTTTTTTAGAAACTCAATTTAAAATTTCGAAATGTTATGGAATTAATTTTTGAAGTTTGATGTAATATTAAACAAAATCACTCAATTTTGTAAGCCTAAAAACGATCTTGAAAGAAAAGTAAAATCAGGCGACAATATATACCTACGGAAATATATATCACGAATATTGAATATCATGTGGAAAACGACTAAATGATTTTCGATATTGATGGGAAGCAGAATATTATTACGACACGCACACATATGTAGTATAAAATCTATTGAAAATCATATTCAAGGATCAAGATTTATATTTTCTGTAAAATTATACTAAATTTATACATAGACAAGCAAAATGAATGAATTTATCTGCTATTTTTTTGTTTCTTAAATGTGAGCCTGAATAAGAAAACTTCTTTTGAGTGTACAAAAATCCTGGTGCAAAAAAAAAAAAAGAAGTTTTGAAATTCAACCATGCATTTCACTCTCCAAACACACTGTCTTTTACGTATATACATTATATGCAACGAGATCAAACATATTGGTGTCATTATATAGTCCAAGTTCATTCAAAATATACTATGTGTTGTCAAATACATAATGTAAGTAAAAAGAACTATATATCAGTTTAAGTTTTTGTACAAATCAATTTTCAAGGTTTTTGTTAAGTTTCGATCAATACATGTGTTAAACCTTTTTAGTAATAAAGGTTTATCTATAGATGAATTTACTTATGCCATGGTCTCACACTTTATCTATGCCAAGGTTTAAAGGTTTTTCTTTTTTAGCAATAAAGGTTTTTTGTACATATATAATAAAATTAAGAGTGGGAAGCTTCTTTTTTCTTAATATGTTGTTTATTTAGTGGATAATCGATTAGACTATCAAAACAATTATAATTTTATTTTGGGTCTAATCTTAAAAATTAGAAAATATATGTTATATTACATTATAAAATTATAACTCATAAAATAACTGTTGGATATAAAGACTACTTATACAGCTATATTTTGAATTATGAAAATATATATAATTGTAAGAAAATTTCCTTATTCTCATTTATTTTTACAGTCAGAGCAAATATAACTACAATAAATGCTTCAGTAAGTAATTTATAATTCAACTAATCTTCTACTTATTTCTTTATTCTTAATTTCCTTATTTTGGCAAATTATGTAAATTAATAGAAGGTAGATGTTGGTATTAAGTATTAGCTTTGCGAACAACTTTTGTTTCTTTTAGAATCACCTTTTCTTTGTAATACACCAGCAATTTGTTTTAGAAAAATCAGGTTTGGTGGTCATATCTTAAACCAAAATTAAATAGATAACCATAATATAAACTTAGTTATGATATTTATATAATATATATAATATTATCTTCCATCTTTCACATAAATTTTTTCATATTATTACAATTTATAATTTCACATGTAATAAAAAATAACCACAGTTTTCATGCACAGTATTTATAATCGTCATACTTTATAACCATAACTTTTGGGTTGGTGTGATAATGTGAAAATATAATTTTTGGTTAAACATACAGACAATAACTTTAATTTTATATTTCAACATTGTTTGTTTATACTATCTAATTATGTTCTTATTATACAAATATGTAGTTAGTATGTCTATGTATTTTATATAAAATTATTTTCCGAGTTTCATCTATATATATTAGCTTAGATTTTAGATTTTAAATTTTAGGTTGAGTTTAGATGGTTTATTTCGGGTGTGGGTTTTAATTCGGATATGAGTTGGTTTATTTTGGGTTTATATATAGACCAATTGAATTTTCAAAATTTATTCATTTAATTCGCGTCAGTTTATTTTGGGTTTGAGTCTGATTTTGACTTTTTTACCAAACTCGATCGTTTATTTTACATTTGGGTTTGGTATTTTTGTGTTTGGTTTCAGGTTTTTAGGTTCTTTTTTAACCAAAATAACTGGTGTAATGAAAAAAAATTAGAATATTTAGGTTTCGATTTTTTATTCTAAGAAATCAACCCTAAAATTCTATATTATTTATATTCTATCTAATATATGTAATGTTATTATTTCATATTAAACAATCAAACCTCAAAGTTTTGTGTTCATATTGGAACTATCTTATTAAATAATAAATATGGTATTATGATAACTAGAGATATGATGAATTAAATTTTTATATATAGATATTCTAAAGTTTTATGGCCATATATATCATATTTATCTTAATTTATTACCAATTCAAAATATGTATATGATGAAAAGGCAATAGTATAATTACAATTTAAGCGATGGTTAAATTTTTATTTTTTTAATACTATAACTATATTTTTAATATTGGTAGCTACTATGAACATTGACTAAAATTTCCATTGTTTTACTAAGAATATATGATACAAGTTTACCCAACCAAAGAAAACAAAAAAATACGTAACCATATAGGTTAACCTTATTATTTATCTTACATGCTCGTCCAATATAATACAAGTTGGAATTATTTTCTATTCAATGGAAAAAGAAAAAACAAAGTCTTATACTTTTGCGTTCAAAAAAAAAATCTTATCGTTTTACCTTTTTTTTTCAAAAGACAAAATGAGAACATAATTACCATATACTTATTTTGGATGGAGGGCGAGGTGTTGCCCCAAAAGCTAAAAACTTTACTTTGAATCTGATTCAATGAAGCATTTATTTATTTTATAACGAAAAAATCAGTCACTGCATGAGGTAAGATTATTCATCCAAAATGGAATAGAATTAAGGGATCATATGATAAATTATATACACTCGGTGAATCAATAATCAGTATTAAAGTTGAAATTAATTATTAATTATTAATTAATGAATGCTATCCCGTAAATATAAATGACACCTCTGAGCTTATATGTTTTTATTAAATAACGGTTTTTTTGGAATTTCATAACATTTTAATTCACTTTCTTAGAGAGAAGTGAAAAGGGAAATTTGTTCGTGTTGTGTGTGTGATTATTATTGGCTTGCTCTCGAACGTGGCACTTGGTTGTTCGATGACAACGATTTGGGTAAGATTGTGTCCTTTCTTTCTTAAAGAAAAAGATAGTCTCCGTTGAATCATAAATCAAAATATGCTCCAAACCTTTCCTTCTTGTCTTTTTCGCTAAAAGAAAATCATTTTAGAAAAATCTGCTTTTTTTTTGTCAAACAATCTACTTTCTTTTTGAAGTTTGTTTAACAAATAACCAAAAATAAAAAGTTTTGAGAGAGAGGATAGA
>KE155076.1:74955-85082 GCA_000411075.1 Sisymbrium irio | reverse complement strand
AAATGAAACATAAATGTAAACAAAAGAGGATATATATACATGAATGAAATTGATGAAATGTGTATATTAAATCCCAAATGATGATAAGAATTGGAAAATGATGTAAATGGTGTGAGTAAGACAATATATGCTATTTAGATAAATCGATTGTAATAAAAAAAAAAGATGACACATTGTAAGAACAATAAGGATATGAGAAATTTTGTAAATCTTGTGAATCCGTATTATATACCATGCATGTGTCGAAAAATAAACCAACACATTGGTAAAGTACTCAAAATAATAAAGCGGAATAAAAATGAAGGAGTCTTTTAACAATTTGGTTTGTAAATCGCCATAGATTTAAAAGTAAAAAGAGTACTAGCAATGTAAATGATGGAGTATTACTAGTAAAGTAAACTAAAATCAGGAATTTTAATAAAAGTATATCAACATATGTAAACAAAGAAGGAAAATGAAATTCAAAACAACAACTGAAAGTAAAGTCGAGGATCGAACCACTTACACAACTAAGCCGAGACAAGGGATAATTTGAGGTTTTTTTCAGGCAAGGGATCAGGAAAGACATGGCAGGACAAGCGAGTTTGGTCCATGTCATTGTAAACATCATCATATAAACATTAATAGAAGATATGTAAACAGAGGAGAGTATATAGACATGAATGGAAATGATGAAATGTGTATATGAAAGCACATATTGGGGAAATTTCTAAAATCTTGTGAATCTGTATTATATAGCATGCATGTCTGGAGAAATCAACCAAAACAGTGTAAAACTAAAAGGAGCCATAGATTTTAAAGTAAAGGAGAGTACTATCAATGTAAATGAGGGAGTATTACCGGTAAAATAAACTAAACCAAGGAATGTTAGTAAAAAAACACGTTGAAGGTCGATTAAGTTATCAACATATATAAACGAAGAAGGAAGAAGATAAACAGTGATATTAATTGAGATCTAACCGAAACTGAAGGCGATTTAGAATACTATCATATTGTCAACATAAAAAACGTAAATTCGGGGACGATATTAACGATGTTGAACAGTGAACACTAAAATAAGAACAGAGCGTAAAACAATAAATTGGAAACAAAAATGAAATTCAAAACAACAACTAAAAGTAAAGTCGAGGATCGCACTAATTACACAACTAAGCCGAGACGAGAGATTGAGTATATGGAGGAAGAAAATCGAAGGACGAGATATCGTTATGTGTCGAAGAAGAAGATGGCAGTGAATTTGACGGTGAAGCGGTGAGAATCTGTCTGCAAAGAGACTTGCTGCGTATGAAGATGTAGAAGAGCGAAGAGAGAACCGAGAAGTTTGAAGATAGAGGAGAGTAGGAAGCGTGTGAGGGAAATGAAAGGACCGGATGAAATGAGGAGAGAGAGAGGGTGTTAGACGTAAAGATTTTGATCGGATTAGCCTCGTGGGAAATATTCGTTGTGTCAGATACAAAATCTTGGGTAAATGTCATTATTATAAATAAAGAGAGTAAAAACGGTTTATCACAAGACCAAAGAGTTAGTTTTTATATTACGTAATTAGGATGAACAAAAATACATATTAATTAGTCAAACCGAGACAGTCAACCAAATTTCCTTTAAATATATCCTAGAAAACAATTTGTTTTATTGTGATATATATGCAAGTTAGGTAAGAACGCATAGCTTCGGAAATTTTTATATGAAGTCGAATAAAAATCAAATCCTCGTACAGTGCAAATATTCTATACAGATAAGAGAATATATCGACCTTTAGCTAGATTGATAGTTTTTTTCTAGGTCAAGCAGCTATTATGTTTGATTATCCTAGATGTAGTGCCACAGGAAGAAACTTTACTATTCTTTTAAGCTTACATGTTAAAGAAACTCTGATTACTATCACCTAAGCTGATGAAAAATCACATTTCAAACGAGAAAGGCAGAAAGCATGGAGCCAATTATTATCGCATGCAAATGCAACTTTAAAGGCATATCAATGTCTTATTGAATTCGACAACACTGCAAACATCAGCCAATTATTATTATTTATAGGCTTTCTTTTTTGTCGCGGAAAACTACTTGACTTTTAAAGAGTCGAATTTTAATCCAGTCCAATATTTGCATCACGGGGAGTCGGGACGTGGTACCTAATTGATTTATCTAGTTAAAAACTACCAGTATTTTCGAGAAACTTCGTTTACCAAAGTGTAATTCTTAAATGATAACTTAATTCTCATAACAGTACGTGTGAAAAAGGAACAAACGATAAATTCAAAATATATTCCATGATAAGTTTCAATTACATATCTTACAAGATTTATGAATTAATGAAGTAATCATTAACGGGCTTATGTGATGAAGCGTATCAGAACAAAAAAAAAAATAGCGTATAAACAAATATCCAAGAATTTGAGACAGCTTTTTAGTTTAAAGTGAAGTAGAAAAAAAACGACAAAAAATTGAAAATTTTTTTTTTTTAGTATTGATGATTTTATAGTCTTTTTACAAGAATTAAAATATAAGTACAAACAGAAACGAATTGAGAGATTTGTTAGAGTATAGCCCGGTTCGTGAGAAAGACGTTGTGATCAGCTATCAACATTCAAATTAAAACAATAGAAACAGAATCTTGATACGGATTGAAAAGGTACAAACAATCGCCAGATAAAAAATGAAATGCAATTGTTACTGATTCATTTAGCGTTTATTTAACAAGTTTATTTGTTAAGGTGGAGATCAATTCAATTCTGCCACAACAACTGAGAAAAGCAGTTAATAGTGTTTTATGGTATTGTACTTCCCGTGATGATATGTTTAATGTTTTATCACGATTGTTGGTCGCAACAATCATGGAACGAACATGATCTATATGTCTAAGTAATTTTGTATTTTTATATAAGTCATACATTAAAATAATAGCAACAAAGTTTTAGCAATTTTCTAAGATACTTAATTTAAATTAATAGATATAATTACATATAAATAACATATTAATATTCAAAATTCTAGTGAGCATAATCAAAGATTAAATGAAATTTACAGATATTTTATCAATACATATATTTATATTATTATGTGGAATAATGGCATCTATTGCAAGGTGAATGGAGAGAAGTTATGTGATGCTTGGGTCCATAAATGGCAAGAGAACATTAAGATTCCCAAATTTTTCCACTGGGTTTGTGAAGAGATAAAGCAGTCCAAAAGCAAAAGTCCTATTGCAAAGGCTTTTACATCATAGCAAAAACATGCTATTTTTATCTAGATACACGTGAGTGAATTCGAAACAGAGAAGAAACCTGCTTTGACATATTAATCCATTTTCATAAATACTTCTTTCTTTTATATATGATCACAATTACTTCAGCGGTGGTCTTTTTATCAGATGTAACAAAGTATTCGAATGTTGAAAATCTATTTGAGTCTCATCATGCATAGGATTCAGGAAGATCTTAGCATATTACATCTTAGCATATTACCAATAGTAACGTGTTTGATTCGATACTTTTTCGACCGGGTCCAAACTTTCGAATACTCGTACATTTGGGCACGGGCATGATGTATGGGTATACGAATAGTTACTTCATCATACTCGCTTGTACAAGTACCCACTGATTGATAGATAGGTCGGGTACGAGTAGCGTGATTTTTTTTGTATATACGTATATATATTCTACAATTTTTATTATTATATGTTACGTAACTAAAGTGCCTGATTTTCGTTGCATATATTCACTTTTGTTTATATAAAAAAAGCATTCACTTTTCTAATTTATCTCAACCTGAATTTATTTTTTTTGGCATATCTCAACCTGAATTTAATATAAAATTTATTTTGAAAATGAACGCATATAAAGATAGGTAATTTTACCATGTACTGAAATGACATTTGCTAATATTTTTCTAATTTTCAAGTTAATCATATATCAAAATTACTCGATTTTTTAAATTTAATATTTAATTATATTCATGGCATTAATATTTTTGGTACAAAGTGTTTTTCATGGCAACATCTGAAAGGTTTTTGAAGATGATTTAAACGAATAAGATTTGAAAAAGGATTCGTTTTTTTTTTTAATTCAGGATAGATCCCAGATCTATGGAAAATCCTAAAACTGATAATTTAGAGAAGAAAAACCCATAAATAGACACTCCTCCCAATTTTTCAAATAAACTATAAGCATAGATCCATATTCGTGTGATTAAATAGGAAAATATTTAATAATTTCACATTTAACGGGAATCAATCCTTGGCCTGCAGATCAACTTCTCCCAAATGAAAACTATTAGACCACCACCACTCGATTGGGTTTGGATTTTTAGAGACTTAAAATCTAATAAAAAATAAATTGATAGCGTAAACAGTCTTATCTCAACTCGTATCTTTTTGTTTTAGACAAATTTCTTAAACTCTTTCATCTAACTTTTCAAATGACAAAAAGCTCGACACAACAATGAAAACCTAAGGCAATCGATCCAACAAACCTCGAACCAAAACTAAATTCGAATATTGCTGAATAAAGTGGTATACATATTAAACCCAATTGTTTTGAATCGAACTGGGCTTGAACCGCCTGAAGCTGCATTGGGCCAACACATAAGAGAGAGGTAAATTAGTGCTTTATTCTCACGTCAGCGACGTGAAAGTGCCTCGTAAGATAAACAACTTGGTATGTACTGGTTACTAGTTAGGTAAGAAAGATCCATGCATTTAGCATATCTATAAGTTGCATCAAAGGAATTGGCCTCTAAAATGTGTAACGTTTTCCAATTCCTTGAATTTTGAACTGACATTAATTCGAAATTGTAACTAAGTTATAAGTAACATTTGATTCGTTCAACATACAAAAGATGCACGATGTGTTTTAGTGCAGTTAATATCTTGATTCGTTAATGTGTCGCACTCCACGTTGGCAAAGATTTGTTGACTAGTTTTTTTTAGGCGATGAAACGATACCCAATATTGTCGTTTGGTATCTTGTTAAGCTAAAACTTTAGTCTGTTATACCCAAACAAATCTAACGATTGTATGTTAATTGCTTGGTTGTCCGAGAGGATGTCCAATCATGTTCTACTTTTCTAAGTGTATGTTAATTGCTTGGTTGTCCAGAGAACCGGTAAGTTAGCCAAATGCTAAGGTTGGTTTGGTTATATTGATTTACATGATCTTTGCTACTCCTATAACATAAGAGATGTGTTCTCCAAAAAAGTCGTATTTATTTTGGTTAGTTTTGCTGGCACTCGTACAGCAGCTGGTTGATTTATCAAGTTTGGTCGGTCCCAGTTTTCAGAATTAGCTGTAACAAGAACAATTAACAAATAAAAATAACTAAAGTAGTGTAAGTTTTTCCAACTTGTTGAAACGTCACTTATGTTAGTGTTATTGAGATGTCACTTGTAATGCTGTGGAAATTATGGACGGCAGAGCTGGCCGACCAACTATTTCTGTACCACTCCTTTCCTACAGAAAAACAAAAACTTTGTTTTTACCATTTAAAGTATTATTTATAAAAAATAATTGTAAAGATAATTTTCAACGGTTACGTTTTACTTAGACCATCTTCAATTCAACGCCATTTTTCCTTTTTCACTGCATTTTACAATAAAATCTACTCCATTTTACAGTGGAACTTTTTTTATTCACAACACGGTCCTTTAACTATTAAATATTATTATATTTGTATTTAAATAAAAGTTATGGTATTTATTGATACACAAATTATATCACAAATAATATAATTCATTATTGAGATTACTAAAAATTAAAAAAACAAAAACAACATATATTTAAAAACTTAAAATCATAAAATAAAATTTAAAACAAAAATACATAAATTAACTAAACTAAAATAAAAACATAAAATACTACTAAATTAATAATTTGGTAAATTACTTCCAGATGCACCAAGATCATTAAAATAGTGTCCAAATGAAGTAGATGGAGGAGGAGCTTCTTCAGATCTTCGTTAATCAATCCGTTTTTGTAAAGTTTTTGTTTGCTCAGCTTGTATATATGCACGAATATTCAGATCTTGTATGGAACTCAAATCTCGAAGTAACATTTTGTTTTCTTCTTTAGGTTCTTTTATAGCATAATTCTTACTTTGAATATCCAAAAGATGTTGTTTTTGTGCACTTGTCTTCTTTAACTGCTCCAAAAGTTGTCTATTTCCTTTTTCTATAGTGTTGATAACAAGAGATTCTTTATCATCATTTTTTCTTTTCAACTTGGATTTTTTTACTCCAATTGGTCGTTGAGTTGGAGATCCACCAATTATGTCATCATCATCAAAGTTCAAAGAAAAAGAAGACAAACCTGGAGATGCTTCTGTAGTAGATTCATGTGTAGGGTTTTCTGATTCTGAAGATATATATCCAAAACCACACAGATTTTTTGCATGGATAACACCACCATTTTTGAACTTTTCAAAATTTTTGATAATATTCCAAAAAAGAGGTGTTACATGACATAATGACTACATGTGTCATTTTGCATAATATGATTATTGAGGATGAGCGTGATCTCAATGCACCAATTCAAATTGGAAGAGATGATCCACCTCCAGTGGTCGAAACAGCTGATGATGAGAGTGCTCGATTTCAAGAGTTTCTTACTCGATTTAGAGAAATCAAAAATAAAGAAGCTCATTTTTCACTTCGAAATGCTTTGATTGATCATTTGTGGGAAAAATACACTCATGAAGATGATTAAATCAAAATGTAGTTTTTTATTATGTGGTGTAATATTATTTTCTTTATATAAAAATATTTAATTTTAAATAAAATTTTAAATGATTTTAATTAGAAAAACAGATCAAATTCATTATTCTACTAAATGTAAGGGTATAAATACCCTTAATGCAAAAAAGTTATAACTAATAAAAAAAGAATATATTTTATAATATTTTTTTTATATGGAAAATGGAGGTAGGATGGAGTAAAAACCAATTGCATTTTGCAGTCACTCCATTTTGCAGTGGAAAATGGCGTAATAGGTTGGAGATGCTCTTATACAACAAAGACTCCGATAAATATATTTGCATTCACACGCTATACCTTAACAAATGACTCGTAATTGCACCGCGATGTTCTATAAAACTCCACGATAGTTGGAATCGCATTCTAACGAATGACTTACTCCACAAGATTCCACGATCGTTGAAATCACATCCTGGCGAATTGACTCACATCCACACGACTCGACGACAGTTAAAATATATTTGCATCTCATCATATCCTAACAAGCGATTTCTATACCACGCTGCTCCACAAATTTCACGATTGTTGGAGTTTACTTGTTCCCGTACGTAGAAATATACTATATATTCAGTTCAAATACTTTTCTATCAAAGTTGCAGGGATCATTTTGTAAATACGATCTGGTTTCGATTTGTTCGGTTTGAAGATTAATGATGGCTAGACGGTGGATACCGAAGACTTGGTGTTTCAATGTCATGTAAAAGTTGTATTATACTTAATAAGTTTCTTCCCAATTCTACACATTAAAAGCCTGGTTGTAGTTGTATATATCAATATCGTAGGTTGGATTCAGATAAAGCGCGCATGCTTGCTACTAGTTAAGTCATAATGAACCAAAAAGAAAAATAGTACACCAAATTCCAGCTTATCATCCTCACAAAGTCAAGAACTTGGACGTTAAAATTTGAAAAATTATCAAAAATACGAAAGAAAATAAAAGAAAAAAAGCAAGCATGTTGGTGTAGAGTAGGTGTGTGGAAAAAACCACACATAAACATCGTTTCATTGGTTCGCTGTTGCCGTAATTCGTCCCATCATATTTTACCCGGGATGTGACAATGATGTGTTTATATATAGTTTTTCTTGATTTAAATTTCTCTTTTTTATATAAATTTGGAAAACTATTCAATTTATTTGATACAAAATACAAAAAAAAAAAAATTCAAATATTTGGTAATCAACATTAACCTCTACACCTAAAAAAGAAAATCATACGTCTAAGTACATAAAGTAATTAATTGTGAGTTAAAAGAAGAAACAAGTATTTCATTGCTAGCTAAAATCGTCTGTAACATACATAAATCATAATTGCGCAAACTTAATATCGACTGAATCGTCCGCATCCAATAAAATAATATTTTTATAAAAACATACTATAATTTAGCATCAAGACACTTTGACTTTTATATAAATAAGATATTGTTTCTATTCTTGTATAAAAAACATTGCGTTTTGATTTACGAACACGAAACATTGCGTTTATGGTAAGGTTTAATAACAAACTAATGTGTTCGAGTGGGAAAAAGTAGAGAAATTTGTCAACCCCGTAACCCCACTTTTGATGAGACATTGATCGAGATCAATCGCACACCTTCTTGTCTCCTTAAATCGATATGTAAACAGTGAGAAATTATGATTTTGCTTTTAGAATATTTTAAGGTTTTTAGATTTGTTTTAAACTTTAATAAATTAGTTACAGTTATTTCGACAGCAAATCTGTATAAAAAATCCGAATCAAAACTGAGTTTTTACTTTCTTTCCCATTTTATAAGATGTATAAGCAATTTTTTTGTAAATTTTATAAAATGCTATACAAGCTTTTATAGAAAAGATAAATATGATTGATTTTTGTAACTATTTATAACATTTTAATTATTTATTATTTTTATTAAGTATTAAACAGTGTTCAAATATTAATTTTTTATTTGAAATGCTTTTTAAAAATTGGCATTTTTAAGAAAAAAAACTTATATTTTAGGATACAGGAAGTATATACTTTCCTTTGCTGGATATGATTCGAAGCTGACAAACCAATAAATATAAATAGATAACAATACTATTTGGTGTGTAAAAAAGACAATGTAAATGTCGATTTGGTGTGTGATATGTCTTATTCATAAGTCCCAATGGAGACAGTCCCTTAATCTACGGTTAGGTGGTGGCTGCTCACCTTCCTCTGTTGTCTCACCTCTTCCTTTTTCTCTTTTCTTATCTTCCATCACATCCAACTTTCTTTTTTAACTAATAAGACAATCTCTGCTTCCAATTCTAAATTTATGAAAATCTAAAAATCGGTAAAGTCCAACAAGACCGGACCAATTAACTTTGATTTTGGTTACTATCTGGATGATTCATAAATTAGTCAAGCGCCGTATCTTTACATTCTCTACCACGTCACTCACAAACATTTATAATTTTATCATTTTAAATATCAAAACTATAAATTTTATGAAAATTATAAATGTCATTTATTAATTCTTATACGTGAATTAGACCAAAATTACTAAAAACGTGAAAGTACCTTACTATATAGAAAAAATTTATACGTGAAAGTAGTCGAGATATAAACAAATAAACAGTATAAATGATATAAACCTAATACTTACAAAAGGTCAAATATAACTTTTTAAAATATATAAATAAGTATATAACTAAATTAGTTAATTAAAATGAGCCCCCACAAACATTAAAAACTCCATTAAAGACCAATATAAGAGTGCACTAGAGGTCCACTCCAAACTTCATTAACCGTAAGTCTCAGTTCCATTGAAAAGCATTAAAAAGCTCTGTCTCTGTCTCTTGTAGCAGTTTCGTCGAAAGAGATGAAGTCAATCTTATCAAGCACTTCTCTCGACTCTTCGTTCTCTCTCTCTAAACGTTACTTCAACTGGAAGAAGAAGAAGGTTCAAGAAGAAGACGACGAGGAAGAAGGAGACGAAGAAGACTATCACCACAACAACAACAACGAAGAAAAGATATTGACCCGTATCAACTTTTCTTCCGACCCGACCCGACCGGATCATTTCGACACTCGACAGATAATGAAAAAGAAGAAGAAAAAGACTATCGAGAAGATCCGTTACGCGCTCGGGTTTGCTAACTCGGGTCTGGGTTTCCGGGTCGTGGGTACATTATTCGGAAACCGTCGTGGACACGTGTATTTCGCGGTACAGGATGACCCGACCCGTTTACCCGCTGTGTTGATCCAGTTACCGACTCCGACTAGCATTCTTGTCAAGGAAATGGCTTCGGGGCTTGTGAGGATCGCTCTCGAAACGGCAGCGTTTAAGACTGATTCTAAAAAGCTTCTAGAAGAGTCCACGTGGCGAACGTACTGTAACGGCAAGAAATGCGGTTACGCGGCGAGGAAAGAGTGTGGAGAGGCG
>KE155076.1:48917-69144 GCA_000411075.1 Sisymbrium irio | reverse complement strand
TGAATATGATTACCAAAAAAAAAAAAAAAAACCAGCTACACCACAAAATGGAAACCAATTAGTTAGTGGTTGAGATCATTCACCACAGAATTGTGCCTTCTCGAAGGTCCCGAAGGTGGTACAAGAACCCGTTTAGACAAAAAGTGGAACACACGACCTTTGAATCTAAAATCCTGCATGAACTCATCTCTTGATGGTCTTGATCTTGTTTGAACTTTTTCCATTTCAGAAAGCTTAATTGGTCCGATCCTCGCGGCGTTGCAGAGACTAAAAAGTAAGAGAATCATGACGAAACAAACAGTCATAAACAGAGGTTTTTTAGAACGATTCATATATTGTACGGAGAAAGAAGATGGAGGAGGAGCACTGATTTAGCAACTAGCTAGGGTTTTATAGATTTTGGAATTTTAGAAGGTTTACTATTTGAGCAGTATATATATGATCGATCTTTATATATATATTTATATGCATTATATTTTATAGCATATATGTCGGTATGCACATTTTTATATGTGTAAATCACGATCAAACAAGAAAAGCAAATAAAATTGAGAAGTGACGCGCAAGCAATGGAGTTTTTTATGAGAATTTTTAAGGTCAACGAAAAACCAAGCAACTTTTTATATATATAATTAATAACTAATTGGCTTGAAACGCCGAGTTGGACTTTACGTGGGGAGGATGGTG
Organism: Sisymbrium irio; assembly: GCA_000411075.1. Classification (NCBI taxonomy): domain Eukaryota; kingdom Viridiplantae; phylum Streptophyta; class Magnoliopsida; order Brassicales; family Brassicaceae; genus Sisymbrium; species Sisymbrium irio. The sequence goes on along the minus strand of KE155076.1, from coordinate 68,457 downwards.
TTCGTGATTACCTCAAGTTGTCTGTCAAAATTAATAAATTATTAAACATTACTGTATGAAACTTATATTATGCGATTTGTATTGTCATAAAAAGGACCACATCGTTATGTAGGCTTTGTATAAACATTTTTATTAAAAATATCACGTATCATGCGAGAACCAAAACAATATGTGATTGTGTAATGATCTTAATGGTTGTTATGTTAGTTGCCATTTGCCAATAACTATTTGAATGATCCTTAATTTTGTTTTGAAACAAGGGTAAATGATCCTTGATTTGCGTATTCGACTGTGAAAGAAAATTAATTCTATCTTTACTTTCTTTAAGTCATACAAGCTTCTTATACATGAAGCGTGAGCTCTTGAAAACGCTTACATATTGTAGATGACACAAATTAATTGTAATTACAAATTTGTTTTTAAAAAAAATAAGAAACTAATTCCGTTATTTGGGGTCACCAAACAATTAATTTATCATAACAATAGTTATTTATGGCAACTAATATTTAAATGATTTATAAGGCACATAATTTTGTTCTGTTATAACAACTAAACATATGTCCAATGAAACTCATTTGCATAATTATTTGCATGTGCCAGGTGGCTATTTTCATGCAGTCAAACACTGCACACGCGTGATTCTGAGCCGTTGGATTTCGATCTTTCACCGGAGACATATATCCGCAATTTCGCATGGACCACTAGATTACATGATTTTAATACGTTTGCATGATTATAGGTTAGCACATGATTTCGTCTGAAATATTATAGAAAAATAAAGTGAGCTATACTTATACTCCAGCTCCAGGTAGTTTCATTCTAACTAATCTTTTTAAAGTACCTAAGTACCTATAATTATTTGAAACGTGTAATGCTTGGCTCTTTATTAAGAGATACGGTCTTGGTACAAGTGGATGGCAATTTTTTTCCTCTATTCATACGGTTTATAATTCACATTTATAACTAATAGAAACAACGTATTACATGTTTAAAACTTATCTCAATAATTGTACATTAAACTAAAAACATCATATAATATGAAACAGATGGTTTACATATTTGATTATTCAGTGAATTAACAGTTGGCGAGAAAATGTGTTAATGAATAATGAAACAACCGTATCATTCACACGACTAATAAAAATAATCAAGTGCATGAATGCAATTGCGAGAACATAAAATATAATAAAATGATAATATACCGAGCATCTACATTTGTATTATAAAAACACAATATAGAAGTTAAATTACAAATGAATTCGCTTTACCTAAATAAAGCATGAAAGTACAACGCCAAAAAAAGAGCCTTCATGCTTTCATGTCTTAGGCTGCATTTAGTAACAATGGAGGAACAAAGCTTGAACCTTTGAGAGTCTGCTCAAATATGTGACCAACTTTCAGCAATTTCTCCTAAAACAAATCACAAAAAAACTCAAACAATCATCATTTGAAGCAAAATCTAAGCAGTCACTAAAACCTTAATCTAATGTTGAGAGAATGAGATTAAGCAAAGAGCAAACCTCATCAAAGGCTGCACCAATCATCTGAAGACCAACGGGTAAACCCGAGGGACCTCCTTCGACTAATCCACATGGTAATACCATCGCAGGAAGTCCCGCGAGATTCACATTGACCTGCAACAATCTCATATGATACAAATTCTATTCTCTGTACTGAAAAAAAAAAACAACTAAAGAAATTTTAAACTTGGAAGCATTTTGTACCGTCATAATGTCACCAGCATACATCGCCAATGGGTCATCTTTCTTCTCACCAATCTTGTATGCAGCAGATGGAGCTGCTGGAGAGATAAGAATATCGTTCTGATCTAGCGCCGCTTTGAAGTCTTTTCGAATAAGTGTTCTCACCTATATTAACACCAAAAAAAACATATACAGTTATTGATCTAAACCGGTAAAATATCCAACTGCACTTGACGATGTGGGATACCTGTTGAGCTCGCTTGTAGTATGCATCGTAGTAACCCGCAGAGAGTGCATATGTTCCCATTAGAATTCTCATTTTCACCTACAAAACCAAAATTGTGTTTGACTATTGCAAAATGAAGGAGTACAACTGAAACTTTTCGTCTATAAGAGCGTACCTCCCCACCAAATCCTTCTCCACGAGAACATTGATACAGCTTATTGAGCTCGTCCGCCATCACTTGATTCCCATATCTTCATTACCAACACACAAGGATTCATCTTTATATGTATATATCATATATATGCCAGATGCAATAAACATGTGAATCAAGTGACAATACCGTGTTTACCTGACACCATCATAACGTGATAAATTCGAAGATGATTCAGATGAGGCAATCACATAGTAAGCTGGTAGTCCAAGAGAGAACGAAGGAAGAGAGACCTGCGGAAATGACATAAAGAGATCTCAGAACTTATATGTTACACAATGAACATACTAAAGGAAAAGAAAAACAGCCACAAAGGAATCTGAGAGAGAAACAAAATAACCTCTGTCAATACACAACCCAATGCTTCTAAGTGAGCCGCAGCTTCCTGAGTTGATGATCTCACTCCAGAATCAACACCATCTTCAAGTGTCTCACGAATGAGACCAACTTTCACTCCCTTCAACGGTTTAGATTCGAAAGAATCCATAGAAAGAAACTGGGACTGGAACTCAGGCACATCCTAAAACATATAAAATATGCTATTCATTTCAAATAAAAGATCTTTCTTTCTGTCTCCTTCCAACGCAGAAAAACCAAAACACAAGAACTAGCCTTACTTGTTTGCTACTCGTGGAGTCAAACCTATCATACCCGGAAATAGCATGAAGAAGCATCCCAGCATCAGCAACCGTAGAACCAAAGCAACCAATCACATCCAACGAAGATGCATAAGCCATAAGTCCAAACCTAGAGACACGTCCATAAGTTGGCTTAAGACCAACAACACCACAGAAAGAAGCTGGCTGTCTCACACTTCCACCAGTATCACTACCAAGTGACACCATACATTGTCTTGCTGCAACAGCTGCTGCTGATCCTCCTGATGAACCTCCCGGTACACGGGTCAAATCCCATGGATTCGCAGTTACCTTTAAACCAAAATCAAACCGAAAATCAAATCCTTAAACCAACACAACAGCTTCTCTAGCCAACACCAAACCTGAAAGGCAGAAACTTTCAATAAAACAAGACGAAAGATATGTTCTTTTATCATAAGACGAACCTGAAAGGCAGAAGCTTCAGTGGTGCTTCCCATTCCAAACTCATCCATATTCGTCTTACCAACAACAATCCCACCCAACTCCTTAATCTTCTTAACAGCCGTGGCATCAAAAGGCGGACGATAGTGCTCTAAGATACGAGAAGCAGCAGTGGAAGGCATACCTTCAGTGCAGATGTTATCCTTCACCCCAATCAAAACTCCAGCAAGAGGACCTAACTCCTCACCTCTAGCTACTCTCTGGTCGATCTCTTCAGCATCTTTCAGAACATTCTCAGAGACGTGAAGGAAGCATTTGAGCTGAGGTTCAGTGAGACGGATTCGAGAAAGGTAAGACTTTGCTATCTCGGAAGCTGTGGTTTCGCCGGAGAGGAGTGAGCGACGAGTGGTGAGAATCTGGGATTGTGGTGGAGAGACGGAAGCAGAAGCGTCGAAAGTGGTTGTAGGAGAAGAGGAAGAAGCTAAAGATGCGATCTTTCTTGAGCCGTGGAGTCGTCGGAGAGGGAGGAGTGTGAGAGAACGTGGTGGTTGCAATGTCGATAACATCGCTCGTGAGTTCAATCACTAAATCATTAAGTTAGTAAAACCCAGAAGGTAGATATCCGGTGTAACGCCGGAGAAACTTCACGGCGGCTGTTTGGGTTTTGGGGGGAGAGAGAGAGAGACTGAGTTAAGGAGAGGAGAGAGGATAAGTCTATCTGTTCAAACAAAAAATGGAGGAGAGGATTTCTAAATGGGCCGAAGTTAAACGGGCCTTTTAACTAAAGCCCAGCAAATTGAATTCTTTTTTCCGACTATTTGCTCCTTGGGGTTCGATATTATCGTTACGATAGTTTCAGAAATAGGGTAAACAGGGTGTAACCACACAAATACTTTACAAACCGGTTCTTTACACACAAAACTTTGACCTTTTACTATAACTACACAAAAAAAATTTTGCGGTCTAAAACTACACAAAAACTTTAATTTTAGGTATAACTACATAACCATCAAATTTTTGTCTGATTTTGTTAAACCGATATGTTAACCGAGATTAAACCAAATAAATCAATGCTAAACCGAATGTTAACCGGGAAGATGGGGTGTACCCACACAGAAATTTTACAAACCAGTTCTTTACACCCGAAACTTTGACTTCTTTCTTCAAGTACACAAATATGTTTTTTCGGTTTAAAACTACACATAATATTTAATTCTAGTTGAAACTACATAACCGTCTAATTGAAATGTAAACCGGATTAATAATCGAACATAAACCAAATGAGATATTTAATTTCAGTATAATAAAGTAGTTTATATGATAAACCATTATTATCCAAACTAAATCGGATTCACTAATAAATTGGAACAAACCATCATTTATCTCCCTTTTCTAATAACCCTAATCCTAATTCGATTTCTGAAAAATATTATAAAACAAAATTGATAAAATCATGAAACAATTATGATAACTATAACTCATGAGAGAGGCTGATTGGTTACGATATTGTTTACCTACCGATAAATCAAATGATCTGTTTTGCGATAGAGATCTTGACTAATTAGATTTCATTTCAATTCTGAGTATTCATTACATATCTTGAGACAACATTAATCTATCTCACGTCAATTTCATTATACTTTTGTTGATAACTCTAAATGATAATTCTCTTTATTCTCTTGTATTTGTTATCACTAAATCTACATATTGAAACATTAGTTCATTCGATAGCGTTTACATTTCTTCATAATTAAGAATAATAATGGAATTAGTTTCATGATTTTATTTTCATAAACTTTTTTAGAAATCGAATTGGGATTAGGGTTCTTGAGAAAGACAGATAAATTTTGGCTTATCCCGATTTAGTTTGGATAATAATTGTTTATGAACACTTAATTATACTAAAATTAAATATCTCATTTGATTTATGCTCAATTTTTAATTCGGTTTACATGTCAATTAGACGGTCATGTGATCTCAGCTAGAATTAAACATTATGTGTAGTGTTAAACTGAAAAAAACATATTTGTGTAGTTGAAGGAAGAAGTCCAAGTTTTGGGTGTAAAGAGCTGGTTTGTAAACTTTTTGTGTGGTTACACCCCCTCTTCCTGGTTTAACATTCGGTTTAGTATTAATTTATTTGGTTTAAGCTCGGTTAATATGTCGGTTTAACAAAATTAAATCAAAATTCGACGGTTATGTAGTATATCCAGAATTAAAATTTTTGTGTAGTTTTAAACCGCAAAAAAAAATTTGTGTAACTGTAGTAGGAGGTTAAATTTCCGTGTGTAAAGAGTCGGTTTGTAAAGTATCCGTGTGGCTACACCCCATTTACCCTGAGAAATGTGATTACAAAGATATTTCAAATGTTTAAATCTCAATTTGCAATGTTTTAATGTAAACCTTTTTCGACTATAAGAAACAGGCTAAATTAGTATTAATATATATATACATAATTTCATAACTTTCTTCGTAGAGAATGCCAAGAAGCTGAGTGTTCTAATAAAGTTATCAGCCAACAAAAATACTGGAGAAGAGGTATTGGATAAACAAGAACAAGATCTCAATGCAAATATTTGGAGAAAACTTATGCCAAAATGTATGGGAAAGTGCTATTAGTGTTATGCATTTTAATAGAATTGCTACAACACGATATAACATGGTTTGTTGATTTGAATTCACTAAATCAATAAACTATAGTAGGAATGGAGTCGATTAAAATTAAATAATAGTCTCCCAAAGTGATATTTCTTCTGTTTTAAATAATTTGATGTTTTGAAAATAATTTTTACTTTAAAATATTTAATGTTTTTAGATTGATGTTTTGAGGTTTAAAAGTAAATTTAATTTTTATTAAAAACTGTGTAACTAATTATATCTTATATTTGTTAATAATTTATCGAATTATTTTTAAATAATATTTTTTAGAAAAAAAAATGTCTAAATTCTTATATTTTTATCTAAATATAAGACTAGTTATTAACGATTGTATTATTACAAGAATAGTTAGGTTTAAATCCGGAGTCAAATCGGACATGGCCAAATTTGCCGTAAAAGAAAAAAATTCACATTTACCGTAAATATTGGAATTGTTTTGAAATGCTAATCACTTAATAGAAAATATCATCATTAGGAGTCCTTTCGGACCTTTCTTATGGTTCTATATGTGATATGATATGACTACATGAGTCAGTCATAAGTCACTAAACATGTTTTAAGGATATGGCACTACTAAAGAGCTGCAGCTGCATATAGTTATTGCAAAAGAATAGTAAGTGCAATCTCCAACTATCAAAATCAATCAAATCAACACGATATATTGTTCCAAAACATGTACGGGCTTCAATAAGTAAGCTGATACTCCAGTATATGCGTATAAGTGGTGTACAACTACATTGCAGTATAAAAATGCAAAGAAACGAGGACACATGAACAGTAAACGTTTCGCCACGGACAGAAGATGAGTTAAAATTTTGTGAAAAGAAACGAAATTTATTGCTAACGTTACTATTTACCCGTACGGCTCATTGTAACTTGTAAGAATCATTTAATAAAAATATCATCATTGATTTTAGTTCCAGTTTCCAAGAACACATTATTGGATTAATGTGTGGTTGTAAAGAGAGGCAACTATTGGGATTTGATTCTGATATACATATAATTGAAGAAGTACTAAGCACAAAAAGCTTGTCGATAAAAAGAAACAAAAACTTTGTCTTGTTTGAATGTTGAAACTATGGATTATCACTATACATATACTGAATTCTGTAAAAATTGACGGAATCATTGAAAACGAGTTAACATGTTTCAAAGAAGTATAACAAAATTAAGCAATGTGTACAACGTGTTAGGTATACAATCAATTAAGCCTAACCAGCTTCGCAATTAGTAATTTACTAACTCCGTAGATTAGTAATTAAAAGTTACTTATTATCTATCACCAACATTTATATTTAGGTTCCAAATGGCAAAAATGGATTGAACGAAATAAATCAAGTCGATCGAACGAATTAGATAAACCAAAAGTTGATTGAACATATCATACGAGTCATGCAATGCAATCTAATGTTGGAACTTATTTTTGGACATATGGCTTAGGCCAATATTCCGGTGGCTTTTTCGGACAACTCGTTTGTCGAAATGACTGAATCTTGGAATCATTGGATTCTTTGTTGTGAGCACTATAAGATAGTGTATTTATGTATCAAAAACAGTATTCATTTGAATGAGAAATGAAAGTTTAAAGAGGGCTGCTTGAAAAGCATAAAATATAACATTTATAAAATGTCCCATTTAGAAGTTAGAGTATAAAATCTCTATGTATATAAAGTGGAGAAATCAAAATAAAGCTTAAAGCTTTAAGCATACTTTAATGTATGAAGGAGAGAAGATATCTGAACCGAGCTTGTCTTACGGGCTTCGGGAGTTGGCTATAAGGAACCAAAAGATCAAAATATTATTTATTTGGTTCAAATTATGTTTGATTTTTTTTATTGACAAAGTCAAACAAGGATATCTTCTAATTGATGCCATTAACGTGAATTGTATTGACCATTAAGCACAAATCTTCAGTTATAATTCTTTTGTAACTTAAGACCTTAATTGGAGTCAAAAACAATAACGGTGAGAATCAATTCTCTTCTCCTCTTTATGGTCACACGTTGATGGGTTGGTTGATTATAAAATCAAACAATTCTGATCTCATCTGAACACACATATACGAACACACTAAAAGCAAAGACAACAATTTCTTTTATTTTCTTAGTTTGTATCTTTGAGTCTTGAGAATATAACACAGTTTTAGGTTCGTCAGGCTTTGATTTTCAAATGCTGTGAGATTGAAGATATAAATAGTTGTATCCTGGGATCCTTAAGCGTATATAACCGGCACACTACGAGCGCTTATTAGGATTAAGGAGAGAGATTTTTATATTGACTCTACTTTGTTACACTTTCCAATCCGTTTACGGTATTGTATATGTTTATGGTTCTTTATCATTTTATCTGTAATTTTACTTTATATATCAGATTCGCCTATTCTCTAAATATAGTGACTACATCTAATTTAAAAATGCACCATATATTTAAAAAATTGTTTAACGAAGATGCATGAGCATTTTTCTACACTTTACATGTGGATCCGTTCGAACGCCACTCGATGTATAGCTTTTCGAACCAGTTGCAATACAGTTTAAAACAACCAAATAATTAATTCTTCTTTTTAGGTTATAGTAGTAACTACCGAGAAAAGTACGTAAGCCGCCACCTATGAACAAATAATAACTTATTGGAGTTATGAGACAGAGGCTACCAAAGAAGAAAAAGAGAGCTATAAATGATCGTAAAAAGCTTACTGCAAACTTATAAAATAAAATAAAAAAGTAAAAAGTAAAAGAAGATTTTCAGTCTATACTAAAAACCCTAACTGTCTTATCTTTAATTGACACTCAGTATATACGTACTTTAAACTTCATAAAGAAAAATTAAACAATTTTTTATTTAATTTATAAATAGTCATTGAATTCTCTCTACGAAGAAGTCAGAAAAATTCCAGGCAATACAAGGCTTTGTTTGGTTTGGTTTGTATTGTCTGTTTGCAACCAGTGACAGAATTCTGACATCTGAGACAACAAAGTTAGCTATATTTGGATGTATGCTTAAATGCTTTGCATATTTAATAACAGCATTTAACATTTGTGGTCACAACCAACCGCTTAATCCGAAATTTATATTAGGAAAACCTCATATCTGCCGATAATTTAAACCGACGTATAGAGAGATGTTAGATGTTGAAGAGCGTTGTACTGTTGTTACTTGACAAATTGAAATTATCCGAATTTTTCTAGTTATAAATAGAAAGTACCGTACAAGCATATATATATTACAATTTGTTTTATATCAAGGCAGAGAGAGAAGAAACCAGACTTCTTGTTACATCCAAAATGATTCGATTTTCTTAACATCAAAATCTATCAACCAACACATCGATACTATAAACTATCAAAGCAAATAAAAAAAAAGAGAAAATTATAACAATAATACAACAAGAGAGAGCTCCAAAAGCAAATCCCACATGAACCCATTTGACAACACATGTCTTGTAACCATCAAAGACATTGATGAACTTGACTCTTCTTCTTTCTTAAGGTTTCTCAACGTTTGTAGAATTACTAAATCACCCCCTGTTTTCTTCATCTTGCAAGGCTTCAAACCAAGTGGAGGAACATATTTGCGAGATTCTGACACAATATCATACTGACAAAGATTTGGATTCTTTGAAGCCTTGAATCTTGTTCCCATCTTCTCATAAAACTTTCTTGAGAATCTAAGCTCTCCCGTTAGATTGTTTCCATTGATGTACAGAGCACCAAGACAAGGCAGAATCTCCAACTCTTTAGATGGGACTGTGCCGGTTAACTCGTTGTCGTTCAGACCAAGAAACCTCAATCTTTTCAACTTGGTTAAACCAGAAGGAATGTCACCTCTTAAACCCATCTTAGATAGATCCAAAATTACCAAGTTGCTCATATTCTCCCACTTTATACCCATCATGTCATCACTATCCATTGGGTTTCCTGATAAAACAAGATCTGTTAAAGATCGAATATTTTCGACGTTTTGAGAAAACCCACCAGAGATTCTGTTGTTCCTCACATCCAACAGTGTCAGATTCTTCAAAAACCTAATATCTTGCGGTAACTTCCCTTCTAATTGGTTATTGCTTAGGTCAAGCTTAAGCAATGAAACCATTCCTCCAATAGACGACGGCAATGTCCCTGAGAAAGAGTTTCTACTAAAATCCAAGATCAGTAGATCTTTAAACCCATTGAAACAATCTGGAATCGTTCCGGTGAACAAGTTTCCCGCCAGAACCAACCGTTTCAAGCTCGATAAATTGCAGAGACTCGTCGGTAACTTCCCATTGAACCCATTTTCAAGAACCACCAAAGACTTCAGCTTTCTGAGACTTCCAATTGTTTCAGGAAGTTCACCAATCAAACCGGGGTTGGATCTAAACTCGAGAGATTCTAAGTTACTTCCCAAGTTTATCCAATCCTCCTCCTTAGACATTGTTAACGAAGACGTGAAACAGTTGACGAACGAGAGAGATTTTAAGTGCTTGAGCTTGAATAGCTGTGGCTTTATCTCCAAACTTGCGGTGCAAGAAAGCGAGTTTTCATGAACGAGACCTAGGGTTAGCTCCGTGACATACCACAAGTCACCATAGAGATCACAAGAAACACCCTGAAAATCCAAAAAAATCCAAAAAATATTGTTTCAAATTATTGAAAGAATATAACAGGAATTGCGTGGTGGGCCAATCAATGTGCACATATATAATTGAAGCCAACCATATTGACAAACATTTATAGAAACCAAAAATAGATCTTATATGTAAATAGATATGCACTTTGATGCATTGAAGCTTTAAAGTTTCACTTACTGGTTATGGAAATTGCAAAGTGGACAGACATACTGAACAGAATTATTCAGACAACTAAATAACAAATTCTTTTCAAAATCTTCACAAAAACTCAAGAACTCTTTAGACAACAAAACAAGAGAGATGCTTCTTTCTCATTTTACTTTGGCTAAAAACTACAAAAGAAACGACATGGGTTTAAGCATAAATCAAAGATTAAAGAAGAGAAAGTACAAAATCAAACAAAACCTGGATAGGAGTCCAACCACAAGGGTCAGGATAAAGATCAGAGCCATTCCAAGAATAATCAACAAACCCTTGGATCGCTGAGTAAAGAGCTTCCCTTTCTGATTTCTCCATTGTAGCTCCATCATCAGTTAACTCAGGCGAAGATGATTCTCCCGCGATGCACCCCGGGAAAGCCAAAAATAGGAAGAGAACAGGGTGAATCCAAGACATTGTGGAAAAACAGAGGAAATGAGATAAAACAAAAGAGTTATGTGATTTTGCTGTGTAATAATGGTGGGGGTTATCTCTGGGTTTCTTTATCTTATGGGATTATTATTTATTGAAGAGAGAGCAAGAGGTCGTTGGGAGTCAATGGATTTCTCATTATAGCTCAAACGTTACAAGAAATAAATAAATAAAATCGAAAAATAAATCGAGGAGAACTGTAAGGAGAAAGACATTTGGTTATATGTTGTTGTCTCTGTCACACTGGAAAGTAAATGTGGCCTTTGTTCCCATAACCCATACATGTTATTATACACGTATTAACCTTTCTTTTTGGTATGTCAAGATGGAAAAAGAAGAAGGCTAATATGGAAAATAGGATGCAGTAAGCACATAGATCAAGGCAGCCATTGAATTTACTCTCCATTAATTATTGACAAAGATTTTTTTTTTCCTACAGCTTTTCTGAGATGCGCCTTTGACATTTATCTGTAGTTCATTATTAGGATCCCTTTACAAATAAATAAATTTACTTTATTATTTGTAGCATTTGTTTTTATTTTATTTTATTTGTAGCATTTGTTGATAAATACAAATAATAATACACAGCACAAAAGCTTACTCTACTGTATTGATGAGTGATTCAAGGTGAAAATAATAATTTACTCTCATTCCTCGTTACAATCACAAAGTAAGATATACTTATATGGAGTTTGGACAGATTTACCAATTTACCTGACCAGCAATGTAGCTTGGGCCAGGTCTTGTTTTTTATTGGACATCATGTGTTGCGGTCTTTAGATGTTGGCAACGATAAAGTAACACAACGATAAATTATGGTCTTTAATTTTGATATCATGTGTTGTGGTCTTTAGATTTGTGAAGCCTCAAAGGCAAACTCCAAGTTTATTTGGTGGTGCAAACCGCAAGAAAAGAAGGAAAACAAACCGAATATTTTAGTGGAGAAAGCCAGTTTTTGTTTCTTTAAATGGGGAATAAAACAAAGAAATAGATAAATTCTGGTTTGCTGTGATTTTGAGTTGGTGTTCATCTTAGTGTGGCTCTCCACTATTTTGGGTTTTCTTCTCATCTGCTTTTACTTCTTTATGGTTGCTGTGGGTGAGTGATGTTTTCTGGAATCAGACTAGTTATGGTATCTTTTGAATATCTTTTCTGCTAATCAATTTGCTTGGTTTAGCCTTAAGAGTTTTTTTAATTTATGTAGTTTCCATGCTTTTAATTAAAAAATGTGGTAAAGAGAAAAGAAAAAAACTCTTCGCAAATGGCAACAGCGTTGTACTTGGCATGGCAAACCGATCAACTGTGTCGACTTTGGAGTATATAGTAAGTTAACCGAGACGGTTAAAGCTAAACCAGAAAATAAACGCAAACCGAAACCCTCCGAACGACTCAGAGGACTACGTGCTGTAGCAGCCGCACTATCACAAGCAAGCAGCATCTCTTTCCCATCTTCTCTGGCTGTTTCTTCCACACTGAATGAAGCATCCACCCAGAAAAATAAAACGAGAAAAAAAACAAAACCCTAATTTTGAGAAATGTGCTCTTTCTCGATAAGAAAGTCACCAAATTCATCCTTCATCTTCCCAAAATTCGCTCCTTTACTCATACGACATCGTTTCACCCTCCCATTGCTTGTTCCACCTCTCAAACCACCTAGATTCCGCGTCGTCGCTTCTCTCTCCGGTTCCTCTTGGGTCTCTCAAGCTTCCAAAGACCAATACGGTGGCTGGGCTCTTATTGAAGACAACCCTCCTCTCCCTCATTGGAAAAGTACAAAAAGTTTGTATCTTTCTAATAATTATGGGTTTTGGTCCCAAGTTTAGTGGGAAAGTTTGAGACTTTACTATCTTTTTTGTTTTGTTTTGGGTTTTAGAGTGGCGGAATGTTGTAATCACTGGTGTTGGATCGTCACTTGCTGTTCTTTTAGCCACTATTGCTTACTGCTCCATCTCGAGAAAAGGTCACATCTTTTGTTTTATCTCTTACTCTTTTTGTTTTCATCGGAGGATTGTTTAGTCTGAGATTCAGGGTTTTGTGTGTTGCTTTGACAGGGTTTAGGTTATGCTTTAGCAATCCATTGCATTGTTTGAGTGTGAATTTGGATCAGAATGAGAGTGAAGAGAGTGAAAGAACTACTTCTTTGCTCTTGACTGATGAGGAGAATTCTGCTTCTGAGGCGGACTCAGAAGGCGTTGACTCTGTTTCAGAGACTGTTGACACAACAAGTAGTACGTTCTCATCTTGGTCAATTTGAAGAATTGTTAGTTTTTTTGTTACAATTTGCTTTAGCAAGTCTTAATCTTTGTTTTCCGCTTGTTTACTCTAGCATCGACAGTAAAATCTCACAGTGTCACTATTCCGGTTTCCGTGGATGCTGCTCAACAAGAAGCAGTAGCAGTTTTAAAGAAACTAAAGGTTTGTTTTGAGAAACTTACTTTCATTCAATAATTTAAGCATGAGCCTCAAATCGTAAGTTAGATGAGTTGAGCCTTGATTGTCCAGCTCTGATCATGAACATTTCACATGTAAATAAGTTGTTCAGATAATTCAAGACGATGTAATGGCAGACGAGTTGTGTACTAAACGAGAGTATGCTAGATGGCTAGTTCGTTCAAATTTGTTATTAGAGAGGTAATGATACATCTTGGGGGTAAAAACCAATTTTCCGGATATGATCAAACTCTGTGTTTGTTTTGAAGACGACTGATTAAAAAAGTTTGTTTCTTTTGCTTGCCTTTAGAAATCCAAAGCACAGGATTGTGCCAGCGATAGCTTTAGCGGGTTCTTCATTTCCTGCATTTGAAGATGTGAATATTACAGACCCTGACTTCGAGTACATACAAGGTATACACGATACATACATTCCTACTTCGATCCTGTAGTTTATTACCACTTCTTGACTTTTTTTTTGTACTTGATTTTTAACTTTCTACTTTTGATTTGCTATTCAGCCTTGGCAGAGGCAGGCATCACTTCCAGCAAGCTCTCCGGGGAAGATACTCGAAATAACTTGAGAAACGTTAAATTTTATCCTGAAAGGTATAAAGAGGATTTAGCTTTCTTCATCTGCTATCGTATTTTTTTCTTTGTCCATTGATGTCTGATTGCTTTAACGTGTATGGTTTGCTGCAGTTTTGTTACCCGACTCGATTTGGTAAACTGGAAAGCTCAGTTGGAGTGTGATTTCCATCCAGAAACTATGGAAGAGGTGTGATAAAAGTCTTAACATTTGTGCAAAATGGTGATTGGTTTTGTCAGATTTAAAAAAAAAAACTGACTTGTTTACAGTCCAGATATCAAGGACAAAGGTAGATTATATAGACACGAAGAATATCAATCCCGATATGTCCCTTGGATTCTTCTTGGACTTCTTGACTGGCGACAAGAGTACAATCAGAAACGTTTTTGGTATTCTTCTACCCTCTAGTTACAGCGAAAAAACCTGAATGTTGCACTATTCAAACTTTTATTTTCATGTCGATTCTACAGGTAGGATCAAGCGGTTTCAGCCGTATAAACCTGTTACAAAAGCACAAGCGGCTGTAGCATTAAGTAGCGGTAAAATGGCGAAAGCTGTTTCAGAAGAGCTATCAAGGTTAGAAGCAGAGTCCATCTCACAGAAAGCTGAGATGGAAGAAATCAGATTGGAGTTGCTTGAAAACGGCGATATAAGGCAATTTTGGGATGAGAAGCTTCAGGTAGAGAGAGCCCGAGGAGTTGAGATGGAAGAGTTATATCTCTCTAAAGTTAATGAGTTAGAAGAAGAAAAAACTGCTCAGCTGAAGTGGTTTGCCGAGTGTTTGAAAGAGAAAGCAGCCATAGATTGTCAAAAACAGTTGCTTAATAGCTTGAGAGAAGATATCGATGAGATGTCACAGAGGCTAACAACGGATAAATCTGTTTATCTGGTTGAGCACAGCAAGTTACAAGAGATGCTAAGTGAGTTACAGTCCAAACATGACTCACTGCTTGATAAAAGATCTATCCTAGAAGCTGAAGTTGAAGCTCTTCGAATTCTCAGGTAAAAATGATTAGTAGTAATAAACTCAATAGACCTTATTTTAAAGCCTTGATCTTTGTAATAGCTTTAACTAGTTATGATCTATTTACAAGAGTGGCTTTATTAATTTTATGAGATGAATGAAAAATGCAGAACTTGGGTAGAGGATGAAGCTAAGGCAAGCCAAGCAAGAGCTAAGGTTCTAGAGGAGGCAGGACGAAGATGGAAATGGAATGATCATTCTTGAGTCATCTTCAGATTGTATAAAAACAAAATTTGTTGGGTGATTGTTTGTTAAATGAGCTGTTGAAAATCCGAAATCAAGCAAATCCAGAATTACTTGGTTTATTTGGGGGGAAATACAATTGATTCTCTGTAATTCAATCCTGGTTTTAAATTGGAAACAAAACAGTAGTCTTTGGTTTTCAAAAGGGTAATAAAGTGAGAGAATACTTACTTACGAATCTTAATCATTTCGAAACTATTCTTCACACTTTAGCAAAAGAACCAAATTCTCTGAAATTTCAAAATTTGAAGAGCGATTTACAACAACAACAAAAAACCGTTAAATGGAATGGAATCTTCACGACATTGTCAACTATCAAAAGCCCAGCAATCGACATTATCAGCTACCAACCAAAGAAGAGACAAAAATCAAGAAACTGAAAGTGGACAGATCTAACTCTTTTTCCCTAATCTGAAATCTTGGTAAGCTTCTTAAGATTCTCATATTCCATTTCAGGAACAGGGTTTGCTTAAAAGTCGAATCTTTTTGAGTTTGTCTGATTGAATCCACTTCTTCCTCCTTTAGACATTCAGTTTCTTAGGGTCTCGCGTTCATAGTTACAGTCAAATTAGTACTGAGTCATAAGTTAAGAGTTTTAGAAAAGAAAGTTCCTCAACTCTTTTACTCTGATGAATTCCTTATTTTTTTCAGCAGACAAGAAACAATTAAAGCTGTTCTTGTCTTTTAATGAGAGATGCGTCCTTTGTGAGCTGTTGACACCAGAAAATTCCTCTGCCATACAATACCAGATTTTTTGGTAAATGCTGAATAGATAAAATTCGTTCTCTCCACTTGTCCTAATCCTCACTGGCAAATGTCTGAATCAATTTTTTTAACCTTTTCATTCTAATCTTTTAACTGTTTTGTGCAGAATCTAAGTGAAGGTCCAATATGAGTTTCCACAGCATATCATGTAAGATTCTTCTTATGTTTTCCGTTCTCACACACAGAGAAAAGTTTTGTTTACCAGATAAGGCTAAAAAGGCACAAACATGTGAATAATCTATGGTTGAGAAAAAAATTTGGTTTTGAGAAGATAATGAAAGTGGCCCGTTCTTGGTTTTCTTTTCTTGTTTTGGCTGATTTAATTTCTCTACCATTTAACTATAAAATTGACATTTAGACTTAATATCTCGACCTCTCTGTTTTCTTGTGATTGGTTACTGCTACGTAGCGTGGCAACACACCTCTACTTGGTATTGGTCCCCCAAACATAACAGCATAATCTATGAAAACGTTTTTTTTTCTAGACCAATTTAACATAACTAATCTTTATAGTGAGTAGATTGGTTTTGATGGATTATGAATGTCTAATCTTTTGATCATCTTTTGTGTTTAGTTCACTGTCTAGTTTGTACAATGCTTTTTGACATAAGAGACAAAATTATTATTAATGTTTTCCTTTGACCCATATGGACATAAAAGGATAATTTCAGGGAATTATTGAGTGGTTTTTTTACGGCTACTTAGATTCACATATGTACGTTGCTTCTTGGTCATGACTTTTTAAGACCCCATCTATTACCAAACATGTCTATTTCCTCATCTGTCTTGTGCTAAATAAGAGCCACTATTATTTAATATAATGCTGAAGATTTTGGCTTTTGATGCATGAGAGACTTGAGAGGCCCTCCATAAAGCTGATAAGATCGAATTTTCTGATGATAAGTGTCTTCTTTTTTCTTCTTTTCTTGGGTGGACGTAGTTGTTTAAAGTTTTGTCAGTATATGGAAGTTTCTCTTACTGTAACAAGTGTGTGTATTATCGATATGTTTTAAGGTTCATGAACTGGATTTGGACTAAAGTTTTTTCGTGGAGGAACTATGGATTGAGTTAATTATCGGTAGTGAATCTTTGGAGGAGATTTTTCTCGCTTCTGTAGATGAGACGGAGAAGGGAGTTTATTCCCATCTCAAGATTCTAATATATGATTGTGCGGATAGGGTTTGTTGTTGCTGCTTCCGTTGCAGCAGTTGCTGTTAAGCAGCTCAACCGTAAACCCTCCAAACCGAGCAAACCATCAGGTAGTTTTTCTTCTTATACAAGCTCACAAGAGATTCTCCATTTGATTGCATTTAGAGAATCTGACTTTGTTTTGTCTTATTGCATTTTGCTCTAAGAAAATGGCAAAGGAGGCGATAAAGAAGAGGCCGTGTATCCCGACAACAATCTCAATGATAAGAATGTAAGTGTACGTAGCAGAAGTTTTGTTTTTGTTTTGTTGTCATGTGCTTGCTGGATGATGTTTGTTGACTAATTGGATAAAATTTTCAGGTGGAAGAGGAGGAAGAAGAAGAGGTGAAACTGATCAACAGCGTAATCAATCAGACTCGTGGAAGTTTCTCGGACTATTTAGATGATGATATTTTACCCGAGTTTGAAGATCTTTTATCTGGTGAGATTGAGTATCCATTGCCTAGTGATGATAATAGCTTGGAGAAAGCAGAGAAAGAGAGGAAATACGAGAGCGAGATGGCGTATAACGATAGTGAGCTCGAGAGGCTGAGAGAATTAGTTAAGGAGCTAGAAGAAAGAGAAGTGAAGCTCGAAGGAGAATTGCTCGAGTATTATGGACTCAAAGAGCAAGAATCTGATATTGTTGAGTTACAAAGACAGCTTAAGATCAAGACTGTTGAGATCGATATGCTGAACATCACTATTAACTCTCTGCAAGCAGAGAGAAAAAAGCTTCAAGAAGAGATCTCGCAAAACAGTGTTGTGAGAAAGGAGCTTGAAGGTGCGAGAAACAAGATCAAGGAGTTGCAGAGACAAATCCAGCTCGATGCTAACCAGACGAAAGGACAGTTACTTTTGCTTAAGCAGCATGTCTCGAGTCTTCAGATGAAAGAGGAAGAAGCGATGAATAAAGACACTGAAGTTGAGAGGAAGCTAAAAGCTGTACAGGAAATGGAAATGGAAGTTATGGAACTCAAGAGGAAAAACAGAGAGCTTCAACACGAAAAGAGAGAGCTAACCATTAAACTCGATTCCGCAGAAGCAAGAGTCTCAGCTCTTTCAAACATGACTGAGGTAAGTGTCATGATTCCTCTTGCATCAAAGCTTCTTTCTTTCTGAAGGTTAAAAGTTTCTGTCTTTTTGTAGAGTGATAAAGTGGCGAAAGTAAGAGAAGAGGTTAACAACTTGAAGCATAACAATGAGGATTTGTTAAAGCAAGTGGAAGGGCTTCAGATGAATAGGTTTAGTGAAGTTGAGGAATTGGTTTATCTCCGTTGGGTCAATGCATGTTTACGTTATGAGTTAAGAAACTACCAGACACCAGCTGGTAAAGTCTCTGCTCGTGACTTAAGCAAGAATCTAAGCCCCAAATCCCAAGCTAAGGCCAAACGGTTGATGCTAGAGTACGCTGGTTCAGAACGTGGCCAAGGAGATACCGATGTAGAGAGCAACTTCTCTCAACCTTCATCTCCTGGAAGCGATGATTTCGACAACGCATCAATGGATAGTTCCACAAGTAGATTCAGTAGCTTTAGCAAGAAACCAGGTTTGATTCAGAAGCTTAAGAAATGGGGTAAAAGCAAAGATGATTCGAGTGTTCAATCATCACCTTCAAGATCATTCTATGGAGGATCACCGGGAAGAGTTAGCGTGAGCATGAATAAGCAGAGAGGTCCTTTAGAATCTTTGATGATTAGAAACGCAGGCGAATCTGTAGCCATAACAACTTTTGGTAAAGTGGATCAAGAAAGTCCTGGTACACCTGAAACTCCGAATCTTCCAAGAATCAGAACACAACAACAAGCTTCTCCTGGCGAGCCTTTGAATTCCGTTGCATCATCGTTTCAAGTAATGTCTAAATCTGTTGATAATGTCTTGGACGAGAAGTATCCTGCATACAAAGACAGGCATAAGCTTGCGGTTGAGAGAGAGAAGCATATTAAGCATAAAGCAGATCAAGCGAGAGCAGAGAGATTCGGAGGTAATGTAGCTTTGCCTCCTAAACTTGCTCAACTGAAGGAGAAACCGGTTTCAGTTCCCTCCTTGACCAGGACCGTGACCACAAGTGATCAGCCTAGTGATGGTAACGACGGTAAAGTCAGTGAAAACGCTCAAGCCGTAGCCAAAATGAAGCTTGTAGACATCGAGAAACGACCTCCTAGAGTACCTCGACCGCCACCAAGATCAGCTGGTGGTAAAGGCACCAATGTGCCCTCTCCAA
>KE155074.1:0-10635 GCA_000411075.1 Sisymbrium irio | reverse complement strand
ACAAATCTCTCCAAATGCTCAAGCTTTCTTTACCATTGTTCCCAACTCCACCGTTTGTCATAAGCGGACTAAAATACTATGTCATCTATCTTGATCACTTTAGCCATTTCTTATGGGTATATCCTCTCAAAAGAAAAAGTGATGTTTTCTCTACCTTCTTACATCTTTCCAGCTACATTCAAAATCAATTTGGCCACAAAATAAAATCTCTCCAATGTGATAATAGTGGTGAATACAATAATCACCACTTTATTGATCACCTTGCCGCTCAAGGAATCGTCCCACGCTTCTCTTGTCCCCGTACTTCTCAGAAAAAATGGGAAATCTGAACAAACCCTTCTCACACTAAATAACTTTGTGTGCACCTTTCTTACTCAGGCCAAACTACCACCATCTTTTTGGGTTGAATCTCTAAATATGGCTACCTACCTATTCAACATTCTTTCCTTTAGAGCCATTTCAAACAAAATACCATATACCAAACTCTTTCAAAAACCTGTTTCTTATCAACACTTACGAGTTTTTAGATGCTTATGTTATCCTAACCTTATTGCAACAATATCCAACAAACTTGCACGTCGATCAACTACATGTATCTTTCTTGGTTACCCATCTAACTACAAGGGTTATCGATGTCTTGATCTTACCTCTAGAAATTTTTTTATCTCTCGTCATGTAATCTTTGACGAAAACACCTTGCCTTGACATGAAATTAGCCATTGAAGCAGCTTGATGTAAAGAATCCCTTCCTATGCGGCACCTTAGATGAAACAGTCTACATGCATCAACCGCTTGGTTTCCATGATCCAACAAAACCAAATCATGTATATCTTCTCCATCGACCTTTTTATGGTTTAAAACAGGCTCCTCGTGCATATTTTTTTCAATGATTGGTTTCAAACAGAGCACAATGGACTAGTTTATGTTCATTTTCAGACAACACTCGAGAACTGCTTACCTTCTCCTCTATGTTGATATATTGCTCTCATTGCATCATCAGACCTCGGCCAACTTCATCACTTCCTCGGAGTAAGGTTCAGATGTACCGACACTGACATTTTCATGGATCAGAAATAATATGCTACAGAAATTCTCTGACGAGCAAAGATGGAGAACTGCAACTCTTGCTCCACACCAGCCGACTCTCGAGCTAAACTAGAAGTAGACGTCAACACACCGGTACACGACCCCACCCCTATATAGAAGTCTTTCTGGAGCCCTCCAATACCTTACATTCACTTGTCCAAACATATCTTATGCTGTACAACAAGTATGTCTCTTCATGCATAATCCACATGAACCTCACTTAAACGCTCTCAAACGGATATTTTGGATATCTGAAAGGAACTCTTGCTCAAAGTCTCCACCTTTACAGATCATCATCCACACGCCTGATAGCATACTCTGATGTGATTGGACAGGCTGTCCAACTACATGTTTCACTTCTGGCTACAGCATCTTCTTGGGAGAAAACCTTGTTTCTTGGTCCTCCAAACGCAACAAATTGTCTCTCGATCGAGTGCAAAAGCAGAGTACCGTGGAGTACCCAATGTAGTTGCTGAATCCACTTGGCTGCAGAATCTTCTCTTTGAGCTCCACTCACCAATCTCAACAGCTACAATCGTCTATTGTGACAATATAAGTGCTGTTTACCTGTCGACCAATCCAATTCAGCACCAACGAACCAAACATGTCGAGATCGACTTACATTTCGTCTGGGAAAAGGTAACCATTGGTCAAGTTCGAGTCTTACATGTCCCCTCTCAACATCAATATGTGGACATATTCACAAAAGGATTACCAACTACACTCTTTCAAGATTTTCGATCCAATCTCAGCATCAAACCACAAAGCGCTTCGACTGCGGGTGTATTTGGAAAGGATATATATATATCAAATATATGATATTTGTAACATTTCTTTTGTGATCTCTTGTGTAGCCTTAGGCTTTCTTGTACATATTGCAACACCATCGTAATGAGCAGACACATACACTTTTTATCAAGTAACAAATTTAACTAGCTTTTACGATTTAAAAAAAAAATAGAAAACTTTAATACTAACCCGTACTACTCATTTTGGGTGTGACGCTAATTTCTATTTTTCAGTATTCATACACTCATACAGGTGAAAGTTTAGTAAATTAGGAAAAAAAAAATGGTAATAACACAATGACAGTAATTAAGTATATAGGGTCAATTAGTCTTTATAACTTTAATAAGTACCATTTTGAAATACATAAACTGAAACTATCCAAACACAATTAGAAAAGAAAAAACTATATTCTCAGCAAATTTTCTGTACATAACAGGCACTTACTAGAAAAAAGAGCGTCGGGAGATGATGTCTTAAAATAATTTGTTGATGTTTTTATTTTTTCTTTCTCTTTTTCTCCAGTCTCAATTTTGTGGATGGGTTTCGCTTATGTAAAAGAATATCAATATTTCCCTTTTTAGCCCTAACGACGCCGGAATATGTTAAAAAAGAAAACAAATTCACCAGAAATTTATGTTTTCACCTTCTTTCGTTCGGCGCAACTCAGCGTCGAGTTTCTTCTCTCTATCAAACTCTCCTCATTCCTCTCTCAAAGGTAACCCCACCCCTTCTTCAATTCCCCGTCTCACTTCCTTCACAAACCGTAAAGTTTCTTCCTTTTCGATCTCACAAGTAAGAGATTGATAAACCCTAATGTGAAGATGAACATTCATTCACTTGTTTAAAAAATCGAAACTTTTCTCTGTCAAAGTGAATCAGTTAGTGAGAAAGAAGATGGATGATATTCATTTGGTTAACGAGATGGGAGCAGATGATAGTGCTTGCAGTGGAACGAATCACATTGAGAATCCATTGATAGTTCAAGACGAGATTGGAGTTGCAGAGCCATGTGTTGGCATGGAGTTCAACTCTGAGAAAGAAGCCAAATCTTTCTACGACGAGTACGCTAGGCAGCTTTCTTTCACTACCAAGCTCCTTCCTCCAAAAACAGACACTTTTCGAGAGTTTGTGTGTTGTAATAGTAGTAGTAGTAACAAAAGGTCGAAACGAAGACCTGTGGAGTTATGTGAAGCAATGGTTAGGATAGAGATGAAAAGTCAAGATTTTGATAAATGGGTTGTGACGAAATTCGTTAAAGAGCATAGTCATGGATTAGGAAGTTCCAACACGCTTCACTGTCTTCGTCCACGTAGGCATTTTGCTAATTCTGAGAAGACTAATTTTCAAGAAGGTGTGAATGTTCCTAGTGGTATGATGTATGTTTCAATGGATGGGAATAATCGTGGGAGAGTTGGTTCTAAGGGCGTGGGGACGAAGAGGACGTTAGGACGTGATGCGCATAATTTGTTGGAGTATTTTAAGAGGATGCAAGCAGACAACCCTGGTTTTTTCTACGCTATTCAGCTTGATGATGAGAGTAATCAGATGACGAATGTGTTTTGGGCTGATTCGAGGTCTAGGATTGCTTATACACATTTTGGTGACACTGTTACGTTAGATACGAGGTACAGGTGTAATCAGTTTCGTGTTCCTTTTGCTCCGTTTACTGGTGTGAATCATCATGGTCAGACTATTCTTTTTGGCTGTGCCTTGATTCTTGATGAGTCAGAGGCTTCGTTTATCTGGCTGTTCAAGACTTTTCTAACGGGGATGAGAGATCATCCTCCTGTTTCTTTGGTGACTGATCAAGATAGAGCTATACAGGTTGCTGCTGCTCAGGTATTTCCAGGTGCTCGTCACTGTATTAATAAATGGGATGTGTTAAGAGAAGGTCAGGAAAAGCTGGCTCATGTGAATCTGGCGTATCCTAGTTTTCAGGTGGAGTTATATAATTGTATCAACTTTACTGAAACGATAGAGGAGTTTGAATCATCTTGGAGTTCCATCATTGAAAAGTATGATTTAGGAAGACATGAATGGCTTTGTTCTTTATATAATGCTCGAGCTCAGTGGGTACCTGTTTATTTCCGGGATTCGTTTTTTGCTGCAGTGTTTCCTAGCCAAGGTTATCCGGGTTCTTTCTTTGATGGGTATGTGAATCAGCAGACCACACTTCCCATGTTCTTTAGGCTGTACGAAAGGGCTATGGAGAGCTGGTTTGAGATGGAGATTGAAGCAGATCTTGACACTGTCAACACGCCTCCAGTCTTGAAGACTCCATCACCTATGGAGAACCAGGCTGCAAATCTCTTTACACGGAAAATCTTTGCAAAGTTTCAGGCAGAGCTGGTGGAGACATTCGCTTACACTGCAAACAGAATTGATGATGATGGTGCTAGCACCACATTTAGGGTCGCAAAGTTTGAAAATGACAACAAAGCTTATATAGTGTCGTTTTGCTACCCCGAAATGAGAGCAAACTGCAGCTGTCAAATGTTTGAGCATTCTGGTATACTCTGCCGACATGTTTTGACTGTGTTTACTGTCACAAATATACTCACTTTGCCACCACATTATATTCTGAGACGGTGGACGAGAAATGCCAAGAGCGTTGTAGGGTTGGATGAGCATGTTAGTGAAAATGGGAATGATAGCTTAATACACCGTTACAACCATCTATGTCGCGAGGCCATCAAGTATGCTGAGGAAGGGGCTATTACAACTGAGACTTATAATATCGCTTTAGGAGCACTTAGAGAAGGTGAGAAGAAGGTTTCACTTGTCAGGAAAAATGTAGGTAGACCTCTTAGCTCACACGGTGGTGGAATTGGTATTGATGAAAAATCATCACCATCAGCTGCTGATTCAACCCCTTTGCTGTGGCCGCGTCAGGATGAAATGATACGCAGATTTAATCTTAACGATGGTGTTGTTAGAGCTCAATCTGTTTCTGATCTGAATCTGCCGCGTATGGCACCAGTGTCCCTTCACCGAGATGATGGGGCTCCTGAGAATATGGTATCCAGAGGAAACCTTTCACAGACTTAATTATTATTATTTTTGTATTGGTGTTGTGTGGTAATTTGACTTGACTTGCTTTTTCTTACAGGTAGCTCTTCCTTGTCTTAAGTCAATGACTTGGGCTTGGGGTATGGAAAGTAAGAATTCAGTACCTGGTGGTAGAGTTGCAATTATCAATTTAAAGGTGTGCATTATACGTACCTGAAGCCTTCACGCAGTTCTGATGTGATGATTGCATTTACAAAATATTAGATATCTGTAAGCATTATGATGCTGAAGGTTTGAAAAATTGACATTGGCCTTTGTGGTGAATCAAATATTACTGACTATAGTTGTAGGGAAATCGAATTTGTGGTCATCGATATAGTCCTGCTGCTTTTTCTGCAAAAATGTAGTTGACCGCTTTAGTGAGGATTATTTTTCATGATGTTTTCAGTTGCACGATTACAGAAAGTTTCCACCAGCAGACATGGAGGTCAAATTTCAGTTGTCTAGCGTTACACTGGAACCTATGTTAAGGTCTATGGCTTATATCAACGAGCAACTCTCAGCTCCAGCCAATAGAGTGGCTGTCATCAATTTGAAGGTATGCTATTTAGAGTTTTAGACTCTAGATCTGTGCCTGTTTGCAAAAGACTAGTTTTATCGTGTACTTTTTACTTGATGCTATGAAGTCTTTCAATGCTGGCTTCACTTTCAACTAAAGGCTCTTCTAGAAACGCATAGTCTTTTAATATAGCTAATACTTTTGTTTGTTCTTCCCTATTTTCCTTATGATAAATGTCAGTGCACGCATAGGGTTTTATGATAATGGATCTTGCTATCGTAGAAAAGGTTCTTTTGACAATCCACTTAATTTTAAGCAGAAAACAGCTCGAGAATTTGATTCAACACTGCATAGGGGACTCATGTTCATGAAAGGAACTAACTAGTACTTGTCTTATTAGATGATGCATTATCTTTATGTTTGACTCTCTATAGTAATGACCGAGATCAGTTTCTTACTCCAACTCTTAGTTGAACTTAAAGAAGTCTCGACTGTGTAAAAAGAATCCTTTTTGGTTTCTCTTAATCCAGCTTCAAGATACGGAGACAACAACAGGAGAATCAGAGGTCAAATTTCAGGTGTCCCGGGATGCATTAGGTGCTATGTTGAGATCAATGGCCTATATCCGCGAGCAGCTCGCTATTGTTGTAAGCAGAACTCCCTTATACTTACAAAGGATACTTGAAAGTAATGGCTCATAGCGACCCATTTTGGTAGTTGCCATTTGCCAAGCGTACGTCTCATTAACACTTTTAAATGGTATCTCGCATTTGCAGGGATTGCTACAGACAGAACCACAAGCGAAGAAGCTACGCAAGTGATGTTAAAAGAGAAAAAAGAAAAACTCTTTTCAGCTTAGGAAGATGGCCTCATTAGGAGGGTACTGCTCTACGATAATGATGTTGTACGATACATGTCTTTCCTGTGTAACATATGTATAAGTGTCATGTCATCATCTTACGCAAGTGCGGAGAAACAAACAGGTGAGCGTTCAGTCCTTGATCGGTCAGGCTTTGAAGTGTATATATATCCTTCTTTTTCAGACATTGATTAATACATCAGTAAGAGTGCAACGCATATTTGATTGATGATGTCGGGAAGTAAATATTATTCAAAAACGTACGAATGCATAAGAAGTAAAGACGCATTATATAATATAAGAATATTTTTTTCATGCATATATCTACGTCATCGTCCGACAGTAACTAAAGCACATGAAATGTAATAAAGAAAATATATTGAGTGGCGTGTCTTGACGCTTTTACCGAGTGAAAATTAGGAGGAAACAAGAAAGAAAGAATATAAACATCAACGGACATTGTAGATTGTGTTAATCTGATGGCTCTCACCTCCTAACAATGATTCTTTCGACTCGACCCGATGTGTTCTATAGCCACCTCTCTAGCTCTTTCCCTTGTCTGTCTACAAGCTCCTGTAATCAATAACGGTCACTTCTTCCTCCGGAGCATCTAGGTCTTGGTAGCTGCACCACGTTCATTACATTAGCTTCTTAGAGACACTGCACTCTTATTCAGGAACGATGAAAGCAATGTGTGATGATGATGATATTGAGTGAATCATGTTACCTGCGTAGCCGTCTAGGATCTTGTCTAAAGGCCGGAGACAAAAGAAAAGGGGCTGGTCCTCCACCTCTGCCACCACCTTCAAAAGGAGGGTTGGGTCCAGGTCCACTCGGGTCCCTGAACATCTGCATCGCAACCTCAGGAGGTGCTGGTACAAATGGTCCTAGTGGCCTGCCCACATTATCATTACAGATCACTAATTAGCTCTCTTTTACTCTTATGAACAAGATCATGAGTAGTCATTGTTACACTTACCCGGCACCAGGAACAGGCATCAGCACTGGTGGTGCATTCATATCAGCCGAGTAGGAAGGAACATGAACACCGCCTTGTCCACCAAATGCTTCGAAACCACCTTCCTCGGGATTTGAACCATTTCCATCACCTCTCTGTTGATCCTCTGGCCGATCATTTCTGTCATTTCCATATGCTCTTCCGTCACGCTCTCTGCGTCCACCTCGGTCATCCCTCAATCTGCTCTCCATTCCTGGTTTACGTCTCATCATTGGTCTCTGCCAAAAGTATATATGTCACCCACGTAAGTAAGTTAAACTCAAAACAAAAGCTAAGCTTACAGACTAGTCAACACTCCATCAACTGATAAAATACAAAAGAACATTTACCGGGCCAGATTGCTGCGTGGCTGGTTGTCCTCCTGGAGCATTAGGATCACTGCAAATAGATCATAAATCGTTTCATTACGAACTCATCAGAAATGACAGAAGAAGAACCCACCAGGGAGAAAGCCTACATACTTCATATAGTTTTGGAAATAAAGTTCTTCCCGCACTTTGCCAGTCAGATCCACTACGAGCTCAGTATGTTTCAGCTTGAGATGCTTGTGCACAAATTCAGCAGCATGAAACAGCTTCGTGCAGCCTTTAGCTCCACAACCATATTTCCAACCGTACTTCTCATCCCGAATCTTTCGGACATGTGGATCTAAAGCTTCCATAGCAGCAGCATCTAGCTTCTCTTTGGCAGCCATCACTTCCAAGGGATCTTGACCTTTCAACCTCTCTTGCCAGTGAGAGTCGAATTTATTTTCGCTCTCCTCTCCTTTCGCATCCGAACCTTTTCCTTCGGGTCTCACATGCCGCAAACCCTTGGCTTCATGTGTTTCAACCTTTCCGTAATAGTCCACACCATGAACACGCCACAGATATGTGACAAGCGTGTCAAGCAATTCAACACCCTCAAGACCTTTCACAGATGTCAAACCTCTTATGATTATAACTGGACCAGTCGAACCACTGTGCAAATTATCTCTACCCGCCTTTTCAGTTTCTGAACCTGATAAAACGTTCTCCTTGATTCCTTTCTCAGAGTCCAGCTTACGCACAAGGGCTTGTGCTTGTTCGATGTCCGTTAGGATTCTCTTTGGATCAGATGTGAAGCTGGGTGCTTTTGGTGCCGCTGAAAAATCACTCTCTTTACCCGCCCCCTTAACAGGTCGTCGTCTTTTACCACCACTACCAGCTTCATCCTCAGAATTTGGCTCACTGGTCCGGTCAGTTTTATTCAATGCTGTCACTGCAGGACCTCTGGAACAGATCGATGGAATGCTGTGAGCTATAGAAGATGACAGAATGACCATAATCATAAATGCTTGAATAGAGGCCAAGGAAATGATCTTACAAATCTAGATTCCCGCTCTGCAAATCAAGTAAGAAATCCTTCGCTACCTTCTGTGCAAGTTCATTCCTCCTGAAAAATTCAAAGGAACATATAAATACTGTAATACCAAGGGGAAGACAACAAGAGGTCAAATTAAACTGCAGCAAATGGCTCTTGAACTCACTTTTCTATGACAGTTAGCAAGTTTGTTGGATGATACTTATCTTTCAACCTGGAAGCGTAACATAGATAAGCATGTTAATAGGTAAGTGGTAACCGAAATATATATAAGCAAAATTTCACAGAAAATTTGTCAAAGAAGAAAACAGATAGTGGAAATCACCATTCTTCCTCTTTGTGAGTGTTAAAGTAAACACGTTTCTGTGTTGTGATAAACTCTGACTTATATTCTTGATATCTGCATCAGGAAAAAAAAAGCGTTACCCCTGCATCTTTATGAGACAACTGCTTAAACACCAAGACTGAGCTGCAGTTATAACCGTACCTGCGTTCAGCTTCTGATGGCAATATATCATCTTCCAACTCCTGTATAAACTGTTTGTATGACATTAATCCGTCCCTAAATATAGGAATTACAACGGTAATTATTGTTAGATGCAACAGGAACGGACTTTACAAACAGCACTAGTTGTGTGACGCTATCTTAAACAACAAAAGATACTGAATAATGGCTTAATCTCGAACTCAACAGCAATAATGGAAAAGAGATAATAGACTTCCATATCACATGTTTGAGAAATTATTTTCTAGTAGTTAATATAATCAATCGTGCGTCTCATACATTCACACTACGCATCGTTCCGGGGCTATAAGGAAGAATGCATATACGCCTCATCCGAGACTAGGGAACCTTGACTTTTGACCATAACTAGACAGTTCATAACTCCTAAATGTACTACCACGAATATAAACACACCATCTGATAAATAGAAGAAACCCCAAGATGAACATTGAAGGAACCTATACCTTTGAGCACTTCCACTGTTGGACGCATCACCATAGCCTCCACGACCTCCCTCCCAGTCTGCCAAGATATATATACACAAAACATAACAGATATTGATATCTCCCAAACAGAAGTTTGAATTACTAGACTACTTGTTCCAACTGTTTCTCCAACATATAGGGAAAAAGACAAAGCTACAAGTATTGAACGGACGAAAAGATCCAACATAAGAAAGTCTAAAGATGCGAATTTTCTCAAGCTGAATCTCTCTCGACCGATTTCTCACCTTGATAGCGTCCCACAAAGCGGCCAGGAGGTCTATCATCACCATAACCAGGCCTTCCTCCCATTTCACGGTCATAGTCATATCCTCCAAATCTATCATTCCAAAACAATCAAAGTGTGTGAGCAACATTTAGGAAAGCACTAAGCATACAATGCAACAAAGCAACGTCACTGGAACTGACGAAATGATAATACTTTGTACTGAGTCTTAGTTCTAATCGGATAATTGTTTCATTTGTTTGACGTTTCGGTTCACTGAGTAGAGGAGATAAAGATTTACCTTCTATCAGGTGGTCCATAGCCACCACCACCACGACGACCATCATATCCGTTATCTTCTCTACGGTATCGTTTAGGAGGAGGCGAGCGGCGAAAGGGAGGAGAGTGTCGCCTATCTCTATACGGTGGCGGAGGACTCCCGCTAGGCCGCCTCTTGTAATCCCTACGTGGCGGTGGGAGCGGAGAACGCTCACGGTCACGGCGATTCAACGGACGTTCTAAGTCTCTCTCGTCGCGACGCTCGCGAGAATCTCTCTCACGGCGGTTATGAGGAGGCTGCTGCTCATCTTGCTGTTCACGCACCTCCTGTTGTTGTTCCTGCTGCGGAGGTGGAGGAGGTTGTGGTGAAGGAGAGGCGGTTTTCTCCGGGAGGGAGATGTCGACGGGATCAGCCGGAGGGAGAGTCTCATCGGCCATTTGGTGGAGAAGAAGAAGATCGGAACCCTAAATCGGTGAATCTC
>KE155072.1:39072-52356 GCA_000411075.1 Sisymbrium irio | reverse complement strand
AGACGAGGGAGAATAACCAAAAAAAAAAAAAAGAAGAGAGAAAAAAAATTAAAAGAAAAAAAAAGAGAGAGAGAGAGAAATTCGGGAGCGGAGACGAGGAAGACGAAGAGTTGAGGAAGACGGAGAAGAAACTGAGCTTGTGATGCTCTCTACTTGCTAAAGCTCTCTATCATCAACTACGCAGATTCTCAGGTACTCTTTTGCTTTGTGGCTCCCTTTTCTTGTTAAATTTTGTAATTCAAATTCTTCGTCAAATGTTAAGTTGTTTCTCTCGATCTGGGTTTCTTGATGAAACCAAATAACCCTAAATACGAATTTTAAAGAAACGCCTGAGAGATGAAGATAATGTCTTTCTTCTGTTTTCGTATAATCGGATCATCAGATAGGTTAAGAAAAAATGTGCTGTCTTTTCTTTAGGGTTTGGTGGTGAACACAATGAGACCTAACACCCGTAACAAGAACAAAAGGCAAAGACCAAATGAAGCAGCTGATTCAACTTCTCAAATCCTCAGGTACTCATAAAGAACTAACCTTTTTTTCTTTTTTTTCAGTTTTTATTTTCCCCATTTGATTCTAAAAAGATTTGCTTTTCTTTTTGCAGGAAAATCCACGAGGCTAATGATGTAACTGAAGAAGACGTGAACCAGCTTTTCATGATATGTAAGCCAGTTTGTCAAGGCTGTCGTGTCAATACCCGTGACAATCCCAACTGTTTCTGCGGCCTTGTTCCACCTGTTAACGGTAGCCGTAAAGCGGGTCTTTGGCAGAAGACTTCTGAAATCATCCTGGCTCTTGGTCCGGACATTTCTTCAGATCGTCGTGCTTCTGACTCTACACCCGCTGGTTTAACCAATCTTGGAGCTACTTGCTATGCCAACAGTATACTCCAGTGTCTCTACATGAACACTGCTTTCCGTGAAGGGGTTTTCTCTGTCGAAGTTGATGTCTTGAAACAGTATCCTGTCTTGGATCAGATTGCTAGGCTTTTCGCCCAGCTTCATGCTAGCAAGAGGTCTTTTGTTGATTCTGATGCTTTTGTCAAGACGCTTGAGTTGGATAATGCGATTCAGCAGGATACGCATGAGTTTTTGACTTTGCTTCTCTCCTTGCTTGAGCGTTGCTTAAGGCAGTCTGGAGTATGCAAGGCCAAAACTATTGTGCAGGATCTCTTCCGTGGAAGTGTCTCGCATGTGACAACGTAAGATTTACCTTGTTTTTTTTTTCATTTAAAAGGATACGAATTTGTTTTTAAGGCAAGAAATTTTCAGCTTTTTGGTGTCTTGTTCATCTGTTTGCTTTGTTTGCCTTGTAGGTGCTCAAAATGTGGGAGGGAGTCAGAAGCTTCTTCAAAGGTGGAGGATTTTTATGCCCTTGAGTTGAATATCAAGGGCCTCAAAAGTTTGGATGAAAGTTTGAATGATTACCTTAGCTTGGAGCATCTTGATGGGGATAATCAGTATTTTTGTGGGAGCTGCGATGCTAGAGTTGATGCCACACGCTGCATTAAGCTGCGCACACTACCTCCTGTTATCACTTTCCAGCTTAAACGATGTGTTTTCCTCCCTAAGGTGGTTTCCTCGATCTTAATATGCCTTGCTTCATGACTTTATTGTGCACAGAAATTATCCCCATGTTTTGATTACTCATATCTTGTGATTTGCATAAGAATTAAATCATTTTTCTGCGTAGTTTTTTTCTCAACATCTCTACCTCTTGTATGTCTTTTTATACTACATGTGGGGATTTTCCTGCATATGATTGAGTTATATATCTTTTTCTCAAACCTTTGCCTTTTACCTTCTCCTAATATAACATGTTTGTATGCTTAAAATTTAATTCATAAGAGATTGTTAAAATTTTCTCAACTTTTCCTTCTTTTGGCTGGATGATGTCAACAGACTACGGCTAAGAAGAAAATTACATCCTCGTTTTCCTTTCCTCAAGTGCTGGATATGAGATCGAGACTGGCAGATTCTTCTGAAAATGAGTTGACATACGAACTCTCTGCTGTGTTAATCCACAAAGGAAGCGCTGTGAACAGTGGGCATTACGTTGCTCACATAAAAGACGAAAAGACTGGCTTGTGGTGGAAATTTGATGATGAGCAAGTGTCAGAACTGGGTACACATCCATTCAATGAAGGCTCTTCCTCAACTCCAAAGTCCGAGAGTAATGGTGCCTCTAGTAGTGGGAACACCACAGATGTCAGTCAATCAGGCTCTTCTTCTATTAAGTCAGAGGTTTTCTCATCCAGTGATGCTTATATGCTGATGTATAGTCTTAGATGCGGTAAAAAAGAAAGTCAAGAAGGACAAAGAGGAAATCCTGTTGACATAACTAAAGGAGAACTTGGTAGTGTTCAACAGTCTGAAGGTGGTTATCTTCCGTCACATCTGGATAGATGGATCAATGACCTGAACGCAACATTCGTTGAGGTTTGCAAGCAGTTTGATTTAACAAAGGAAAGAGAATTGAATACTTTGACTGAAAGGAGGCAAGAAGTACGGGCAATTCTTTCAGAAGCTGCTGTTCAGTCACTTGAAGAACAATACTTTTGGATCTCCACAGATTGGCTTCGTCTATGGGCTGATACAATTTCCCCTCCGTAAGTAAATCTCTCCATAGTATACATTTATTGCTATTTTTCTATATACTCGTGCAGTCGTGCCAACTGCACTGCTTTCAACATATATGAGTTGTCATTATATGATTGGCGTATTGGCGATTTTTGTACCCCACGTCAAACAATCTAGATATTGTCTTCCCTTCAAAAGTTTGTATTTGATTTCAGTTTTCAGTTCTCAGTAGTGGTGGAGTTTCTATTTAGCAAAATTAGTTCACGTCCATGCTTTCAAGTGTTCTTGATTATATTTGTTCGTTTTTGTACGATGCAGCGCTTTGGACAACACGCCTTTACTGTGTTCCCATGGGAAAGTTCTTGCCTCAAAAGTTACTTGCATGAAGCGTATATCTGAGCTTGCATGGACCAAGCTAGAATCAAAGGTTAGTGCCTTTCCGCTATATTCAGGGCAGAATCTTTTCTTGTCTTCAAGTTTTGCATCAGCTGCCATCATAAACCATGTGTCAGAAAAAATTGTAGTTTCTAGATTCCTATGAAGTGTGAACAGACTTCTATTCTGGTATCATGTGCCAGAATTCTTTGCTGGTTATTTCCACACTCTTGTTTCAACCTTTTTTCTAATGCGATCATTTTCTCTTACGTTTAGTACAATGGTGGGCCAAAGTTAGGGAAAGGGGACTACTGCAGGGAATGCCTTATGGATGGTGCTCGAATGGTTGTCTCTTCTGACAGCTACAGGGACCGAAGAACATTCATGAAAAGCAGAGCAAGCGATTGTCTTTCGGGAAAGTGCGAGGAAGGAAATTATTACGTCTCTAAAGCATGGTATGTATCACTGTTCTGTAACTTTAATGGTTTCTAATAATACCTTACCTTGTTCGCTTATATGTGCGTGTTCGACAGCCTGATGCATATGCAGATGGCGCCTGTTGCACTTAGTTACTATTATTCTGTGGGGTGTTACCACTGTTAGCTGCTTCTATGATAGACGCCATTAGGACTCGCACTAACCTGTTTCAGAAAATCTAGCTCCTTCTAAACCGTAATAACATGTTTTCAGGTTGCAGCAATGGGTAAAAAGGAAAAACCTTGACGCTCCCAGTGAAGCAGATGCAGGCCCCACAAATGCAATCACGTGCAGTCATGGAGAGATGATGCCTGAACAAGCGCCAGGGGCCAAAAGAATTCTAGTTCCCGAGAATCTCTGGTCATTCCTTGTTGAAGATGCTCTAAAAGTGACACCAGAAGATACTTCGGGTTGCCCTTGTTTCCCTCTGGACTCTAGCCAGTGTTCTCAGTGTACATCGGAACTTTCTGAGGTTGCAGGCGTCGAGGATGCACTAAGGTTAACCATTTTTGCTTGTTATTAGTGTTGATCGTGATACTCTTAAATATTTTCTTACGTTCGGTCTGATGCAACAGAACAGTAAAGGCGAAGCAGCGCCAAAACCACGAGAAGTTAGCCACGGCAAAGGGTATAGCATTAACGCCACAAAGCCAGTATTTCTTGTTGCCTTCTCCCTGGCTAGTGCAGTGGAGAAGCTATATTAACATGACTGGAAAAAATAGTTCCTCAGCACCAGAGCCTGAACTTCTTGATGGAGTCATTGATACTCTCAAATGCAAGAAGGTAAGATCCATATCTCGGCGCTGAGTTGGTTTCTATATGTACAGAAGTGCTTAACTCTAAATCGGTTTCCTAGACTGCTTCCTCTGTTTCCTCTGTTTCCTCTCATACACCTGTTTTGATGTGTACTAAACGCGGATGAATATAAACTGTCGTGTATCAGCAGGCCTTCTTTCATCTTCCCACTAGCAATTTGAGCTTAAAACTAATGGTTTGTTCCTATGGTTATTTGTTTCAGCACACACGACTCCTTGAAAGGCTCCCTGAAATTGTCTGCAGACGTGGCTCATTTTTTCAGAAAAATCCATCTGTAAGTGGCTAACTTGTTTCTGTAGAAGTAAGGATAGTATATATAACAGAAAATTCTAGTGTGGAGAGATGGCGGATTGTTTTGGACTGGTTTTTTAGTAGGGCGTGGGAGCATTTAGGATCTATAGAATAAAGTTACTGGTTCTAATAGTCTGGTTAGGAGGTTATGTGGTGTAATTGTCGTTTTAGTTAGAGGAATAAAGGGATTGTGTTCTGAATTTGGTAAATTGGTGTTCTAGTTGTCGCTTCAGTTTACATCCTTTGTCATGTTTCTGAACTGTTTTTAACGATGAGAAGGAAAATGCTTACTTTGATCTAAACTCTTGTTTTTTTGTACATTTTTCTAGACAGACAAGCTGACAATCATCCCTGAGGATGACTGGAAATGTTTCTGTGAGGAGTGGGGAGGAATTATGGAGAAGGGAATCTCTGCTCTTATTGAGGCTGGTAATAATACGAACCAAAGTGCTTCCCAGGACGTTATTGACCTTGATCAGGATTCTTCTCCTGATGTTAATATGGAGATTGATAGTCAGCAGCTTATTCTCAGGACATTCCCAGAGGTAACATATTAAGCTTGTGATATTACGTTGAATTGTAATGTTGGCTTAGCTATTCGCAAAGTTAAATATATGAGGTTCAGATGTGTTACGCGATGATCGTTTTTCTTCTTGAAAGTAGATATATCATTTGCATTACATTGATTAATCGTTTGAGGTTCATGAGTTGCGTTTAACAATATAGTTTATCCTTGCTAGGTTTGTGAGGAGTGCATAGGAGAAAGAGAGAGCTGTGAGTTGATGCAGAAGCTCAATTATTCAGAAGGAGATGTCTCCGTCTGCCTTGTGCGCGGAAAGGAAGCTCCAAAGTCAATGTTAGAAGCATCGGATTCGAGCTTTGAGGTGGACCGTCGTACTTCAAAGCGTTCTCGGAGAACTAACTATGGGAAACAGACCAGCCTGAAAGTTTCTGCAACGACCACTGTGTACCAGTTAAAGATGATGATATGGCAACTACTTGGGGTAATGTCTTCTAACATTGTTTTTTCGAAATCCCCGAGACTAGTCTTAAAAAGCTTCACTAGGTTACTTGTGGATATGCAATGACAATTGTGCTTTAATAATATGCCAGGTGATGAAGGAGAACCAAGAACTTCACAAAGGCACACAAGTGATTGATCAGGAATCTGCAACGCTTGCAGATATGAACATATTCCCTGGCGACAAGCTTTGGGTGAGAGATACCGAGATGCATGAGCACCGCGATATTGCTGGTAGAAAAAACTTCACAATTATTTGAGTGTAGCCTATTACATTACTTAGCTTAAGTTAGATTTGTCGGTTAAAGAATAAGTGAATAACCATCTTGATGTTTTCAACAGATGAGCTTTGCGATACGAAGTCAGGGCCTCAAGATATTGAAGAAGGTTTCCGCGGCACGCTTTTGACTGGAGATATCATTTCTGAAGCCTGCTAGAAATTATCAGTTAGCTGTGCAGGAGATGGATAACAGTTTTTTGGGTCAGTTTTTGTAAAGGCAAGGCGTTGAAGCTTTATTTTGTGCGTAAACAAACGCGAAGATTTGGTGAAAGCTTGCAAATGCTGAATTTGTAGATGTGTAGGTGCATTGTGGATGGATTTGAAGGTACCGAGGCTTTTTGTGTGTTTTTGGTGGTACGGTTTTATTTACATGTGACATTTGTGTTACAAAACTCCATGTTGATGATCAAATCAAATCAGAAGAACTTCAAGCCAAGATTGCTATACTAGAGAGCTTTTTAATTGTTCTTCTATAATGAAAGATTCCAAACTTTATTAGTACTATGTGCATATTGAAAGTTATTTTACAGAAACTTTTTTTTGGTTTACCCAAAGGTTCTTACAGAAACTAAAAACGTGAGTTAAAGTATTCGTCATCAAATCCATATTTACATTCATCTGATTAACTCATATCTTGATTACTCTTTTGGTTTTGGCTCAATGGACACGAGTTGCTCCACCAACACTCTTCGATTTAGAGAGGAGCAAGTCTTTGAGCTGCTTGTAGTTTCTCAGTTCCTCCAGTGCATCTGATGTACTGCGAGCCATCGAAAATTCAGATTCTGTGCCTGACACTGAACCTTCTCTCTGAACCCCAGACATTGACGCCATGTAAGTGCTTGTGTCTTGTCTTAATGGCGGTGCTGTTTTAAGCATGTGAACCAGAACTCCAACCGCTGCGTCCTGTGACTTTCTCCCTATAGGAAGCGACTGTGATATAGAGCTTGAAGTTTTCCTCCGGTCAAGACTTTGGCTGCACCGAATCACCAGAAAATTCCCAATAAGAAGTGAAATTGACAGCCAAAAATGATTGACAGTAAGAGAAAAGCCAGGTTTAGGATGTCAATGTCATTGTCAACAATGATTGACACCTTGGCATCTTACACAAAACAGCTAAGATAATTTATCATTGATCAGCTTTCTGTGTAAATATTTAAATTAAGTAATGCGTTTAAGCCAATTTACCTGTACTGAAGCCCTGACTCATCAACATCATCGAAATCAAAAGGGCATGAGCAATCAGGGTCATCCAAATCATCTTGGGAAGATAATCTACTCGGGCTCCTCGAAAACCCGAATCTTGGTGAGCCACTTGAAGACAGTAGTCCAGAGAACCTGCCTGAATCGTACTTGCTGTCTTTTGTCAGCTGCACAAAAGAATTGATTCAAAACAACACACCACGTCAGGTGAGGCAATACAAAACATTATGATCTCGCACTGACACATCAAAAAGGTCAGAAGCATAATAATAACCTTCTGGCCAGGGTAGTGGTTCATTAATGCGGAAGGAGACTCTCCGCTTCTGGAACTCTTGTACAATGCAATCCCAGGCAAAGAGTCCTGCGATGAAGGGGAGCGTCTCGTGCTTCTGGGGGAAAAAGGTGGGAGTGGATTCCTACTTGGCTCCGAGAAGTTAGATGAAACGTATCTATTGGAGGTAGCTGAAGAAGGAATGGTCACTGGAGCAGTCCCTGGCCTCACATTAATCCTCGGACTGTTACTCCCAGATACGTATCTTGGAGTAGAAGGAGAACCCGAAGGAGAAAAAGGAGGTGAAAGCTGGTGACTGTCACCACCAAAACCATCAGTACGTGACCAGTGGAAATCATGTACACCAGGTGAAAACTGATGCGAGTGAGCAGGCGAAAAGGACTGGTTCGGTGTCGCGTAATGACCTGGAGGTCTGTTAAAGCCACTGGTCCAGCTATGTGGACGTTCAGCAGATGAACTAATCACAGGAGGACGAACAGCTCTACCTTGAAAAGACGTGCCTTCAACACTCTTCCCTGGAGAAGGAAAAAACCTCATAGGATCAGTCGCAGGACTCCCAACGTAATCAGTTATGATTCTTGGAGGCAATGTGATGTGAGCACCGAGGTTAAAATCAGACAAGTCAGAACGGTAAGTCACAGAAGCACAAAGACGACCAGGAGGAACATCAACAGGCGCAAAGCGAAACTCTTTCATGGTTTCAGAGACAGGACCAGAGAACATATCACTGAAAGACGAAACCTTGTAGATCAAATCATAACCAGAAGAAGCAAGAGACGAACTCAGCTGCCTAGAGACACGATAAGCAGGGAGAAGACGTGTCTGAGCGTAGAGAGAACGCAACAAAATGATAGATTTCTTGTAAACCTTCTGGTAACGAGTAGTGGACTCAGAGCTCTGAGGAGACATGATGAGTGGGTTCTCGTACTGAACAACCCAACGCTCGATGACAGTCTCGGCTGTTGGGTTGACATGATGATCATGTTCATCAGTTGAAGTAGTGGGATGGACAAGAATGATGTCAATGATCATCGAGTCCATAACATTCCTATGCCAAGAATGTAACTTCTCCAACGCTGCGGGACGATCTCCCATGACGAGGTTGAACCATTTGTCACTCTTTTTGACATTATGTGATGAACGGTCACGTGCACGACCACGTGACTGCAACGAAGGGATTCTTGAGTCGAGGACTATGTGTAATGCCTTTGGGAACAAGTGTGATACAATCTGCTCTAATCTTCCGTTATCCGTTGGTAAATTTTCAGGAAAATCCATAAATACCCCTCAAATCGAATAACACAGATTTTCTAAAAATACACCCAAATGAGATGAGATCAAAGATTCGTGCTTTTTAGATTCGAGAATGCAGCGGAAAACTGAAGGTGAAGAGGATCAAACAGATTGATGAAATTTTCGAAAGGTTTGTTACCGTGAGGGATGTAGAGAGAAGCTTGTTTGGATCATCTGAGACGTCAACGATGGCGTAAAGGTGTTTCGCGGAGAGACGATGATGAACATAATAAGAGAGAGTTTCAGAGCTGGAAGCAAAAAACAAACACCATTTATTATTACTGGTTTAAGGAAATTATTTAATTAATATTTGAGTTTTTGTAGATGAGTATACTAGCAATTAGCCAATGAGGGAAAGCCACCTCTTGCTTTGCTTCTTATCTTTACTGTTTTGACCTTCTCTTTTCGTTTCAATTACAAATGCACACAAGACTCCACGGGCTTTCAAGTAGAGATTGTGTGAAGTTTACGCGCTGACGGTTATGGGCCTTGGATTTTACATTTGGCCCGATTTGTCTGTACACCCGGAACATTTTTAATTTACTGAGCCCGTTTACATGTTCTCGTATTTTGTTGGGTCAATATGTTACTCATCTAATTATCAAGATTATTATCACCATGGAATATGGAGCTTGGTTTGTAAATGGAGTACATATATGGTGTCTAGTTAAGTCATAACAATTAACAAGCCAGAAAATGACACGAGACATAAAAGTAATGATCGAAGTTTGAAGATATATCCCCATAGATTGCCAAGAAGCTCTATAAACTTGCACCTAAAGAGATAATTCTAGTACTTTAAATTTTAGAGATAACTCTAGTCTCCTGGATGGATTTTAGAACTGAAAGCAATATTTAATAAACCCCAAAAACCAAATTGTGGTTAAAATCAGTCTGAGTGGCTAACGCATGGTACCATTGAGATAAACAACAATCTATCCCAGAAAATAAGAAGAAATAGATGAAATCATTGTCTCCACAAAGAAAGAAAGAATATGACTATATTTCCATGGAGGAAGTTTATGGGAGTGACCTATTCATAATGGAGGAGGATTTGATCTTCTATAATAGAATAAAATCTATTTTAAAAGAGAAAATAAACCTGATAATCTAGTAGCTGCTAGATGGAATGAATCCACAATCTTATAAAGCAACTATTATTTAGACGCTCTCTTCTGGATAAACTATATCAAAAATATCAATAATATTACAACAAAAATTAGAATTTTTTTTTTTTTGGTTTCATATTACTAACATTCTAAAAGTCTAACACACATATTAAAAAAATATTTAATTTATTAATTTACAAAACAAAAATATTAGTATTGATTATCTACCTATATACAATTCAATTGAAAAGTAAAAAAATCAACTAAACATAAATAATAAATAATTAATTTTACATTGGAAATTGAAAAAATCATCTTATTTAAATATACAAAAATATCTTCAACTATTAAAAACTGAGAAAATATCTTTTAAAATAAATAAAAAAAGCACTTGCACATTTATTTTATAAACAGTGACTGAAGGAGTGATATAGTGCGATGTTAAAATCTCAAGTTAATTGTATAAACTATAAAACTAGAAATTTCAATATTTCATCATTTGAAATTGGATGACACTGTAACGATTGGATTCTGACGTCACTATTTCTTGTCCCACGAGGGCCACGACTTTAAGTCGGTAAACAATGTGCACCACCACATTTATACATCAATACATCAGACCAACACATTTTCTAGAAAAGGATTTAGGGAGAGCAAATATTATATTATTGAACTTTGTATCTAAACCACGGCACTACGATTCTTGATAATTATATTAACATACGAGTTCTATTAGTAATGATCTATTTTACAATACCACATAAAACAATTTGTTCTATTGATTTTCAGACTAATGAACCACGTGGATAAATTGGAATCTTATATTTTCTGTAAAGTAATGAATAACTGGATTTTGTGATATATAGAAAAGAATATTAATGATCATATCTAAAACACAACTAGTATTTTATGGTGGTCTGTTCTTTTGAAAATTCGAGTTATTTATTATTCTCCACAATAGTAGTATATCAGTCATGATGAGTTTGTAATTTCCCAAGTAAAGTTCTGAATCAAAATTAAATAAAGTTTTTAAGTAAAGGAGAAATTGTTGACCCTAGAAAAGAGGGAAGAGATAAATATCTAAACCAGATACATTGAACCTGGACAAGCTAAAGCTACCACACGAGGCGCTTATTAAAGGACATCATCGAACTAACACTTTAACACCAACAGCAACAGATAAAGTAAACCACAAAAAATCCATAATCAAATAATTTTCACGTAGAAACTACAATTAAGTTATTT
The DNA here is from genome assembly GCA_000411075.1 of Sisymbrium irio. Taxonomy (NCBI): domain Eukaryota; kingdom Viridiplantae; phylum Streptophyta; class Magnoliopsida; order Brassicales; family Brassicaceae; genus Sisymbrium; species Sisymbrium irio. The sequence goes on along the minus strand of KE155072.1, from coordinate 41,381 downwards.
AATGGCTAAAGAAGGAGGTTACGTGACGGTGGCGGCAGAAGAGATGGAGAAGCTACGGAGGAGGAACAGAGAGCTCGAGAGGGAAGTAGAGGAGATGAAGACAGAGATGGTCGAGCTGTGGAGGCGGACGGTGGTGGCAGAAGAGGCTGAGGAGAGACTCTGCTCGCAGCTGGCGGAGCTGGAGGTCGAGTCTCTGGATCAGGCCCGTGAATATCACGATCGCATGCTCTTCCTCATGGATCAAATCTCACGTCTCTCTTCTTCTTCCGTCGTTTCCTCCTAGTAGATTTTACTTAAAGACACATATCATATATGTATGTATTGTCGTGGATGTTTGTACAAATCTTATTGATATTATATGTATATGAATCGACCTTTATAGATAATTAAATCTTATGTTTTCAACATAAATGAAATATTGAGTCATTGCTAATGAATGATACTATTTCTGACAATTCATGCAGAATTCTCATAAAACGGGTCCGACTTTCAGACAAATTAGCAAAGCTAAATTTATTAATACAAATTATTTATAGAAAATTTTAATTAAATGTCAGATATATAACAAATTATTTTTATTAAAATCTTAATGATTTGGAGCAGTAACATGCAATGGTAAGAAAGGAGGCGATGAAAGTTAAAAAGTGTTGGACTAAGAAAAAAAAGAGATGGAAATATATGTAGGCAGCAACAAATCATTTTGATCTCTTTTTATTTGTCTTTTCATAACTACACAGTCTACATATCTATGAAATACTATAGCATTATTTTAAACAAAAAATGGAATGAAATAAATCATCCGAAACTTATGAAGAAAATTTAAGAAAATGTTGATTTTGGTTTTTGTTTAGAAATTGGTAAATTTTTTAAAAAATTCAGTTTTCCTAAATTTTAGAGAATCTATCTTTCAAAAATATTGATTGGTAAATAAAATAATTTTTAGACAAAAAAACAAAAACTGTTTGAAAACTACAAATAAATATTTGTTAGAGTATAATTATCCGTAAGTCTCTGAAAATAGGGTTCTAAAACTTTTTATATTATTATTATGATGATTTTTATAATTTAATTAAATCAAAAACATATTAAACCAATCATAAAAAAAGAATTCTACTTGAGTTCTAAACCTGGGATTCTAAAATCTCTTTATTTAGAATTCAATCTATTTTTCTCTTTACACTTTTCCTTTTTTTATTATAAATTTATTGATCAGAACTTCTTAAAAAACCCCCAATAATTTTGATCTTAGCTTCCAAAAAATGGTGGTAAGCTCTTGCTTATCTCTGTTGCTTCTCATAAACTGTACCACATAAAATGTCATAACTGTAACGGTTTACTTGCATTTTAATAAAACGCCTTTGTTAAAAAAACAAACAAAATAAAGTTTTTTAAGTAAAGGAGAAATTGTTGACCCAAAAATAGAAGAGAGGGGGAAAATAAATCTTAGGTTCTAACGATTACAATCTAGGATTTAATCAGATACATTGTAACCATTACAAGCAAAAGCTATTACACGAGACGTTTATTAAAGAATATCATCAAACTCTAACACCAATAGCCAAAAAAAATACAAAATCCATAATCAAATCATTTACACGTAGAAGTTGCAACTGAGATAATTAATGGCAAACGAAGGAGGTTACGTGACGGTGACGGCAGAAGAGATGGAGAAGCTACAAAGGAGGATCAGAGAACTCGAGAGAGAAGTAGAGGAGATGAAGGCGGAGATGGTCAAGTTATGGCGGCGGACGCTGGTGGCAGAAGAGGCGGAGGAGAGACTCTGCTCGCAGCTGGCGGAGCAGGAGGTCGATTCTCTAGATGAGGCGCGTGACTATCACGATCGCATGCTCTTAATCTCACGTCTCTCTTCATCTTCTGTCGTTTCCTCCTCCGCAGATTTTACTTAAAGACACATATAATATATATATTTAATTTTTGACACATAGTATAATATAGAGAATATGCACCCTATAACCAAAAAGAAAACCCAAATTAAAAATAATCAATTTTTTTATTGAAAAAAATAACCAATTTCTCTCTTTTCTTATCTTTCTTTACCTTCTCTTTAAAATTTTAATTTTTGTTTTCTTTTTGTTATTTTACCAATTCTCCCTGTAATAATATGTATGTATATTGTTGTGGATGTGTACAGATCCGTTTTGTATTATATATTTATATGTATATGAATTGATCTCCATGTATATATATATATATATTATATGATTTCAACACAAATGAAATGTTGAGAGTTATAACTAACTAGTTTGCACGGGCATTGTTATATATATATATACTAGAATTTCCATCCA
>KE155072.1:20761-31484 GCA_000411075.1 Sisymbrium irio | reverse complement strand
GTTAAGGTTGACTAAACCGATACCTAATTTGGCTCAGTCAACTGAAGTTTGTGATTTATTTGGGTTAATGAAAAGTCTGAACCTATTTTGACTCATTTGAGTAAGTTTGTACATTAAATGGCCGTTTTCTCGTTAATAAAGGAACAGTTTTTTTCTGCATTACAACTTTTTTTACAGAACGTGAACTTGTTTTTCTATATTTTTTTGTAAAACATAATTTTTTAAAAAAATTTCTTTATTCTATAAAGCATATGCCATGTGGTAGAATTTGATTCGCCAAATGACTTGTGCTTTATAGGATAAATGATGAATAATTCTGGCAGTTCATGTAGATGGTTCAACTTTAAGACAAATTAGCACAATTTGTTTTTTCAAATAAACGTCATACTGTAAAATTGAGATTTAAACTGATGATTAGCAAAATTCTTATGGATTTGTCATGCAGAACAAATAGTAATTTTATGGTGATATTAGGTTCTTAGTAATAAAATAATTAATAACATACGACTTGAGCAGCCTAGAGTTATATATATACTTGTTTAACTTGTTCACTCTCAAATTGTGACTACAAAAATAAACATGTAGAAACTATCATCCTTAGTTGGTTAGATGATGCACCAAATGTATAATCTATATCAATCAATATATGAAGTGCGAATGTGACGTAATAAAATTATGTGGAAACTATCAGAATAAAAGAATATTCTAAGTCAATTCCATGGAATCTATAATAATAATATCATGAATTTCGACGGGATGTAGATAATGTTTTTCTTTTCCTTTTTTTTATGGTAGTTCGGTTTCATGAAAGTACTGTAATCTTGTTTCTGAAAGTTTTATATGGTCCATGAAAGTTTTGACAAAAAAAAAGTTTTAAATGGTTAATGGAAACCGTAAAAAGAGTTTCATTTATCATACGCGATAATAAGTGTTCTATGATTCCTGAATTAAAGTTCTTCCACTAGTTGAAGGTCATTTTCTATTTTCATAATTATAAACAATTTTCTCAGTGCAAGAAAATATTACATCATGACATCGTGCTGGCAAAGATATTTCAACTTGATTAGAGGGAAGTGTGACTGTCGAGTTGACGTGAATGTATTTGTTTTGTTATACGCATTAATCAACTCTTTAGATTTAACAATTCGCAATGGAAAAATTGAACAAACAAGAAACAAAAAAAGAAAGATTTAATAGTTGGATCTATCGACGATGATATTGATATATACCCCTTGGCACTTGCATCCAAGACGACGATGAAGTTTCCATGCGTAGAGATTTTACAAGTTAACAACTTTATTTTTGATGACGGCATATGGCGGTATCGGACTGAATCCAGCTTGGCGAGAATTGATTGGATTGGAACTTTAATTTCTTTGAAGTTTATTTTAGTCCCGAGCAAGGCATTAAACCGAAGTGTACCAAACATAAGATATGATTTGGGAAGAGTAAGACTAAACCGGAAAAGAAAGGAGATACATTGAACCTGGACGCGAAGGAACTCAATCAAGTAGTGTGGGGCTAAACCCCTCATTCCGATTTTGTCTCCTGGGTCATGATCCTTTTGGCATTTTTGAATAATTTGGGATAATAATACTATTTCATGATTTGATTCTTTTTTGGCTTTGTCTAATACTATAAGTTTCCAGAATTTGATATCTTTTCAACAGAGGAATCCACCATTATTGAATTTATTTTGTCTTCGATATGGACTATTATAATTACTATTCATTTCGTATTTTATCAAGTGTCATTTTATATTTATTCACATAGTTTAATAAAACATATAAATTTGTATATTTTTAAAAAAAAATACAAATACCTATACACCTAACCATATTTTAATCAATAAAAAAATAAATAGAAGAATCTTATTAATAAATTTTGCATTAAAATTATAAAACGGCACTTGTTATAAAACAAAAATTTTATTTTGAAACAACACTTATTCTAATACGGAGGGAATACTGTTTGTTAGATGATAATTCCTGCTGGGAATTTTTATTTATACAAATTACAACAAAAAAGAGAACAACCTTTAGGCTTTAGTAAACAGTAATCACTATGTAACCACAATTTAAGAGAACTTGATCTTTAGCTTAAATCAATGTGTGTTAAATCAAGAAGGAACGAACTATATATGAATTACATAATATAAGAATAATCTATGTGTGTTTCATGACTTTTATTCGCGTGAGAAACCTATTGACTGGGAAGTGGTCAGAGACATGGAGGCGACGAAATGGAATATAATCGACGTCATATCGTTTTGTTTACTACTCCACGACTCACATATTGGTTTGGTTGAAGATATAATTTAATTTAATTTTGATATAAATTTTGTTTTGAGGAAATTTGATACAAATTGTGAAATAAGGAAGAAATTTTCTGGTACCCATAATTTGGATTCTCATACCCTAAAAAGTTAGGATAAGAAAACGAGTGTTCGTAAATGTTCGATGAAAAAAAAAAAACGTTCCATGCAAAGACTAGGGAATTATTTATCGGGCCCCTTATATATCAGAAGAAAAAAGATTAGTGAACAAAATGAAAAAAAAAATCTAAACAATTGAATAAATCATATGTAATCTGCGCCACGTGTGGTTATTTTTCAAAGAAACACGACAGAATATGATTTGACAGACAAATTATAATACTAACTGAAAACAAAACACGAGATACATTGAACCTGGACACTGACCAACCCCAAGACCAAAACGCAAAAGAGCCTTATTAAAGGATCATCAACACACAAGACAGAATTACAACAGCATCAACAAGTTAAACTGTTAACACACAAGACAGAATCACAACAACATCAACAAGTTAAACTATTCTTAATTTGATATACCAAAAAAAAAAAAGAAAGGTAAATGGGAAAAGGAGGAGGTTACGTGACGGTGGTGGCGGACGAGGTAGAGGAGCTACGGAGGAGGAACGTAGAATTGAAGAGAGAAATGGAGGAGATGAAGAAAGAGATGGTTCAGTTGTGGCGGAGGACGGTGGTAGCGGAAGAGGCGGAGGAGAGACTGTGCTCACAGCTGGCAGAGCTAGAGGTGGAATCACTAGATCAGGCGCGTGAGTATCAATCTCGCATAGTCTTCCTGGTGGACCAAATCTCTCGTCTCTCTTCCTCCTCTCTCGAAATTGTGGTTACCAACTCGTAGTTTGATAGATATATTGTAAAAGTGGCTAAGTTTCAATGCCAGTTTTTAGGTTTTTAGTTTTTTTGCCTTTTGTTTAGGAGATACAAAACGTCTCTGTAGAGGAATATTATAGCTTTTTGATGTAAATCAAGAGTAAAAAGGAAAACAGACCATTGTATTAAAAAATGTTAAAAAAGTTTCACAACCTTCGGAATTAATCATCAGACTTTTTATTTTACTCCCATATTTTTCATCAACTGAAAATCGCAAAGGTGGAAAATTGATATAACAAATCAACATGTTTTCCATCTTCGATGTCACTTTTGTCCTTTTCTAAATAATGTTGGCGAAAACCAAAAATCGATCTTTCCAACAAAATCCTATCGTAACTGCCAACATAATGTAATGTAAACTGAATTCCCTCTTTACACTTCAAGGTATGAATACGATTCACTACAATGTTCTATTGGCACTGCCCCATGAAATCGAACCTCCAGTAAAAGTGCAATGTCCTGATATCAAGACAGTTTAACGTTGGGGAAGCCTATTAGATGGAGTAAAGCTGATGGACCGAAGTGAAGTACGTGATATACTATTAGATCGACAAGAGAGTTACTTATGTGGCGAAAGCTCACAAGTTGTTGTCAATGCTCCTTACTTGACTATAATGTCTTATCAGTCTTACTTTAAGCTCTTGTTTGCTACAAAACTGTCACATCTATCAATCCAATTGTTAAGCCCACCCAACTCTATTATATATGATCAACTTATAATGTACAAAGCGAATCCCATTTTATTATAATTAGTGCGCTTTGAGAACGAAATACGTTCAATATATATATATTAAAGAGAATCAAACAATGCTAGTAGAGGCAGAAGAATCTAACAAGAGTTCTTCCTAGCAATAGCAGCTAAGATAAAAAAGACATTACAGTTAAAACAGATTGATTTTGGTGATGACCATGTAAACAAGACTCGATTACTACTTTCCTCGTTTGCCCTTTATCTCAGGGTCCCTGCACTCAAAACAACAGAGAATATTTCCATCAAATTCAAAAATCTTACAAACTCAGTCTTTCAATAGTGGAAGAGCAGAGAAGTTGGTTTCGAACCTCTGGATATGGTCAAGAATCAGAAGCCTTGGCCCTGGTGGGATGCTCACATCTCTTAGAGCGCTTGATTCACAATTCAAAAGGCGACAAAGACATCAGTCTTAAGTTGCTAAACAAAAGAAAGCTTGAAGAGGGTATGTATTATTGTATATACCTATCGGTGAGCAACGGCAATGTGGGATCTGTTAGAAGTCCCTTCTTGAAGTTCTTCTCGTATTTCTGTAAACCTAGCTTTAATAGCATAGTTCTTGATCGTGTGTAAAACGGGTCATCGGGGCTAGGTTTAGAGAATCTTTCTCCCAACTGAGTCAAAAAACCGGGAAAAAGTGAGTTTAAGAACAAATCATTATGCATAATTCATAATATATAAGTGAAAGTTCCAAAATGATCACTCGCCTTGAAAAATATTCCTTGGAATACAGCAAAACCAGCAGCTGTGGTGATTGCGTTAAGAGGCTGTCCTTGCAAGCCTTGGCTCACCAAAGAGTAGGCAAATCCAGATCCTAGTGCTGCGACCACGCTGCAAAGTCAAACCATTAGCCTCTAACACTTCCATTCTCAAATTGAACGATTTTCATCAGAAAACAAAAAAACACTCGAAACAAGCAAGCCTTCGAGAACCTTAAGCCTCCACGAGTTAACTAAAAAAGTAATCTCACACATCAAAAAACTTAGAGGACCGAGCGAACAACTTACTTAATCAAAAAGACTTGACTCAACATATTTACTAACGACAGATACAAAAGAGATCATGATCAATGAAGACTGATGAGAGTGAAGCTTATTTTCCATTCACCATGCAACTCGTGTCCAGTTTCAATCAAATCTAACAGACCAGTGATCAGAAAAGTGACAAGAACAAAACAAAAACTATTGTTGACTTGTAAGAAAAACAAGAATTAGTAACTTGATTAAACTAATACAAAGGATTTACAAAAGGAAGAAACAAGTGATGATGTCCTTGGAAATGAGACTTACGCAGATTCAAGATCCTCTTTGCCTCTAATCCGTTTCATCACACAAGCAATTCCAGCATTCACACCAGTAATAGCAGCAAAGTTCCGAGCTTGTACCCATGGCCCACCCACAAGAGCCTTTACCACACACAAAAACAAAAAACAAAAAACAAAAAACAAAGTCTCTTCCATCATTCACTAATAGCAACGGAAATCACACAAAATGGGTCAGAAAGGTGAAAGTTTAAAAGAACCTGAGCTTGCTTCATCGAGGCCATGGCTTGAGGGTCAGCCTGAGGCATTTCAGGGGAGAGTGTACCCATGAGACCTCCTATGAAAGCTCCTTGTACACCGCTCATAGTGGAGACGACGGCTGCTTCCACGGGCACCGACTGCTTCGACAACCAACTCTTGAAACCCGTTTCTACCTCCTTGAATTTGAGTTGTAACTGCTGAATTGGATTCTGCTGGTCGTTGAACAAGCTCGCCATCGCCATCATCTCTCCACCGCTTCTCCTCTGCTCTCCTCCGCCGCCTATACCCATTTTCTTGTGTTCTTTTTCTCTTACACGACTTTGAGAGTTTTGAGTTTTGTTTTTCTTTCTTTCGGTTCTGATTCTCGTCTTATCTCTCTCCCTTCCTCCATCTCTATTGGGTGCTTTATAATTAACATATAGTTGGGCCTAAGGCCCATATATCTTCGCTGTTTCTCACTTTTTCTTGGGATTTTATGAAATTGACAAGGACCAAATACCAAATTGCGATAGTTAAACGATTTTGTTTGAATGATAACCATATCAAAAGAAAAGATCGATTTTGTTTCTGTAAGTGAAGCTTATTGGTTACTAAAAAAGAACAAATGAAGTATGTTTACAGACGTTCATCGAATGGAAAGGGGATGTTACGAGTTGCTTGTACTTTTTTGAGATTTCGAACAAGGACAGAACGTGTAAAAGACAAAGACCGTTTGTATTGATCCTGATAACAAGTACAAGAGATAACGCTTACAACTCTGTCTCTCTTTTTACAAGTACCAAAACCAAAGCCAAAACCAACATAACTACACCTTTTCCCTTGCTACTCTACTTATAGAAAGAGAGGACCACTACTCCTCGCGACACAGCACATCAAATTAATAATCGCACAATCGCACAATCGCACGTTAACTTGCTCGACTCATAAAAGATTCTCCGTTCTGGCTCCACAAGCCAACTCCTTAATGTGCTGATTTGACCCCACTTCCTGGGCCTGGGCCTTTCTCATAAGGCCCTTCTTGCGACTATACTAATACAGAATAGGAGGATGCCTTGTTTCGTACCGTATCAGGGGACTTCATAGATTGATGATTATTGGTGAACCACCATAAAGATTCTGAGGTACTAGGTTGAATTTTGATGCTGATTTTGGGTAGCCACCACCAGACCTTGTCGTTTTGATTATGAATATGATTAGGACTAAATGGATCCAAGATTTGGGTGCTCGGATGATTTTAATCTGGATTTGATAAAGAAGAAACAACACTTATTGGGATATGATAAAACATAGATCAAAGACCAATAAGGATATGCAGAGTTTTCCTTGTGTTGAAGAGAGCAACTTAAGTCATAAATAAACTGAAAGGTGAAAGGCACATAGACCGACTTATATGCTGGATTTGAAAAGCAAAAGCTTAGCTTCGCGGGTTTAGATTTTGGATTTGACGAAAACACATCAGAATTTAGGATACTAATAGCCTTGGAGGTCTTGGATAGAGAGGTTCAAAGCGCAAAAAGGTTTATTTCTTATAGTTTTCACTGAATTGAATATGACATTCATTATTCTTATAATCAGTAGCTATACGGTACCTATATAGCAGGGGACAAGTCAACTATTGATCCCCCGCCAACTTTTTTGAGCAGAATTATCTGCAATCCCAGGAAATATATCACTCTGCACTCACATCAACCATCACATGTATCTTCTTCAGCTTTCCGTCAGATATGATAATGCATTATAAATCTACTCCAGATTTTGCTACAGAACAAAATAACATTTTCTTTTCGCACTATTACCATCCATCACACGGTGAATGCAAAATTATTTCATGTTTTTTTACCCCTAACCCTGGAGTAATATAGCTATAAGATTGATATATGGAATCTCGTTTTATCAGACTATCATAGAGACAATTAGTGATATAATTTAAAAACGTTGACCTGGACCTTTTGCCTATTTTGTACAATTTGAACTGCTGAGTCTGAACTATCGATTTCATAACCAAAACTAAAGTTTTGCTGTCTTCACAATGATTCTAGTAAAGAAAATATAATTCAAATTCCACAGAATAAAAACCTTCAGAAAATATAATAAGCAAAGAACCAGTAGTTGCAAGTATATGCTAAGAAGTACCAGGATCATTCCTCACTAAGATCAAAATCTTTTGATGGAATATGTCAGATACTTGTTGTCTTCATCAGAAACTTAAGCTTTGGGAAGGATTGTACCTAGTCAGAGATTTTGGGGAAAAAAAATACCAGATGCTCAGACACATGAAGAGAGAATGAAAACAAATAACTGGGTGATACAGAGGCTATATGAACTTGCAACATAAACAAATTAAAACAAATAATTTGACATTTGCCACAGTTTATCTCATGAAAAATTACCATGTTAGCTGCTAACGTATTTCCTGTTGAATATCTTTCTTCTCTATCCTCCTTCCTCTGCTGTCTGGAACATGAGTTTACGACTTCTGATGAATTAAACCAAGCGCCTAGTTGCCATAGAATGTACCTACAAAGAAAGGTTTAAGCTTCCAATTGTTAGACTTACTCATCAAAACACTGTAAATTTATAGAAACATAACAGTCAAATCATATTACAGTAAATAATAGCAATTAAACTATCCTTGATGGCAACACTATGGAACCTGCACACACAGAAAAAAATTAGGACTTCTAGAACTTATTAATCAAGGAAAAGACGAACTTAATCTTGAAAAAAGTATAGGTTGAAGTCATGTCTCAATCGAAAGGATAAAGGAATATTATACAGGATAACAAACAAATAGATTATTTATCTTGAAAACCTGTCGTAATAAACTTATCAATGGTAACTTGTCACAGTACTTGAGGGTAACCGAAACAAGATACACAGCTAAACAAAGGCTGAAACAAAAGCACAAACTGCGAATTTAAGAGAGTACTAGCAAAAACTGAAACAAGCGATTCTACCTCACTTAGTTATATTAAAACAAGAAACGTCCAGAACAGAACAGCATAATCATGAAGTCTCTCTCTCTCCTACGTTATAACTACTACATAGAGTTCAACGATACTAAGATAAAAATGCTTCTTCAGACAGGGAGCTACACCTAGTCTCCCCGGAAGAGCACATGAAACAAACTCACTTATTGCATAGTCGTTCAAAAATAAGAAAAAGGAAGTTATTATTCTAGGTGAGATAATAAGAAAAGTCTCTCAGAGATAGAAAAAGAAGAAGATCTCTCTAATTCATCTCCATCCCATCTCCAGCTTGGCTGCAGATAGGGGTGACAGCAGCAAAAGACCTCTCAAAAGGAGAAGAATGAAACTGAGCATCACGTCGACGACGCTTGACGCAGGTCTCAGAAGGTTGACTCTCATCATCAAGCTTCCTCCGAACTCCTTTAACCGCATGTTCCTCAGCAGATGACAATGGGAATATCCTCCCACTGGCTCGGCACAAAGAGCTATGGTTATCATACAAGATGCGTTGGTTACAGTTCTTGTCACAGACATGGTTTAAACCGGTTAGTTTGCAACGGTACATGTTCCCACAAACATTCTCGTTCTCGCATTTCCAATCACATTTGTGACACGGGACCGGTCCATCACGACCTAGTAACGCAGACAAGTAAATAACATTGGCTGAACCAACAACCACTTGTGATTTTCCAATTACCTCCATTGTTTGTTTCTATCGTCTTCACACACTCTCTGCATGATTCGATCAAACGATCAATAATCATCACAAGGTTGAATCTCTAATTCTCCATTCCAATTTCAATTTCATTCCAAAAAAGATCCACTAAACATATATTATTCCTAATTCGGAACCAATTAGACCTAATAGCGGTTAGATTCTTATGATTAGCTACAAGATCCGGCGAAAGGAGATTAAGGAAGAGAGATAGAGAGAGGGAGAGATACCTGATCAGCAAAGCAGCGAATCTGTAACCCTAATTTTGGAATTTGAAACTAAATGAAAGCTAGAGAGAAGCAAGTGAATGAAGAAGACGATGTGGGAAGTATTTATAAAACCAAGACTCGCACTGTCTTCTTCTAACGGATTTGATATATCTCCGTTATTAAACAAACGGCTCCACTTACTGGGGCCTACCTCATCTACTTTTTTCTTTGTTTTTTTAACACTTCATGTTATTTAATTTTCTATTTTAATGCTTATTTTAAGCATTTTCACCGTTTTGATAGGATAACGCATTAATTTCTCTCGGTTTGAATTTGTATTTCGTTTGGCGGTGAAAGAGAGGGGATTCACGTGTCAGTTAGTTAATTGGTTAGGCTTAGATCTACTTGTTTCTTACGTATATTATACTCTGTAATTTACTAGGCGTGGGCAGTACACGGTATTAATAAAGTATTTTTGTAATTGGATATTTGTAGAGGAAAGATGGCAGAAAAAGACAAAAAGCTCAGAGAGATAGAAACGGTAACGGTAACAAGAGCGGTGACGTCGTTAACTGACATTTGTCAGGACGAGCCACTAGAAGGGCTTTTGGGCCTTTGACCCACAAAATTTCACCCATTATCTATTGCTCTTTCACATCCTTATTTTCTTAGAATATTATTATCCCAAACTCTTAAAGAGTTACTAATGGAGAAAATGTAAAATAGGTCCACCAAAAATAAGAACAAAATTGCTTAAAACATCATTATCTCAAATTGATAATAAAGATTGTTTATGCTATTTGTGATTAAAAAAAATTGTCTTTTAATTAAAGCAATCTTACAAAAAATACAAACAAAATAAATTATTTAAGCAAATAAAAAAGAGCATCAGCATTCCGATTGCCCAAAATTGTTTATTTTTTTAGCTTAAAAAAAAGTAAACCAGTTGGGGAACGTCACATGTAAGTGATTCCCACAATTTAAGCAAATTACGTCGCTTAATCAGCAACAATAAACAACTCAAATTTCTTTTTTGGAGCTCACTTCATTTTCTTTGACAAGTAAACTGTCTTAGAAACAGTGATAATGCTTCATTAAAAAACCACTGTTTATTTACTTTCACTATTTATAATATAAATTTTTTTAGCAATCCTAAATAAATCTTTGGGATAATCATGTTTTTATTGTGGTTATTTAAGTAACGGTGTTTACTCTAATCGCGGAATCCATTCATATCGTCTGTTATTGATTATTTTTAATTTTTTTTTAATTAAAAAAGAAAAAAAATAAGTAATTCCATGTTAGAGATAAAGATGTTCTTAGCCCCAAATTCTAAAATAGAAGTACATTTGGCGTTGCGA
>KE155072.1:6724-20607 GCA_000411075.1 Sisymbrium irio | reverse complement strand
GGGGGGGTCATAGTGATAATGATTGTTCATGGTACGTAAATAAAGTCATGGAGTTTATATCACAAGATTAAAAACCAATAACCAACATTTTAGAAATTGTTTGGAAAACATTAAGATTTTTTTTTTCCTGTGAGAAGTTAAGATAGAGTATTATCAATTAAGCCTTCTTACATCTTCATTACAAATGGAAAAATTAACAAAATCTTGTCAAAATTGCTGTCTTCTTCGAAAGATTAAGACGCCAACTTTTAATACAAACACAAAATAGCAAATCGTCTAAATAGATGTTGATTAGAAAACTCCATGTAGCAAAACTGATTTATATTTAATTGAAACAAAGAAGAATCATTATGAAATACAAAGAACAACCAAAGCCAATTAATTAAAATCAGGTAGTAGCAAATCAAATCAAGGTGGTATACAACAACATTCAAAATATTTTCAGAGATTCAATCAATCAAACAGTGGCAACAGCTTCTTTCTCTTCCTTTTTACTCTCCTCCTTTACTGGTTCAGCCTCAGCCGTTTTCGCTGCTTCGACGGCAACCTCAACCTTTTCCGGTGCAGCTACGGTAACGTTCTCCACTTTCTCAGGTACAGCCGCTACGTCCTCCACTTTCTCAGGTGCTGCTGCAGCCTCACCAGTAGAAGATGACTCTTCCACAGCTGGTGCAACCTCTGGTTCAGCAGCAGGAGCTGTTTCCTTGGTCGGTTCGACCTGAGATGTCTCCTTAGCTTCGACAGAAGTTGTTTCTGTGGCTTCGGTCTCTGTCTGGTTCTGTTTCTCGCTGCTTTCTTCTGTGTTGTTTTCCTGTATTATCATATCAAAATATCATAGCCGGTTAAGTATCGTTACATGTGACCTAATTTTAAACATAACCGTTAAGTATCGTTATGTGTGACCTAATTTTAAACATGGTTATGTTATATACCTTGGCTACTACGGTTTCAGTCACAGGCTTGTTAGCAACAGAGCCTTCTTCGTTGTTCATGTCTGATTCCTTGGGTCTACTCGCACAGCCACCCATTATTTCTTTAGATTTTTTTTGTGGTTTTGGGTTGGGTTTAGGCTGTGGAGTGTGATAAATTTACACAAGCTTTTATTTTGCTCTTCGATTTATTATTGGAGACCCGAGGATTGAACAAATGAAGATAACATAGTTGGGTTATATAGGTGAAGATGATTCAGAATTTTATGGAGAGCCTTTGGTCTTTTGTGTGTGTGTTGAATAATTCAAATTGGAGATGGCTAAGATTAGTTATTTACAGAAGGTTAGGGACTTATATTAAGAGTTTAGGACATAGTCAAAAGCAAATTTAGTAGGGCTTTCTGTATTTGAAACTGATATGGTCAGGGACTCAGACGAATAGAAGTTTTGTGGACCTCTCGTCCCTTGAGACTTGCACCCTATTTTTAGTCCTTCCCAATCATAATAATTCGATGAAGAAATATAATATAACTCCACCACATCTTAATACATGGACGATGGAAAGAACGGCACTGTGCTCGAGAGGATAAATACAGAGTTTTTATTTTTTGACAGAACACACGAAGTGTTAGCCATTTATGTACGTATGTACCGTTATGTTCGAGAATCAAAATACACTAGAGGCAAAATAGAATACGAGGTTGAGTCCATTAAATGCAGTAGTTATCTTGCATATCTCTTTTTATGTCTTTTGAATAACAGAACGAATATTGTTTCTTTTGAGCAGTGTTTAACTTCTGGAGTCGTCTCTTTCTGTATCTCCAGGCTACTTGAATCTGCGTAGCTGCTCGTAGCCTACAATAAGGAGACTCGTACCTTATGGCTCCTTGGACTCGATGGCTCCTTAAAAATCTCGAGAACAATCTCGTTACGTCCTCAAGGTCTGCTACACTCAGCGAAAACGCCTCTACGTTTGTCACGCACCTAACATTTCTGCTGCTAAGCAAACCCTTGGATGGAATCCTAATCGTCGTCCCATCTGCACATTTATCATGATCAAGGTTTTTGATCAGCAGTCAAGTGGCTCAAATCAAGTTCGTGGATATATCGCTTAAAGGCCAAAATCTTGGTAGTGAAAGGGACATACCAGGGTTTACAGCAGAGCGTTCAAGGCACCAAGTGAGGAGTTCTTCACCACAAACGTCGCCTTCTGACAAAGGACGAATAGAACCATCTTCTCCAATGCTCTCCATCTCACCTCTCACTATGAAAACCATTTTCTCGACTAGACCCCAACGGTGCAAGACTGTGCTACCCCTTATATATGTCCTCTGTCTTAGCCTCTCACGTATTGAATCTAATATGGATTCATCCATCCATCAGCGAAAATATTCTTACCTGTAAAGTAAACCCATCACCTTCTTTAGTCCATTCAGATATCCTTGATCAACAGTGTTTCAGTAATGATTAAACTGTGATCCTGATCCCTATATACATTACTTCAGACTCAAGTTTCACCCGTAGTCGATAATAGGGAGATTCATAACTAGCTATTGGAAACACTAAGGAATTGGGATCTAAGTACATAGAAATTTAACATAGAGCAATGGATTCTGATGTTTACCTTCTTGAGAAATATGAAGAGGTGTCTTCTTATATCTCTTTGAAGGTCATCAGGCATATTCTCAAAGAGCAAATCTTCGTTAACTCCTCTGGTAGCAGCCCAATTGAAACGCTCTGCCTCTCTCACCCTCCTGAAATATTTTAAGACTTGGGTTAAGTTATTCGATATAGTACATAACCTGAGACAATGGAACTCTTGACGAAAATAAGTAGAAGTTAAATTTAAATTATTACTCATATATAGTCCACATACTTTCTTATACTTTCTGGCATCCTTCTATGACTCATCCATTGCTCTACATCACGCCGTCTTAGCGTCATTTCCAACCTCCTACAATACCCAAATTAAACCACAATCGTCGGAGCACTTGGTGATTTATAAACCATCCGTTATTGATGTAAATGTAATGATGGAGTTGCTTGTACAGTTGTACCTTTTACCGAGAGCTTGAAGGAAATGTTGCATATTACCAATAAGAAGTGAAAAAAGCAAAAGTCCAAGTCCAATGATGCCCATAGTAAAAAAGACCTCACCCCAAAAGTAGCTTGGAACTTGGTTTCCAGCAAGCGTGCTGATTTGCTTTGGAAATTGTAAGAACAAGCATGGCATTAATTTAAGAGTTCTAAATGTGCCAATTATTGCAAAGCAGTTGTATTTTACAGAATGTTTGACATTAACCAAATAAAGTAGCAAAATAAACTCCAAACTTATTGAAGTTTCTATCCTAAAGATACGAATTTACAAGATTCTAGGACTGTTACTAAACAGTGTTTGAGCAAACCCAATTACCTGGAATCCCCAGAGCAGAGAGTAACTGTATCTTGTCAAGAAACTAGAATGACTGGTAAGGTTGACCGCTTTTAAATAGATCCCATAAGGGAAACCATCCTCTTGGAAACAAGCATTTGCACGCGGGTTATCTTTCCAGACAGCTCGTAGTGATGCCGATACATTGCTAATTCCATGGTCACAATCTATAAGATCTCTACATTCGCGCCCAGAATTACCGCAAGCATTTCGAAGGCATTCATTAACTCTCTAAAAGAGACCAAAAAGAAAGAAAAAGGGGGCAATGAGAAGAATCAATAAATCACTTGAAATATATGCACAAATCTTCTATTGCATTAGGACAAGACAGGTAGTAAAGTGAATGTCTTTAAGTTTCGAGACTTTGACATACCTGAAGACCAAAAAGATACCAGCAAGAGCCAACAACATGCCCAGCAAGCATGAAGGTGAGAAGATTAATAACAAAGTTAGCCCAAGCTGACTCAAATATGAAGCCTGTTGGTGTTTGTCCAGCAAGCAGAGGTAGAAGTCTATATAGCTTTGGAATGTATTGGACAAGAATTGCAGCGCGTAAGAGATTCTTCGCAGCGTTTGCCCCGGATGTGACTAAGTTTGCTGGTATTACCAGTAGTATCAATATCTGTAACGCAAATAAAATGGAATTAGGAAACATCTCTGATAGATGAACATCCAAACCAGGATTAGCATCTCTAAGTAACATTAAAAAACCTGTGGAAAAGGTAACACTATGAACATATCGAGGAAAAAATATCCTTGAAAGTAATGGAGAGCAATTTTTTTGGGACGATCAACCAACCGTCCAGCACCAACTACCGTAGACTCACGAGCTACATAGGCCAATCGGAACTGCAGCAAAATAGAAAAGAAAAAAGAGCATTATATAAAGCCAACCGAGTTCAATATAAGAAATGGAGAAGTGGAGGAAAATAAAATACACCTGAAGCAGCATGTTAGCAAAGAATATAACATCCGTAATAGTTCTAACACCTACTAATGCGTTAGTGTTCGGCCAATCGATCACTAAGCATTTGTTGTTCTGCAATAAGAAAGATGGTCAAATAAGGTAGTCAAAAGGAAGAAACAGATACAGGAAGAAACATATCTATTTATACCTGTTGGACTAATATGAGGAAGAAGAAGAGGGGATCTATAAAAATGGCTAACAAGCTTGAGAGGGCAAATAATTTATTCCAGGTTTGAACGGCTTTGGAATGAGGGTTCATGATTCCAGGTAAGCATCTATTAACAGAAGAAGCAAATCGTATAGCCCAACCTCTAGCATCATCATAGAAACCATTATGGAACTAATACGAAAAGAAAAATTCCTGTGTCAGCAATACTTACTTGCGTCTCAAGCCATTTGTAGGGTAAAATCAAACATACCGTGGGATCCAAATTGGCAGGAACTGTGGAATTGGGATGTCGGGATGATTTGCCGTTGTAGTAAGAAGGACAAGTGGTACAGTAAGGATCATTGCACATCCCCAACTTTCCAGCTCTCAGGAGATGTGCGGGTTTCAAGACGAACTCGTCCTCGTCGGAGGAGTTTTCCTCTTCGAGAGCAGCAAAAGAATCAGAAGATCTTCGAGTAAGATGAGGCACACGAGGAAGGAAGAAAGGTTCAGGTCTGCGAGTAGAGGAAAGAGGGGCAGCCATTGACACTGAAGGAGGACGTCGTCTCTGGCTCCGAAGAGAACCTGCGTAGTCTAAAGTCACAGTCGAGTTGTCAGTTTCTTCAGTAGGGTTTGAGAGGGGAACGCTACGTGTCCTAGAAACGAAAGCCCTAGTACGAGATGATGATGCGTCTGAAACTGGAAGCATGGGAACCTTATCGTTTTCGTTTGGGTAAACCATTTCTAGACAAATCTCGCGTCAAGGATGTCAACGGAAGAGATAACCAGAAAAAGCTAGGGCATTACGAAAAAAATTCTGTTACCGAGAAGTTGAAACAGAGACCAGAGTTTGCCAATTGAGAAGAAATAAGGAAGGAGACTTCGACTCGTATGACTAGTCAGGGTCTATCTTTCCTAATGAAGCAAGTGCATCATTATTGTAATCCATAACTAAAAGTATGTGAAGCCACGTCTGAAAAAGAAATAACAACATTTTTGTTCTTTCATTGTCGTCAAGGTCCTCTCTTTTCGTATATACTGAAAAAATGGAATAAGTCCAAGAATTATCGGAAAAAATAAAACAATTCCGGAAGTCACGAACCATCCGAGAAACTCAGCATAATATAAGTGAGGCAGACAAGACCGAAACTTCCTTTTCCCGCTTCCACGTGTCAGTATATCATTTGCCATCTGACATAACACTTCTCAGTTTACTTTACATGTCATCGATTTTCCTACTTTACCCCTACGTTTAGCTAACATTATCATTCCGCGTCAAGGATAGAAACGTACTTTACTAATCCCCAAAACGCGTAACGTACGTGGATTGGCGCCCGTAGATAACAATTGACCCCTCCACGCGCCGTTATTATACCTCTATAATTGTTTAGACACAAAGCCAAAAAAGCAAAATCAAACTTCACATCTTTTTCTTCACTTTACCAAAATTGTATCCGTATCCGATCTTAGGGTTAATTTCTCACGCATCTGTGTGAAGGTTTTATGATACCTTCGAATCGCATCTCTGCCAGAAAAAAAAGAGTTTTTGAGCTTCTCTTATCCAATTCGTATCTAAGGAATCTTTTCGATATTGATTTCTCTCCGATTCGTTAACAATGAATCAGAATATTAAAATATTATCGCTGGACTCCTTACCAGTGGGATTGAGATTCCGTCCAACGGATGAGGAGCTAGTTCGTTTCTACCTCCGCAGGAAAATCAACGGCCACGATGACGACGTCAAAGCTATCAGAGAGATCGATATTTGCAAATGGGAACCTTGGGATTTACCTGGTACTTTACTTCTTCTTTTTGACTTAATTCAAGAATTTACAGACAGGTTGGATTGAGCTAAGACTTGAGATTTTTGGTAGTTATTAGTGAATAAAGTTAGTTACTTTTGGATTTTAGTTTTTTTTTTTTTATAGAGGTTTACTTACAATTATGGTTATATTCAGATATTTATTTCTATATTTCTAGTTTAGTAACGGAAATGTGATTGTGCTTTATGTTGTAGATTTCTCTGTGATTAAAACAAACGACTCAGAGTGGCTCTTCTTCTGTCCGTTGGACCGGAAGTACCCAAATGGAAGTAGACAGAACCGGGCAACGATCGCTGGCTACTGGAAGGCGACAGGTAAAGACCGGAAGATTAAATCCGGTAGAAACAGTATTATAGGAGTGAAGAGAACTCTTGTTTTCCACTCTGGTCGAGCTCCCAAGGGAGCACGAACCAATTGGGTTATGCACGAGTATCGTGCCACCGAGGAAGACCTGAGTGGTACCAATCCTGGGCAGGTAATAAAAAGCACACACACATGTAGAGAGAAGTGTGACCATTGGAAAAACCAAATTGGTTAACTTAATGATGTGTGCTTGTTTTGATATGTGCAGAGTCCGTTTGTTATATGCAAATTGTTCAAGAAACAAGAGCTGAATCTACCAGAAGAAGAAGATTCCAAGCTGGATGAAGCTGCAGAGCTTGCTTTCTCGTCTCCAACTGTTGCAGCATCTTCCCCCGATGAGACTAAATCTGAAGTATCAATGGTCGTTAAAATGGAAGACGTGAAGCGTTATGACATTGCTGAATCTTCTCTTGTAATCTCCGCCGATCATAACGGTGCTTGCGATGAGGCTACAACCGCCAAGGTAAGGACACTGCACAGTTTTCTTAAGATCATTGTCGTCATAGCGTCGGTTTGCAAATTAAACGTCATTTTATTTTGAATCACAGCTTGGAGATCTTGATTGGCTGTCGTCTTTTCCGGATATTGAGCCTCTGAACTACACCATATTCTCTCCATTACACTCTCAAGTCCAGTCCGAGGTGGGATTCTCTTTCAACGCATTTCAGTCTGGCTCGAGTGACTTTACAGGGAACCAGAATAACAGCTCCCAAATCCAGACCCAGTACGGTACAAACGAAGCGGATATAGATATATCCGACTTTCTTGACTCGATTCTTGATCTCCCAGACGAAGTTCCCGAGAAGCAGAAGTTTGTCTTGCAGTATGGGTTCGACGGTGCATTGTCAGATCAGGTTCGTCGAGTGCTTTTTAAAACTCATATCATCGTTTGTTTGTTTGTGTGTAGTCATTAAGAATACTTAAGTCATAACTAACTCATATTAATATAATACTTGACTGCAGATTGCGCCAGCGTATCAGCAACAGCGCTCGGCAGGTGACATTAGCGATGACGTTTCGAAAACAGGTATCAAGTTGAAGACTCGGCGGGAACAACCCTCAGGTTGTGCCACTGACTATAGAATCCATGGAAATGCCTCGAGAAGGTTGCGTCTGCAAAGTAACCTTGACGGTGTCAAATTGAAGAATTCAGAGCTTCAAACTATCAAGAGAGAGGTGAGAATATTAACCACCTTCACATGAACCACTCGATTTATTTTTGTTATGTTCCGTGGGATTGTTGAATAGCAAATTGAAATGGAACCGTGAGATTAGCATCTTAACAAATGTGAATGCTATGCACAGGTTGAGGATACTACCGACATGAAGAAGAGGATGGGATCAAAGAAAAAAACCGGGTTCTTGTTTAGAAAGATTGTGTCCGTGAGATGTTCATATGGAGGACTTCTTAGGGCGGCCGTAGTTGCTGTCCTGTTCTTGATGTCAGTCTGCAGTCTAACCGCAGACTTCCGAGCTTCCCTGATGATCTAAAAACTGAAACCTTATAGTGTATATATAGAGCCTAAAACTCGGGGTTTTGTTGTTGTTGTTGTTGTTGTTGATGATTTGGGTGTTGCTGGTTTCAGTTTTCACCTCATCCGGGGCCAGTCTATGAGGGTAATTAACTTATATACATGTATTAACGTCATCAGTGATGTTCTTTTATAGTTAAGGTTTATCTGTGTAACTCGACTTTGTTTTAATTATGAGTTATGACAATGAAAAGCAGAAGTATTCTGTAAATTTTTGAAAAAGAGATATGTAATATTGACTTCTACATATATTGTTCGATTGCCTCGCAAATTGCTAATATTGAAATTAACTGGTTCATTACGGCAAACCTGTTTTGACATTTGACAAGAAAAATCACTAAGATTACAACACTCACACTGACTTTTTACAAAAGTAACCTGGGTGGGAAATAAGCACTAGTTTTACCGTGGGGGAGCTTTATCACCTAGAACATAGGAACTAAAGAGACAACGAAGAGAGGCTGATAAAAAGCTACAAGCCTCAGTCAATAAAATTCTGCAACAGTCGAATACCAAATATGATTCCAAGATATGATGAGATTTCTCATTTTCTTGAAGACTTGTGTAGTTGTTTAGAGATGATAACTTGTAGTTGTTTACAAATGATAACAACAGTATCTTGAATGGTTGTGTATTTAGGTAACAAGCAATCCAGGAAAAAAAATGTCTAAGAGAATGACGACATCTCAAACAACGAAAGTCAGACATGCTTTGGCCAGGTTTTGTTTCTGAATACGTTGCTACTCATTCTCATATATTAAAACTCTCATTAGTCATTACCAAAGCTTATTGCTATACACAGATGACAGCAAGTGCACTTCTCAAGAAAACCTTGGCTCCGACAAAAGCTCATGCAGTAAAAGCCAAAGTAAGATCTTCAATTTTGATTACAAGACTGTCAAAAAAGAAAATACGACATACTGAATCTGGAGGCTACTATTCTCTGACATTATATCCGTTGCAGGGAACAGGGCTAGTACTGTTAACAAGGACACTAACAAGGAGCAAAGTCAGCGGATTCAGGCGATGGCACCAATTGTAAATGAACTTGGGAAGGCGATTAAGGTTGATCAAGTACATGTTGAGGCTACTAGATATCATAAGGGTAAGCGTGAAGGCATTGGTGGGCCTGTAAAGAAGTTTTTGGTGAAATCTTTTGGGTTCTCCGTTAAGGGTTTAGATTGATAAAAACAAGTGATGATTAATCTTGTGGTAGATGAAAAAACAATGTTTCAAGCAAAATCGACATAATCATTAATTACGTATATGTTAGTTCTGGTTTTTACAAAAAACATTGCTTTTTGCTTCATCTTCTGCTTCTTTACACCATTCATCAAACTTCACTTCACTTCTGGCAACTCGTCATATCTCTCCCACGTCATGGGCTTCATCCACAACACATGGCTAATTCCTTCTTCAGCCTTCATGAGGTCTTTAGTCCAGATCTTGTCTATTAGCTCCATACGCTCTTTACAAATCTGTCGTGTGTAGCATGTGTCAATTTGTGCAGATCATGATTCCTATGGAGGAAAACTAAAGGGGATTACCTAAGCATTCACAACATAACAACTAATAAGAAACATAGTAATTTAATGAGTGATGCCAGTAGTTTAATAAGGTGATGCTGAAGAAAAAAAGATGGAACTCTCACAGGCAAACAGAGTAAAAAGATCTCTATTTCTTTATCAAAACACAGAGTAAAAAGATCTCTATTTTGTTTTTAATCTCATCATCACGTGTACAAGGTATTGCCATCTGATCAAATAAAGACAAGATAATTTACATTAAAAAAACACAAAAGATTAAGTACATACTCCCCAATCTCACATCAAGTGGTAACCAGAGAGCAACAAATTATACTACAACCATATATTAATGATGCATTACACAGCTATATCCATGTGATCAAAAACTAATACACATATATAAGATCTTCATACAACCATACTTTTTCTGTTTCGAGAAGAACAATTGACAAAATAGACCAACAAATACCAATCAAGATGATGAAAGTACCTCAATCACTGAACTTGGCCAGCCTCACACAGGGATTTTAAAAAGGAGTAACAAAGAGCGGAGTGTATTAAGAGAGGAAGAAAAGTAACAAGCTTACTAACGACAAGGTTTCCTGTCTACATTGTCATAGACAATGACAGCTTGAAAACCGGAGTTCTGGGCATTGAGCAGCTTATCCTCGAAAGAACATTCACCTCGGATAATGAGAGCCAACTTTAGTTCTCTGTTCAGTCCAGTTATATGCGACCGTCAAGAGGATATGTGCTGTGAAGAACACAGCTCCACATATTCCATTTTTGGGGATGGAGCCATCTATAATTTTATTAAACAAAAAAGAAGGAACATGACTCAAAAGTCAGCAACTTTATTCCAGAAATTGGAAGATAAATTTCAGATTAGCAAAAAGGAAGATGAAAATGAAAGAGAAAGAGAGAGAGACCATATTTGACATGGGAATTGAGGACGACGGTGGTAGCCGATAAAAGAGCTGCTACAAATAGACACCGTGACACAATAACAATATATTTGATATAAAATTTCTAATTTGTTAATTGAATAACATGAGATTTGAGATTTTAGATGATTTTAAATGACTTTATATAAATTCTATATTCAATAACACATGATTTAAAAATACATTTGAAATTCATTACTTGAATAAAAGAGATTTTTTAAAAAACTTTAGAACATTTTAAAACATCTAGTCCAATACATTATCTTTTATCTCCATATTCACACATCTTCGTTCTTAATTTCATACCAGTCATTCATTGGTTTTGCTCTCTTCCAAAATCAAAAAGTTTTCTAAAATATATATTTTTTCATCTTCTATGGATTATTATGTCACTGAACAAAATTTTCATGTTTTTTTTATGGAATAAATTAATTAATGAATCATTATTTAAAAGTTAAAACTAAACAAATAAAAAAATAGGTCCAAAATGGGTGTGAAGTTTTGAAGAGAATATAAAAGCCTATATTTAAAAGCCCATTTAGAAGCTTGTAATCACATTAAGCACTACACTCTCTCTAGGGGGTATCGGCTAATCAGTACCTAAACTAATGGTATAGGTGCTAATAAGGCACCTCACAATTTATATGTGCGAATACATGCCCGAACAATACAAAACTAAACAATCTATATCCAAACTATATTGATGTTAACCGATAACAACTTTGACTAAATCTCCCGTCAGTCAACCACAAATTCCGTTAACGGAACCCCCAAACCCAAAATTAAGCTGTTTTAAGACCAAGTAATTAAAAAATAAAATAAAAGAATATGTAGACGTCTTCTTCCTAGGGTTCGTGAGAGAGGAGAGAGGTGAAGAAACACACAAACTTGTTAAAACTAAACACTCAGACACTAATCATGTAATTCTTGTTAGTGTCTTGAAGGGGGATAAATTTATACTCAAAGTCATTTAGAGCAAGGGAAGGAACATAGTACATCAATCTCTGCAGTTTTCTTTTAACTAAGGGAAAAGTCACAGTATATTTCCGAACAGAGAAGAAGAAACCGTGGAAAAGAAAGAAGAAGCCAAACCAAGAAAGGAAGAAGAAGTTGACCAAGTCAAGAGGAGAAAAGAAAGGAAGAGTCAAAGAAGAGTTTGGTAGTGTAAGAAGAACTTACACATGACTAACGAACATAGTAACTGATGTTGCTTTAGTTAAAAGCTAACCAAATAATTAGGAGTTGGTGAGAGTTGAACAAGAAAGAGTGAGAGAGAAAGAATAAAACACTAACGAATCAAGAGCTTGTCTTATTAAGAGAGAGCTAGATGCATGAGAAGAGTGAGAGAAAAAATAAAAATTGAAAATGAGAATTGCAGAGAAAAACCTGCAATCTGAGATAAAATCAACAAAGACGCCATTATTTAAGTTGCAGTTTCTTTGACATGCTCACGTATAAGCTTTAAGTTGCAGTTTTTTTGGCATGCTCCCATTGCAATTGTTTCTACTTTTCTGATAATCAGAAACTTTGTGGTAATCAGGATCACAGTTTTGTGATACAATGACAAACCCATAAATGTCGGAGAGAGAACATGCATTAAAACTCGTTTGGTGACTCCAATTTTTGGAGACGATATGATTGTAGAAAAAAAACCAAGAATCGTAAATAGGTTATACAAATAAAATGAAGAAATAAGTAACGTTTAACAACCACAATGCGAAAATAACTTAGGTTTCACATCCAATAATCCGACATGACACCAACATATAAACGCTAAAAAAATTTACTCTCCTCCACCAATACTAAAAAAAAACTCTACTTTCCTCTTTGCCTTCTTTCCATGTCTAAAGATACCTGACCAAATCTAAAAAATGAAAATATAGAGATGAAAGTGCGGCCAAAATAGAGATGCATATATAAGAGATGAGCTAGTACCTAAACGCCTCATCCCTGTGTTGGTTGAGTTGAATGTGGCCGATCGTCAAGTATCATAGTCTCAGCCTCAGCGTTTGATGTCTTGGTCTTTTTTGGTGGCCTAGGCTTACCAAGGGCTCCGACATTAGAATTTGAAAGTGTTATGTCCAGGAATACTGCATCAGTATTGTGCGTCCATGTTTGGTCACCTTTTTACCTTTCGTTGGTGACTCATTAATACCCTTTATTCTCTTCTCTGGCTTTCTTTTCCGACCCTTTTTAACCTCAGTTTCTGGTGCCTCAATTCTTGTTTCTTCACTGTTTCCCCAGAAATTTATCCCGTTGACAGGTTCAATGGAATCAATGTACTGCGCTTGCCAAGTAGTGGTCAAATACCAATCTGAAACCAAGTCGTCTATCTTGTATGTCTTTTTATTGTCAAAGACAACACGCAATGCGTAGACGGCATGGTATCCCTGTCAAATCCCATCTCCTGCACTTGCACATCTTCTCCTTCATATCAACTTTATAACCTCGACCATTCTCCTTTACTTCAAAAATTCCCGGACGTCCAGGGAGTGATCTCAGATTTTTCACCTCTTTATCCTCTTCAGGGATGACATAGCCAACTTTGAGACTGTGTTTGCAGTTGTGCCTTGCAGTTTTTCTCCTCCTTAGCTCAATCCTCACTATTGCTTGTCTTCTCATTGTCTCCAAACTCTGAATTAATGGCACTGAACGCATTGTTAATGGCATTGTTGTATGACCCTGAAAAATTATTCAGTGCATCTTCACAGCAGGAAGTCGTCTCGAAGTATGCTGGACTACAATCTTCGGGTTCCTAGTCATAAAGGAGTCAAATACACCAATATCGTAAGCCTTCATCTTTTTAAAACTTGCTTCATAATCAGGCACATTAAAACTCTCAACAATTTCCCAAAATAAGCCTTTCATCTGAGGCTTTTTCGGATAAACTTTCTTCAAATTCCCATAAATATGTAACATCCCGATTTTTGGTATATGGAAACTTATGTGGGAGAGGTTAAAAGAATTGATTTGACTACCTATGTCACCAAAGTGCCTTACCTTTTCGGTTGCACATCCCGAGAAAACTCCAGAGTTAAGCGTGCTTGAGCTGGAGTAGTCAAAGGATGGGTGACCTACCGGGAAGTCATTCGCAGTACCGTGTGGGTGAGGCCAAAACACGGGAAACGGTCATGTGGTGATTGTAGGGTCAGTATATCATGAATTTCAAACCTCCCGGTTAATGCACCGACCGTCGGACAGGGGTGTGTCCAATGGGCCT
>KE155069.1:64420-74427 GCA_000411075.1 Sisymbrium irio | reverse complement strand
TTTTTAGAGGGGGTTCACCAGAAAGTTCTTTGTTCGAAAAGTTAGACATGTGAAGGATATTGTCTCGACTACTTTTCTCAAAGCACTAAAACTATTGTGGAGTACGAGTGTAAATTCAGTTGTCTGGGCATTTATTTTAAAGATTCGTGGATGATGAGGACATGACCAAGATGTTATTAAAGGGTGTGTGAGTGGATATTCACAAATGTTGTGCCGTGTGAGACTTCTAATCAAGAGAAGGCTTGAGAAGACTTATAATCAGGAGGCATGGTTAGTAAAGGAACAAAAGCTTTTTCAGTTGACTCAGTCAAAGTTTGAGAAGACTTCTTTAATTTCATAAATATGGTGGATTTGTCAACAAATTCAAAAATTTCACAAAATTTAGTGTGATATCGGTTTTTGTTCTCGATATTACTATGGTTGTGATTGGTAAGGATTTTAAGCTTTAGGCTTTGAGTTTTTAGTTTTTAATTGGCTGTCAAAACTTTAATTGTAAAATAAACTGCTGTGGCTTTAGAAAATAAAAAAAGCCAAAAATTATGGCTTTAAAAAAAACAAACAACATTAAGTGCAAAATCAGTTATTTTGGCTTTGAAATTTTTAAGGAAGACTTTTAAGACTTTAGAGTGCTTAAAGCCTGATTGGTAAAAAACTAACTTTAAAAGCTTTAGAATCATACTATTAAAAGCGAAGTGATTTTTTCGAATGGAGCTCTCTCATTGAAAGCTGAGGTGGTTGATATCTATTGTGCCCCTACTTAAAAACTTATTTTAGATTTTTAATCTCTTAAATTAGTGAGTTAGTTTTAAAAAGTTAATTAGTGAGTTAAAAAGCTTATTTTTAAATTTTAATGTGTTAGATTAGTGTGTTAGATTAGTGTATTAATATAATAATTAATTTTAAATATTATTAAACCCAGTTGTGGGTCCTACAATTAAGAAAACGAATTTTTAAAAAAAATTACAAAAGAAAAACGTGAATACTATTTTTAAAAATAGCTCAATAATTATTTTTTAAAACATGATATAATTGGTCACACCAGTTTCTATAAAGATAAGTGTACTTTTATAATCTCATAACATCAAAAATTTAAAAACAAAAGTTGTTTTCTAAAACAACAAACAAAAAGAAACGAAAGGAAGATTATGTTTTATATTATTTTTAAAAAAAATCAAGCTTTTCCATCACTACCGAAAACACTGTTACTATTTCGTGCCTAAATGTTTCAATAGAAGAATCTCAATTTTTCAATTAGAAATGTTTCCAAGTGCCATTCTGAAAATGAGATAATAAAATAGATAAAATTAAACAAAAGAGAAAAAAAAATCAAGAATCTCAATATTCTAATTAGAGAAATAAAATTTTGTTTCCGTCACTCCTTTCAGTTAACCAATTATCTTATTAAACGGTTAAGGCAATGATATCTGTAACCTCTAAAAATAAACTACTCTTTTAATCGTTCAACTATAGGTGACTTCGATAAAATCATTTAATTATGTATACTAGGGAGTAAGCCCGTACCTTGCGCGGGCATGTTTTATATTAAAAAAAATTGAGAAACCCAAAAAATTATTATATAAACGAAAAAGATACAGAATTAGAGAAAAAGTATTAAAATCCAAAGTCAAACTTAAAAGTTAAAACCAATATAAATTCTCACAAGAATTGAAAATAATAAATAAAAAAAAAATTATTTTTCTTACTAATAAACATCAAGATAAATCTGTAGAGTACACCATACTCTGACGGAGTATATCATATTTGGAAAATTATGCAACTCCATTCCTTTTCCTATGGAGAGATCTTCTTCCCTAAAAAATTTGATAGCACTCATATCCTGATTTGTGGTCAGCTATAGTCTTCTCCACCTCTCTTGTATGGGAGATAGGGACGTGCTATACTTTTTCATGTTCACAATCTTCGAAAAGTTTCAAATGCCTGATTCCTGATATCTTCCATATCTATTGGTTTCTCTACAAACTTACTTAAAGCCATACTTCTGAATGTTTTTGTCCTGTACGACTTATAAAAATTGAAAAGAGCCACAACTATGATGTAATCAAAAAAATAAACTTAGTAGATATAAAAACTCTAATTTATTTTAAAGAATCTTTGATCGTATAATGGCATTTACCATTAAACCCTAATTTTTTCTCATTCAAGAAACACCAATTTTTTTAAATCAGTATTAAAGAAACTTAGACTAATGAGAGATAAAGAGACCTTGTCCGGATATTGTCGGAGTGTTATGAGACCGGAAATCTCAGTCATTCTTAGAGAAAATCATCCATGACCAATCATGCGATGGTTAGTGACTCAGTATAATACGGAAAATACTATATTATATCTGATAGAAAGATGAAGAATAAACCAACGCTCAGCAAACGTCGATTATAAATCGATGAACAGATTCTCCTATGAGAAAAGCTCAAGCAACAATTAAAAATTCGAAAAACCCAGACAAAACGACAAACAAAATGTAACATATATTTTTCTTTGATGATGATGAATAATGTTTCTTCTCTTCCTTTATTCTTCTTCTTCTTCTTGGGTTAGATTAAACGCTGTCCAACTTCATCATATTAGTCCATGCCCGAGACCCATTACAATCCAAATGTCTATTTTCTTGTAACATATTGGTTACCTTTATGAATAATATACTACATTCTGCAAAAATAAAAAATGAAAACTCAAAATCAAAATCCACATAAAATTAACCTAAAAAGAATAGTAACAAACCAAAATTAAAATACACAAAGGAGTACTTTTGGTATTGCAGTAACCACAAGCATGTTTGGTATTGCAGTAACTACACGCATCCAAACAGTTTCCTCTACACATTCTATAGAACTGTCAAACACCCAAAAAGTAGGGAACAACACCAAAGCAATAAATATCTTTTGGTGCAGGATAATAAGTTTATAGCTAAGCATGAAAAATAAATTCAAAACCTAATCGGCTGGAAAAAAACGGAAAAGTATCAGAAATACAAATTAATGCAGATGCAATATTGATCAGCCTTACTTCAAACCACAACCCCATAAAAAATGAAAAAATAAAAAATAAAGTCAAATACCTTAATTTTTTGTTTCATTTTTGTCTAGAACAAATGTCATATCCCCATACGAATAGCTATTCTCCTTATATCATCTTTTGAAAACATAAAAAACAGGAAATCAATCTTTCATCAAAGCAACACAAAAAGAAAATCTGGTGTTAAATTTCAGAATACATAAAGTAAAACTATGTATAAAAAAAACTAAAACAAATTAAAGTCTTAAAACCAATAAAACCCAAATTCTTCGATCCTTCAATTATATATAATATTAACCCACCAGGAAACTTCAACACACAATTATTAGTTGTTAAAATAACCAACATATCTTCAACGCACACAATTATATCCTATAAAAAAATCAACAAAAAGATGTTAGTAACCAGAAACGCAAACAAATATCATACCACATTTGGAAAAAAGAGTATAATATAAGCAAGATAAAAAAAAACTGCACTGAAAACCCCATGGATGCTATATATATATACATAAGTGAAACCTAAACAGAATTAAGAGATAAACACAAGGAGAATCTAAATAAAGATTGTACAATTTTTTAACTTCGTCTAAATACATAGATAAATTAAAACCAAAATAAATTCATTTATTTATTTATGTCAAAAAAACCAGGTCTTGATATATATCATATTTTCTGATCCATGTTTAAAAAGAATTGATAAACTCAAATATTTACTTCATATTTCCACATTAACAAAATAATATTTAAGATTTTTAAGTTATGAATATTTTATTATATTTTTTTGTCTTGTTTCCTTTTTTATGACAGCCACATTATTTTAATAATTTTTTTAAACAAATAATTCATATTTTAAAATTTATGGGATCCATAATCGATTTTGAATTTTTTAATTAATTATTATATTAAAACTATTTTTTCGGTATTATAGACATTAGACATCACAACTTTCAATCATGTGGTTTTATTCTCAAAACTGACTTCTCAAATAATAAAATTAAATAAATACATAATTTTTAATATCCTATGAAACCTTTCAATTGGTTTATTTTTTTTATTATGGATTGGATTTTCTTTTTGTAATAATTTCTTTCATTTTAAAAAAATTTAGTTATATGTTTTTTTATAAATTTGATTCGGATTTGATTATTCATATATAGAAAAATAAACATAAAAATCTTTTTTTCTACTCGTGCTAGCTTCTGTTGATTTCTTCTTCTTCGTGCTTGCCTCTGCTTGCTTTTGCTTATTCATATTTGTTTCTTTTTTCTCGTGCTTGCTTATGTTTATTTATTCTTGTCTATATTCACTTATGCTTGCTTCATCGCGCT
Source organism: Sisymbrium irio (assembly GCA_000411075.1). Classification (NCBI taxonomy): domain Eukaryota; kingdom Viridiplantae; phylum Streptophyta; class Magnoliopsida; order Brassicales; family Brassicaceae; genus Sisymbrium; species Sisymbrium irio. Next base: position 70,064 of record KE155069.1, on the reverse strand, counting down.
TCCGCTCGCTTTACTCACTCCAGCTCGATTCAGTTCGCTCTAACTCGTTTTTTCTTTCTTCTTCTTGCTTTTTGCTTCTGCTGGAATCCGCTTCTTCTTTTATTTTAATTGTGTCTTCCTTCATCTTCTTATTTCTACTTTTCTATCGTCCTAGGAAACTAAAAATATATATAGTGATAATTTTAAATTTTTATATCTATCAATTTAAATATCCAATATTTTGTTAGAAAAATCATTTATATTATTCCTTTCAACACATTGAAAAAAATCAACCATAAGTTTTCTACATAGTAAATTCAAAAAAATTATCAATATTATTTAACTTTTGCATAATATTGTGTTGAAAATATGTTCAGTAATGCTAGACTGTTTTTTTTTTTTTGAAGCATTTTAAATATATTTTATACTACCATTTATAAGGATAAAATAAAGAAATGATAGTTTTGGATTCTTTAAAATAAAATAAAATTAATACATAATTTTTAACACCACATTTTTATTTAGGAGTGATTAATTTTGATTTAGGTTTAATTTCAAATTTATGAAAACACATGTTTTATCATAATAATTTAATGTTGCTTAATATATGACTTTGACTTCTTATAAATAGCCATTGTGAAAGTGTAGACTGCAGAAAATTGCCCACGTCAGTTAAAAATCTTATTTTTGATGGTGAAACAAAAAATTTTTAGAAACAAAACTTTCCAACCAACTTTTTCACAAGTAATAAATTTAACCTTAATAAAGTAATTTGTTAATCAAATTTTAAATTGAAGTAAAAATGAGAAAACTAATAACGAATGAAGTATTATATCAGTTTTCCACTTCTTTCTTTTTTATCATTTTATCTATATATCATTTTTTGTTTCGAACATTTTTTGTCTCGTATTTGTCTTCTTCCCAATCTTTTTTTTTTCTTTTGTTTTGCCTTCTTTTTTTTTTTTCCTTCTCTCTCTTGTTTATGTTTTAGTGTGATCCAAGAAAAAAATGAAATAAATATTCCATCTGTTTCACAAATTTTTAAATTCTAATGCAAAATTCAATAATATTTTTATATCTAATACTTATTTATATTCTATAATTTGTTTTACTATTGGTTGAATTTTGTTTAAGTAGATAATTTGTTTTACTATTTTCTTAATTTGTATATATACTCTTAAAATGACATTTTTTATGAAATAGATGAAGTATAATACAAATCAATAACCCCTCAAAATAGGTTAAAAATTTCTGGATTTACTAACTTCAAATAATTTAACATTTTAGAAATCTTGTATGCATTCATAAGCCGTCAAAACAATCAACAATACCTAAAACAAAACCAAAAATTAACTCAACTATGAAGTTACCAAACCTGGCAATGCAAAAGAAAAGATAATATTTTCTTAAGTATAGATTCATGGAACATTATCCTCGCAACCCTCACGATACAGATAATAGATTTGTTTTTCTATGTGATTGCAAACTATCTAAAAAACTATAAATATATTATATACCGTAAATGATTGCTTATGATTGCTTATATACCATAAAACTATAAACACACCGTTTAGTTAGGCTTTGATGACAAAAAGAGCAATAACGATGCAAAATCATGGAAAAGAAAATGGCATATTATGTCGAACGAAAGTTTGCCACTATGAATCTCTTTTTTATAAATCCCAAAAAACATTTAACATTTTATAATTCCCAAAAACCATTTTTTGCAGCTATTTTTTTTAATATCCTAACCCAGAAATTCAAGAATATAAAATATTTTAAAACACTAATAAGATATATTAAAACTAACTTTTTCATTAAGACCAATATAAACTTTAACTACTCCAAAATTTTAATTTGGTTGCTTTATTCCAAAAATTTACTTTGCAAATATATATAAAAACCAATAATATATATAAAACCTATTTTTCAACTAATATCTTCCTAAAATAGATATATGTTAAAGTCTATAATTTTCAGGATCTAAATTGATTATATTTTATTTGTGATATGTTTAGGTGTTTTTTTTTTGTACCAAAAAAATTAGGTTGAAAACTTTATCTTGTGAAATTTAGATTATATTATTATCTATTTGTTTTGCACTATCAAAAGATAGACACAAGCAGACTTTCAATCAGGATTTTATATTTTTTTAGTAAAACTAAACACACAGATAATCTTAACCAAACAAAATCCTTTTATTTTATAAATACACTATTTTATTTTAACCCAGTAATATTTTATTTTCCAGTAATTTTCAACTCGAACGATAAACCCAAAGTTGATTCTCCAAAGCATTTTTAGTAATTATTTTTTAAATAACAGATAAACTTTATTTATAATAACATGAATATTTTATTTTATTTATTTGTCGATATTTCTTACATTTTTTTCTTTCCCCTTTTGTTAATGTCTATTTTGTTAATGTCTATGACGTTTTTATTACTTTTTTAATCTCTCTATTGTTTTTTTGCTTTTAAATGATATTTTTTCCCTGTATTAGACTACTTTTTGTTTTTAAAATCTCAGAAGATGTTTTTTGTATAAATTTCTGAATGCCCTTTTCAAGAAAAAAAAATTCCAAAACCTTTTTTATGTTCATAATTTCATTTTCCTTTTTCTAATTTAAACTCCGACTTTTTGTGTATTTTTTTTATCAATTTTTTATCTATTTGTTAAATAAATTATTTAGATGACTTTTTATTTATATTTTAGTTTTAAATATCGAAAACTTTTTTTGCCTGTTTTTTGTCTGGGTTCTCTAAAACATATAAACCCAATAATCCGGGGTTAAAATAAAAATTTAAAACTAATCATTAAATTTTAAAATTAAATCTAATTTTTCATTAATGGCAATATAGATATTAGACACTTAAACTTTCAATCAGGTGGCTCTATTACAAAACTGACTTTGTTTTAGTAGTATAATTTACATGGTGGCGACATATTGTCATTATACATGCACGACTTATCGAAATCTTTTCAAATCTAAACATATTTGGATTTATATTTCCATGGTACCTATCAAACTTAAAACATCCTGAAGAATTTAAAACTTAGATTTAGTTAGAATTAGAATGCACCAATCTTAGTTTTCTTTATTCAATTTAATGTTATGTTCAATACCTCAGCAACTTTGTTCAGTTCTTCACTCAAAATTTTGCAACAATTCATAAACTTGATCATCCCATTAGTAGAACTCCAATTCTTTATTGTCGAGTATCCTCTCACAAACCTGCAAAACTTATAAATTGTTATATAATATAAAGTTCTAAAGGGAGTTTTTAGAGAATACTATTATTTTATATTACCTTTGTCCCAATATTCCTACCATGGGCGCTTTGTGCAAAGTAGATGTTGTAAAAGTGACAAATGAATGCTTCTTATGTGCTTTAAATACTGAATATATTTTACAATGAGGCATTGACTGGGAAATCTCGTAACCTTGTTTCTTAAACCATTCCAAATCCTGTGTTTTCGAACATATACACAAAATAAACAGAGAATCTGATAGGATTTTTGTACACTACATAGTATCTATTTCTAAAACATGGCTAAGTCATACGAAAACGTAAGTTTTATGTAAGTTAACTAAATTTACTATTATGTAATATTTATATAACATAATAAAAAATTTATCAGTGTAAAACTATTATATCAACATATATAACTATCTTTGTTAAAGACTCAAATTATTACGGTATATTCTAACTAATTTCAAACCAGGAAACGGTAACAGCTATGGACAAACATCAACGATGGCAAAGAAAACACATATAACCAAATATTACTTTATATTTAGGAGAAAATTAATAAAGACACTTTGGACATGACGTATATGACAATAACCAGACAATAACCAGAATATATGATTTGCTTGACTTACATCACCAAAGGATGCATCACGGCGGTGGCCTTAAAATTCGAGGGTGCTAAAACGGACTGGTATATGATTGCAAGTTCTTGTCTGTTTGGTTTATCCTTTAACTTAATAATACCTGCAACTCATCAACTGTATATACGGTAGGTAAATAGACCTGATTAGAGTTGTTTATGTAATTATGAAACTGATTTCAACTTCCTGCAAAAATACACAAATTTAAATAACTTGAAAACCAAAAAAGAAAATGAAACGACCTGTAAATTTTAAGAAACTTAAATGAATCATGTAAATTAACTGAACCTGATGGATTTACATCATCTGGATCGTCGTAATCATTGCTTTCTCTCAGACCAACTAAGATATTCAAGAGGTTTAGAGCCTGAATCAAATGTAGATACTGCAAACAAAAACACGAAATAAAAAGACTTGTTTTTTCAAAAATAATCTTTTCTTTACCTTGACACACACAAGACTTATCAAAAAAATTTCAAATCTCCATAGGAATCACCTATTGCCATTATCACGTCTTTACCTATAATAGGTACAAAACCAATCATATAATCGAACAAATCTATTTATATAAGGAAATAAGAATCCAATTTGTAGACAATACCTCAAATGATAACCAACCAAATCCCAAAAAATCCGTGTTTACAAAACAACAACGATTAAAACACTCCAAAAACGTGAGAATCACTTACTTAGCAAAACATAAAAACTGGTCACCTTCTCTAGCAATAAGCTTAGGCCCTGGAAACAACCTGTTTACAGAAACAATACTCTTCGTGTGGCATAGAGGTGTCACGTTGTGCATTTTGATCTGTGAGAAAAACGAAACATCCCATAATCAATTGCAACCCTTCATATACAATCTCAAGATTCAGAATGAACTAATTTTCACATATGTCTAGCGTATAATGTCTTATAATCCCGAATGCATAGAGAAACCACACCTAAATATAATTTTAGAGAAACAATCACCAAAAACGCCCGAGAACTACCAACCTCAAACCTTCGATGAAACGAACACATTTGTGGCCTGAGGAAAAGCCAAAACTAAAACAACAAAAACATATTAGTAATCAGTAATAAGAACATATATTAGAATGCAATTGCAGGGACTAAAATTTAAACACACAAGAGGACAATCTAAACCTTAAAATTTGAATCAACCACGCTAAAAACTACTATCGCCAAAAACCGACGATGGCTATATATATAGAGTTAAGGAGAACCCTAAATCAATTCAAAAGATAAACACGAGAAGATTTTCAATATAAAGATTTAATATTTTCTTAAACATATTTAAACATAATCTGAACATAAGTAAATCCATTTTATTCATAGTTATCTTATTTTCTAAGACATGTTTTAGAACCAATGAAATATTCAATTTCCCAAAAAAAAATTCAAACCAAGAGATAAATCCAAATTTTATTCCCTAAAGCTGTTGATTTAAGTAAATATTTTTTTTAAAACGTACAAACCCTATTTCTAATAACATGATTCTTTGTTTTTCTAAATTTCAAAACCTTACCGAAAATAAAAATAATCCTAACCCCGAGTAAATCTATCTTTTTTTTTTAATCTCAAATTTTTCTCATCAATAACTAAACTTATGGATAATCCTTTTGATATTATTTTTAATAAAAATAAAAGATAAACTTTATACTATTCGCATATTCTTTTTTCTTTCTTAGAATAACTGACTTTGTATTTTTTCTTTTTACATCTGATCCTATTTTTTCGTAGCCTTAAAAAAATCAGGACACCCATATTCAA
>KE155069.1:25230-48145 GCA_000411075.1 Sisymbrium irio | reverse complement strand
ATTTAATTTTCATTTCGCTTTATATATTAAACTTTATTTTAATAATTGATTTTAATATTTTATTACTATTCACGTTTTTTTATTAAAAAAATAAATGATATGAATTTTTTTTTAATATTATTGTATATCTAAAAAAGGAAACATATCTTTATAGTTAAATTTTAAAAGATACTAAAAGATTTTCTGAATAAATTAGGTAATAGTTGAATTGATCCTTTCTACCATTAATGAAATTTTAAAATATTTAATAATTTTAGTGGAGTTTCATGTAATATACTACATAACTAAAGATTAGTTTCTAAAGAATGTTTCTGTTTTAATAGTATAAATGGTTAAATATAATGCCCGGTCCTAAAATTCTATGGGCTGTATAAGCTAAGAAGAAACTAGGCCTATTAGTTAGTATATTTTTTAAAGCTATTAAATGGGATCAAAGAGAATTCGAACCCACCACCTCTTACAAGAGTAAAAGAGATACCAATAATACATACACCTCGTTACTCGTAAGAGTCCATGGGCTTCAACATCTACTTGCGTCGGAAGTTATCTCCATCTAAAGGTATTTAGTACTTGCTATCACCACATGCAACATCTCAATCTAAAACTCACGTATTATTAGATTCATTACATCATCTCAATCTAAAATTCACGTATTATTAGTTTCTAAAGAATGTTTCTGTTATTAATAACTAATAAGATGCTTACTTATATCATTTTAATTTTCTTCTGCTTGTGAAGTCTTTACCTCAAACTTTACTATTCACTCTTTTGGAGATTAACGTAAAGAGTTAAAAATAATTGTTTTGACCCAGTTTTGAGTTAGGAGGCCTTCCAAAACTAAAGTTTAAGATGGGGAGGATTCTTGATAAAAGAAATCAATTGGCTATTTTAATTATGAAAACATTGAAACATATATTAACCACTTCGAGACAGGTTAAATGGACTTGATCATTTTAATTCGAAAATGATTAAAAAATAAAAGGGAATAAATCATAAAATAAGTATTTTATTATTTAAGTGCATATTTTTAATTTGATAATCTTTCAATTATTAAAAATGAGTCAATATATATTGCAAACCAGTAAATTGAGCCTTTAAATAGAAAATAAAGCCCAACAACTTTCACTTATTACCAAATACACAAAACTAAACATATCCAAAAATAAATTGGAATTTTAAAATTTCTTTTTACTAAATTACAATTTCTTAAAAAAAAAAAATCGTGCATTTGTATCTGCTGATCAAAATCTAATTTTTCCTTTAAATATTAGCAATTTAAAATCTCAAATATTGAAAAAGAAAATAATTTTTTTTCGGAAAAAGCATCATGTATATGTATTAATAATAATACTTTTCGTAGACTGTAATACATAGAAACTGAAATTAATTATTCAATTAATTTTAGTTAACAAAAAATATGTGTAAATGACCTAATGAATATTAATATGAGTGTGACACGTAACGATAAGTTTTAGAAATAACATACACTGAGATTTTGTAATTTTTTTCTATTTCTTTTATTTTCAGAAAAATAATTCAAATAAAATTTAACAATTGAGAAAAATAAATTTGAAAATAGTTATAATGGCAATTAATTATAATAAGTTCCATTTTTAACATAATAAATTTAATTCTTAAATGTAATTATGTAGTTAACTTTTATAAGAATTACCGTAAGGGCAATATATAAACTGTCTTCTCTCTCGAATAATATTATAAAGATAAAAAATATGTTAATAATGAATATATTCAGCTTCATATAATAGAAGTCGGTTAAAAATATTAACGATAACATTTACAAATAACTAACATATTTTAATTTTGGCTAGTTAATACATGCACGAGATTTACAAAATTATCAATTGAAGCATTCAAAAGTTTTTGCTTAAATTTGAATTGTTCAGTAGAGTAGAAAACAAAAAGTTGAAATGATGCATGCACCACATCATAAAAAGGTGCACAACCATAACCACTCATTATGGTTTTAGTAGAAGATGTGGACATGGCATTCACTTGTGGGATCTTCAAATCTAATTTGCAATCAAAAGTATCATGGGTCCCCACGTATATGGGGAAGCCATTACTACTCCAAATCTAGCCGTCATTATCATTTCACCCAAATTATTTAGTAGATAAAACACTTTTTAAGAGTAATGATCAGTATGATTTAATAAATCATCCTTTAGAATGATTTAAAGAGGATCATTTCTTGTTATTTAATTCGCGGTCACACAAAATAGTACGTAGCCTTCGTGAAACAAAATTTATGGACTGTCTTAATTAAGTCATTGATGTGTCTTACAATATTAAACCACTGGTACGTAGATTAATTTAATGTAAGATTATAGTAGTTGATTCTGGTAGATGCTAATGTACGATTATAGTGGTTGAGAATCAACTCTGATGAGACTCCATGGAAGATCTCTTGATTGATATAACACATGCATTGCATTTGTATCATGCACAAATATGGTTATTAATTAGTTTTAGGTCCGTTCGTTGCAACGTTTAAGGAATCTTAATATATTAAATAGATTTCTGATTGTACTTTATCTGGCAAGCCGAGATTGACTGAAGTTGACAAAAAATGATTGACAGAAGTTGACAAAAAAAAAGATCATTTGACTCATGAAACCCGAAAGTTTTTTCTTTTTCCTTTCCAAGGCATATGGAAAATAAATAGAATTATAATAAACAGTAGAAAATACGTCTAAGAGGATTTTGGTAATGATCTTGTGTTCATATCTAGCTTTCTTGAATTGTGGTTTTACACTTTTTAACCCTCAAGAAGCAATTGGCATTTTGGTGGACTTATATATATATATATATTTTTTTTTTTCCTTAAATTTCCACGATATGTAATTTGTTACTCCCTCTGTTTTTTATAGATTGATGTTTTGAATATTTCACACATATTAAAAAACATTTAATACTTACTTTTGTCTATTATTTTTTACTTTATTTTTAATTAATTTAATATTTTATTGATTTTCCAATAAAGTTCTACTATTCAAAAATTTTCATATGATTTTATGTTTTATTTTTAAAGTAAAATATATTAATTAATGCCCAAAACATTAATTTTTGAAAAACAAGAAAAAAAATTAGAACATCATTTTGTTAAAAACGGTGGAAATATATGCTATTAGGTAAAATTACTTTGAAAAGCTTTCATAACCTTTCCCTACTACTTTTGTGAAACTCACTATTTTTGTTATTACTAAAATAATGTTAACACTTAAATGACAAATATATGGTTCTACTACTGTTAGTTACCGTAAATCGAAAAAGAAAACAAAAATGAGGTAAGCTGTTTTTAAGGAAACCCATTCGTATTAGAAACATAATTATTACCTACGTTATTTGTTTTTCATAGATGATGAAACTCATAATATGTAATCATAATATGGCTCATCGGGATGAGAAGGAGAGAGAGAAGAAAGAAAGAGCAATAAAGCGTCGCTCATGTATTTCGTGGTAAGAGTAAATGATATTTCAGATCTTCGTAGTGATTAAAGTTTGAGTAGGACCCATCTCATTCACCACTTCAGCTACTTCTACATTTTTGTTTCTACTAGCGTCGATTTTAATTTTAACCATATAAACAAATATAATTGAAATGTCATCCTTTGAAGAAGCCTTTAGATTCTGCTTCTAGTACAAAACCTTAGCCAGTTTATGGATATATCCATATTTTACCATTGCAATGTAACAGAGAGAGATATACACATAGCTTATATAGTTATATACAACCATATAGGCGTGTCCTAGTGACTGCCGAATTACAGAGATGAGAGACGTGTAGGCATGTAATGCGTAGGTAGGGTGCAGGCAGAAATTAAGGAAATTAAATTTTTTGTCATGCAAATGTAATAAAAGCACATAGAAAGAGACAAATATGTAATAGTAGTCATTTTTAAATACGTTTGAATTTGAAAATGGAGAAAAGAAAAAGGTAATGCTTGGCTCCGAAATCCAACCTTATATATCTAATTCAAACTTCAAGGTTCAAGGTTAATGTTCTTTTCTTGAAAAATAATTAAAGTATTTTTTTTGTACATGATTTATTATTACTGTGATTGTTCTTTTGCTTAATTATCGTTATGGTTCTTCATTAATTATGTTGATTTATCTCTGAAGAATCTTACCAACGCTGAGTCCTTGATGTATCTCAAATAACCATTTAATGCTCGAGCGGAGCTAGGGTTTAGAGCTGATTTTAGCAAAGCTACAAACTTAGGGTTTTGCTTTTTTCCTTCTCTGAATCGATCGTAGGACGCAGGTGTAGCATTTAGCCATTTAGGGTATACTGTGTTTTGGTCTCCACTGCGACTCCTACTGTTAAAATTCACAGCTACGTGAGTCGTCACCATTTATACATGCAAGCTCGTGTACCCGTTTCTATAAATTAAGACTACGTAGTGTTGAAAACCAAAAAAAAAAAACTACGTAGTGTTTATATAAATGCGTTATTAAATACATATTTCATATGTGTGCGGTGTGCGTTATTATCATCTGATGCGTTTTGTTTTTTGTTTTTTGTTTTTTAATCTTAATCGTGATTGATTCAACCAATAATAATCTATCTGATGCGTTTTGTTTTTTGTTATTTAATCTTAAACGTGATTGATTCAACCAGTAAGAAGATTATTATTTGGGCGGTACTTGATCTTTATCAGTTAGAGTCGTGTAGTTGAGAAGAAATAATTTACGATGTCACAAATTTTTTTAAATTATAGTCTTGGTTATTTAGAAGACTACATGCCAAAGACTTTTACGTTAAAAAAAACTTTTGGAGCAAGTTTTTTTGAGTCGGTTGTGTTCTCATAGGCTAAAGGCTAAAGCCTTATAACTCCACCAAGGAGATAAAAAAGAAGTGGAACTGCAAATGTTATTTAGTCCCAAGATAACATCGTTCTTCTACATCATTTATTTGTTATCCATCATATTCATAAAAATTATCAGTGTATCTTACAAATGACCATCCAGAATCCTCCTACCTTTCTAAATTAAAGGTCTAATTTTTAAAATATTAACCAAACAAGACCACCTAGAATCCACGGTCGACAAAGTAAATGAAAATAAATATCAAACACTCCGCAAATAGATAATTTATAGCAAAAAATGAAAGTATATGTATGTGAAAACATGAATGTATGTATGATGATAAGTGTGCATGTGGATGAATGAATAAGTAGAATCTCGGGCACGGAGAAGGCGTGTCCGATCATTGAAAGCCGCCCACCATCTTTATTATATTTGGTTCCCAAGTACTGATCTCTGTTCAACTTGCAGATACTTTGTTTCATGAACTCTCTTTGCTCTCGTTCTCTTTATCATTCTCGAATTTTTGTGGATTAATTTCTTCCAAAGTCAATTAATATTAATTTTAAAAAGGGTAATAAATTTCACCATTTATACATTCTTTTAGTCTTTCGAGTTTTTGTTTGTTTGTTTTTGATTAGTAATTATCGACGCCAACTCATGACCTCTTAATTGAGACTACAGGAAGAATATAATTAACTTATCGTTATATCATATCATATGAAATAAATTTATTTCAATAAGTGTGTTTGCCTTTTTGTCATAGTGATGTCAAGAGCAACGGTGTTATAAAATTGTTGATTTTGATTTAAGAAATAAATAGAGCAAGACAAAACTGTACGAATATTAAAAGCATGTCATAGTCTCCGTAAAAGAGTATACATATCAGTATCTATATGAAATTGAATAACATCTTGGATCCGAGTCAAATCTCAAACAAAAAAGATAATGTATTGATCGTATATAATTGAATTAAATGAGGTTACATTGCTATGTTTGATATACACGATTGCTCATTCACTATAGGAACCATCTCTTCTTCTAGTTTTTGTTTGTATGTAGTTCGTTTTGGTTGCTTAAAGTAGAAAAACTAAATTCGAGAGTTAACTATAACCATTGCGGAACTCATGCCAACAACAAAATTTGAGATCAGATGGGGGTTTGATGCATAAGCACTGCAATAAAAAGAAACATCCAAGACTTCCTTAATTGATGCTGTTTTTCAGTTATCGAACTTTACTTTTTTTATATCTTGATCTCCATTAATTTGTGCTAGAAACAAAACATAATTAAAGGAGAAGAGATCGACCCGTTACTAAAAGACATGGTCAGGTAACACAATATCTGACAGCCAACACATTAACTTCAAACCTAACGTCTACCTGGTTTTGTCTTGGCTCCATCTTCTTAAATTTTTGTTTATTTTCTAAAACATTTAATTGGATTATTATCATTGACATATACGGAAAACCTATATATATTCATGTACAAAATATTTCAAATTTTTTGAAAGGGAAAGTTCAAATGAAGGGTGGCTCCTCCAGAATCAATTTTGATTCTGAAGAGACAAATTGAGGCACGACTAGTATGACATCAAGAATTTATTGCCTTAGATCTATCCCTTGTATTTTATTTTCTTAAATACAAATTGGTGTTCTCCTTGTATCAATTTAAATATGAACTTAAAAAGAGGTGTATATATATTTGTATTAAGTTTTCTTAGTATTATATATTCTTCTTAAATTCAAATTTTTGTTTTAGGTTGGTTTTACAAGAAAGTGAAATGGTATCCATTTGAACCGAACTAACTTTTATATCTAACCGATTGGGTCTTTCAAATGTTGAAAGTAGAAATTAGACAAACCAAACTAAAAATTCGAGTGGAGAGCGTTTAGAGTAATAAGTGAACTGAAAATAATGTAATGAACAGGAATAAAAAGGATTTTGAGAAGAATGGAGAAATGTAAATATAATTTTATGATACCCCCAGGTTAATAAAAAAAATGAATAGAATATTTAGAAAAAATATCATACATGTGAAAGGTACGCACAAACATCAACATTGTAAACTCAGGTTAATTGCAAAATTTATTAATGTTACGTTGGCTGGAATTAGTGAGGGCCAAGTATTTGCTAATTGAAAATCAATAATTTGTTGACATAAAGCCGATATGTTTGAAATTGGTTTATCAATTTTACTAGAGTCTGTGAATAATTGATCCATAATGCGAATGTACCATATATCATTCAATTGATTGTCTCACGAGCGAGGGCGCTAAAATAAATGTGAATTCAGTAAATTTCATATACCTTTTTTCTTTCTTTCTTCTACTTGAAAACAGGGATTGGTCGGACCATTCGCAACCCATATATACACGTAAATTAAATACAAAAGGACGTACATGTCCGTGTTTGTCTGCGTTACATGTTTGTGTGTACAAAAAAAACAATTATACCGAGCTTGTGATTATTGAAAATTTTACCCCAAAGAAAAAAATCCATAAAAATATTTTCCTAAGGAATTTATGTATCTTTCCTTTTGCATATATATGCAACCTTTATCACTCTAATATAAAGTATACAATAAACGTACCCTATATTTATGTATATTTATATCTAAAACATAAATGACACACACCAAAAAATCCTAGATTCTCCCAAAATTTCATCCAACGGCACAAACCGCATAATAAATAGCCCTATCAAAATATAATAATAAATATTGAAATTTGATAGCGATAGTTTAGTCCTCGATGAATGCGAAACCCTCATATTTACTCCTTTTGGAATCCACTCTTTCTATCTCTCTCTCTCTCAACTTGATATGTCTCTCTGCGTCTCTTTCTTTCTCTAAATCTTTCTTTTATTCTACTTTTTTTTGTATTCAACCATAAGACAAAACAACTAACGAGGAGGAGAGAGAGAGAGAGAAAGAGAGAGAGACATTTCTAGTCACGATGCAGGAGACAGTACCGGATTTTCTCGAAGAGTGTGAATTCGTCGACACTTCACTAGCCGGAGATGATCTATTTGCTATCTTAGAGAGTCTTGAAGGTGCTGGAGAGATATCTCCGACAGATGCATCTACACCTAAAGATAGAACCACAGGTTCCAAAGAGATAAAGGGTCAAAACTATGAAACTTCATTGCTTAAGAAGAAGAGGAAAAGACTAGAAACCGAGAAAGAAGATGAGGACGAAGAAGAAGAAGATGGAGAAGGAGAAGAAGAAGAAGAGAATAAGCAAGACGGGCAACAAAAGATGTCTCATGTAACTGTGGAACGTAACCGGAGAAAGCAAATGAACGAGCACTTAACCGTTTTACGTTCTCTTATGCCTTGTTTCTACGTCAAACGGGTATATATTCAATACGTCCTATTTTCTTAGTCAGTACTTTAGTATAGGAGTTCTCGTTGTGGCTAACTAATTACTGTTATAAAACGTTTGGTCATTCAATCTTTTTGGTATACCTAACTATCATATCATTTCTTAGAAACATCAATTACAACACTTGCATCATATCTATGTTTTTTAGGAATAATGACCATTATAATGACATTTGGTCCCACTAATCATCTATTTTTCTTTCACAATGTGATATAGAATGTTCGTATTGACTTATAATATTGTCTTTTCCTTGGATCATAATAAAAGGGGGACCAAGCATCGATTATAGGTGGAGTTGTGGAATACATAAGCGAACTACAGCAAGTTCTTCAATCTTTAGAAGCCAAGAAACAACGTAAGACCTACGCGGAAGTCCTAAGCCCAAGACTAGTCCCAAGCCCTCGTCCTTCGCCGCCTGTCCTAAGCCCGCGAAAACCGCCTCTTAGCCCGCGCATCAACCACCACCAGATCCACCACCATCTCCTTCTCCCTCCCATAAGCCCTCGAACCCCTCAGCCCACAAGTCCATATCGGGCCCATCCTCCGCAACTACCACTCATCCCGCAGCCTCCTCGTTCTTATAGCTCATTGGCTGGTTGCAGCAGCTTAGGAGACCCACCTCCATACTCCCCAGCTTCATCCTCTTCCTCTCCTTCAGTTAGTAGTAACCATGAGAGTAGTGTGATTAATGAGCTCGTTGCTAACTCAAAGTCGGCTTTGGCTGACGTGGAAGTGAAGTTCTCAGGAGCTAATGTTCTCCTTAAAACGGTGTCGCATAGGATCCCAGGACAGGTTATGAAGATAATCGCTGCTCTTGAGGATTTGGCTCTCGAGATTCTTCAGGTTAATATTAACACCGTCGATGAAACCATGCTTAATTCTTTCACCATCAAGGTACGTACTAATAATCATCCTAATTAAGTATTACTGATTTTGTTGTTCTTTTTGTAATGAGTGTATATATGGTGGGGGGAGAAGTGGTAGGGTACTGTAATAAATAATAAGTTATTCAGTCACATAAATTCATACGCAGTTTATAGAAATATAAGCAAATGATCGATGTAACATAATTATTATCTACATTGTATTTATATATACATCAATGCACACAAACATAGGGTATTTCCGATTGCTCAGAAGCATATAAAACTAGAGCGTTCTTTGTATATATTTTACTTCAAATCTAAATAATATAAATTTTAAATTTTCGTCTTCTAAATCAACGTGTGAATTACACGTGTTCACATATGTTATTTACGAATTCATTCCTTATTATATTCTGTGTCAACATTGAAGAGTATCGCACATAAATCTTAAATTAGAGACTGAAATATAGATATTTGACATTTATTCAAATAATTAAGTCAAATTTATGTGGTTTACTGGTTTTGCTTATTGGTCAAAACTTGGTTTCTACATCCGATAAATGCATATATTTGTCCAACAAACAATTGACACAATGGTTGTAGGGAAGCATTAATAGTCTTAAACGGATTTTAGATCAATGTTGTGATATTGATTGACAATGATCTATATATTTCTCGCTCACTATTTTTCTTTTGATAGATTGGAATTGAGTGCCAACTAAGTGCAGAAGAATTGGCTCAACAAATTCAGCAAACATTCTGCTAATAAACGAAGGATTAAATACATCTTCCACATAAACCTTAACGAGAGATCAGTACGTACTCACTTTCTCTCCTCATTATCCTTTTAATTATCTTCAAAGCTTTCTACAAATATATGGAGTTATTTTGAATAATATTGTGATTTAAGATTCGAAACAAACATTAAGTATAACTAATATATATGAGGTTTTAAAAGTTATCAGCTTAATATATAACACCTTCATCACAAGTTCTTTTCTCTTTAAGCTTAGAATTAGGTAACAGTACTCCTACCATGTAACTTTATTTTTTTTACTACATCGATGGCATTGTAGCTTTAATTGCATATGAATGAACAACAGTGTATGAGTTTCTCATGGATTTTCATTGATACTTTTCGTCTTCATTAGTATCGGGTATCTTCGGTAAACGAACCAAAAGAACATGACACTGCTTCAGTGCTTTAGGTTACAATGGAGCTAGAGAAGAATATGATATAGTTTTGGATCGGAGCCAATTAAAGTTATAATCTTAAACTCTTAATTAATATGGATTATCTTGGCTTTAATTTAAATGATGCTAATGTACCGTATATACATAAATGTCTGGTTTACGCAGTGCTATCACCTATCAGTAAAAATCACATACTAGATATTCGATGTAAGAATATACCCACTGTATGTTTATTTTAAGTTTTAAGTAATTTATGTAACAAAACCAAAGTTGCTGATAAAAAGAATAAAAAGAAAGGCGCAGTCGGAAATTAGATTCGTGTATAGAGTCAAAAGTAGTTTAAAAACGAACTTTTAGTTAACGAAAATACAATCTAATAATCAAATTATTGTTTCGGATTCTAATTTTAAAGACCAAAAAAACAATAACGTATAAATTATAAACCATTATGGTTTACAGTTTACCCGCGGCCGGTGCATGAAGGTGGAGATGTGAAATGCCAATTGTACTTGTCAAACCATCTTCAAGCTCTCTCCCGATCAATCTAAGAGAAGCTCACAAAGAAAATTACAACAAACCGATCTCTTAACGACCTAACCAAAACTCACTTCTTGGTTCATTTGATATACCATTGTTGTGATGAGATAAACCGGTAGCTAAAATAACTCATCGCAAAAGGCCTAAACCCAAATTCATATTTGCTATGATGAAATTAATCACCACTAGAACAAAAGAATCGATCCATAGTTCGCTCTAAGACAAATAAAAGAACGTAGCATCGACATATATATACCATATACCTACTAAATTTGGCAAACACTAAGTTGAAACAGTAATATTTCATTTGATGATTTCAAGTATCTGAATGAATCACTCGTATCTTATCCAAACTCTGAAATAAATTTTAAATACCCGAATTAGATAGTCTTACCGGGGGGCATAGCACATCGTGGCCCACTGGTAAACCTTCAACTGGACTATGAAAAACTGGGTTTTGGCATATACTTTTAGCCCATATATTCATTTATATTGGTCTAGTAACGTTAATCATCGGTCATATACCTTGCTATATTATAGTGGGCTATGCTAATAGAGACTGGATTTACTATTAGGCCTACGATTGCTCACTATTAGGCCTACAATTGCTCGATTTTAATTGGGAGACTTGTGGGTTTCTGTGAATCACATGGGATGGCCTTGTTTGTTTAATACTAGTTGTTTGCTGGCAACAACAGTGATAACGATGTTTGTCTCGATGTTCGTACGATTTAAATTGGCGTCGGTAAAAAAATCAGTGATTCGTTATTTTTCCCCGGGGGATCGCTGCATATTGTTACAGCGATTGGTTGCTCATTACTGCGACATGCAAACAAACAAGATCCACGAATGACTGACAAACAATTATGACGTATCTATCTGATTAGTATAAATAGGTTAGAAACAAAATGTCAGTTCATTATCAATGAAATGAATCTTTTTCCAGTTTTTATTAGTTAAAAAGGGGTCATTATCTTTAGTTCTTAAACCAAAGGCACAGCAGCGAAAAGTAAAAATAAATTGCAAAAATAGAAGCTCTATGATATGATAGAAAGGTCCTCTTCACTTTGGAACAAATCTTAAAACCATCTCGGTCCCCACGGACAATAGAGATAAAGATCCTCAACAACACTCTTCGTAATTAGGATATATGAGAAGGAGATTCAAGTTGGACTGAGACAACCTTTGAGAAAGGCGTTAGGATATATATAATTATTTGTAAAAGATATATAGTATTAAAATTAACTTCCACTCATGTATTTTCGTTAGTATAATATATAACTAAAAGTTTAATTTCAAATAATAATCATGTTTTATACTATAGATTCAACTGATACAAAATATTGAAAACATTAAAATGATTGTAATAAAGTCTCAAACATCAAAAAGATCTATTAATAATTGTTTTTGGTGCATATGAACTTTCTCATCAATTATCATAATCAATACAAAACAAGTTTAAATGGTGGAGAAAAGGTTGAATTCTTGACATAGTAAAATTGAAATCATTGGCGGTTCTAAAATTTTTGTTAGTTAAAACATAATAAAACTGATTATAATTTTTTTTTCTAAACAAAGTCTATAACATTAGATCTATAAATATTTTTTTGGTTCATATGAACTCTCTCATAAATTGTCTTCATCGATAAATAAATGAGCCTAAATAGTGTTTAAAAAGAATTAAATTTGTATAAAAAAAGTGAAGGTCGAAAGGGTTATATATGAAAAAAATTAGAGTCCTTGGAATTTTAACTAAAACAAAAAATGATCATAATTTTTTTTTAAAAACAAAGGCCAAGTGATACTTTGGAGGATTTATCATTAAAAAAAAAAACTAATCGTAACAGTGCACCCAAAAAAAACATTTAAAATTTCATCAAAACACAAATCATTCCAATTTCAATATTGAATACAAATCCCTTATTTTTTTTTGTAAATGTTTAAACTGATTGTAAGTCCTAATGGGATTAAATAACCTTAACCACCTGTTGAAGAAAAAAAAAACCGTAACCACCACACTGATCAACAGTAGATTACTAATTGGAACCTATATTATTAAAATAAAAAGCACAACTAAAAGAAACACAAAACATAACAACGTCGTTACGCTAAATAATACTACAACTATACATCTATCTTTTTTTTTGGTGCTGGGGCAGAAAAACAAAACAAATATAGAGACATGACATTAAAAACTAAGAAGGATAAATAGAAAATCGTGGACGATGAGATTTCGTAGTTTTGTGAGAAGAGGAGTGATGAAGTTGGCGTCGTTTCTCAGCAAAGCCATCACTGTTTCTCATTATCCAATATCTCTCTATCTCTTCTGGTTGTCTTCCTGGCACTCTCCCCGCTATTAAATCCCACCTAAAATTAAACATAAGCACACACATAACACATTTTAATATATTTATTTTTGTCAATTCAAATTCTATTTTAAAGCCAGCCAAACATTTATTCAAAAGTACTTAGGCGATAAAGAAAAGCACATTAGGTTCTCGACTTTGTATGTGTACGTATATAATTTAATGAATGTGAGTACTTGATAGCTTTAATTAAATGTTTTTAAGAAAATTAGTGGACGCCATGTGCTTCCCTCTACAACATGGTACAGTAGTACAAACTACAAACGTAAGTACATGCCTAAATTAACGTATGTTAAATTGGACATATACAAGCACAATAAATTATTTACCTACCGATGTATAAATTAAAATATCAATTTTGTTTAGGCCGAGATGTTGGAAAAAAGAAGAAGGAAAAGAAGAAGAAGAAACTGTTACGGTGTTACCTATCACCGACAAGTCTGTGCATTCGAAAGATGAGATCTTCTTCTTGTTCCGTCATATTGATAAATTCCCATTCGATACTGCTCACTTCTGCACACAGTTATATTCAACAAATTAAACTCAAAAAAATATCAATAACAATAAAGAAAATGAATTACTTTTTGTTTTTGGTTAAATTGGAAACTAATCTTGCTACGTTCTTTTTTCAGTTACTTAGCACGACGTGTTCAACTAATTCAAAAGTGAACATTTGCCATGTTTACTACGAGACTCGCTAAAATTCACTAGGCCAAATCGATCCTACGAACTAAATTTAAAGTCGAAGGCAAATAGTGCTTCCAAGATGTCTAAAGCATCTTTATTTCTTGTTTCCAACTTCCAAGTTCTACCCACTAACGCAAACAAGTAAAATTTCATGTAGAAAAATAATATAGGGAATAGAGAGGGGACCTTCAGAGTCATGGAGAATGACTTTGTGTTGCTTACGACGGCGACGACGGTCGGTGTTATCCATTAATATTTGAGTCAATAAGAAGCAAAAAAACTCGAGGGAATGCAAATGAAATTTGAGGTTTAGTTGGAGAATGCAAGAAAAGAAAAATGTGAGAGATGGGACTTTATAAAGAGAAGAGGAAGAAGAAGAGAGGAGGAGAGAGGGGGAGAGGAGGAAGTGTCCAACGAACAGCCTTTGCAAACTAATAGTAAGAAGTGTTGTGTGGTCTTGTTGAC
The DNA here is from genome assembly GCA_000411075.1 of Sisymbrium irio. NCBI lineage: Eukaryota > Viridiplantae > Streptophyta > Magnoliopsida > Brassicales > Brassicaceae > Sisymbrium > Sisymbrium irio. The sequence continues at coordinate 33,820 of KE155069.1, read as the reverse complement.
CTATTAGCCATTGTGTAGACTTGTCGTTGACACTCTCGTATACACATTGAGATGAAGTCTTTTATTGGGATTTACAAGTATTTGAAGGCTAATCTTGTTGTCATTCATAGATAGTAACAAATTTATTATCTCCGTCATTCAATTTTGTTAACCTTCTTTTTTCATAAATATATTTAAAATAGAATAATTGCAATGCAGGATAACCAATAAAAATAAAATTCAACCTCTCCCCTAAATATACTATTATTCTCCATATATTTCTTTAAAGTCTCTCTAGTTTTCTAATTTCAACCATGTATACTCATTAAAATTATCTTTTAAAAAATATATAAATTTTTGGCCCAGTTTGGCAGCTCTTCTTTTTTTCCTGGTAATTGGTTTTTTAGTTGTTCTTTGCATTTTTCTTTTCAAGAAATTAAGTTATGAAAATTACTTGTTTTTAATGATTTATCTAGCTTTTAGCATAAAAAACAAACCAAATCAGAATTTTTAAGATCAACAACCAACACCGAACTGAATTTTAGTTTCATCTGAATCTTTACAATTCTTTTTTTTTTTTATTACTAAATATACCAAACAGAACCTGAATTTAGAGCAAACCAAACAATTTTTTTTAATGTACTAAAATCATGTAAAAATAACAGATATCATCTTTATAAAACTTTTTAACACAAAAATCAAACGAAATATATTTTTCTAAATTGAATCAAAATATAATTTGATTCTAGTTCGGACTTGTTTTCAAACTGAACCCAATCCCGACCAAATCAAAACAAAAAAAATCGAGGCCTATGCACTTACTCTATTTTTAGAGGTTTTACTTCAGTTATCAATGGAAATGAGCTGAAATAATTTTCCACCTCTTTAATTTTGATTGTCTAATTCAGAGTAAATGAACAGATTTTTTTTTGGCAAAAAACTGATGAAATAACCAAAAAAAAAATTAAATTTTAAAAAGAAGATAGAGAGAGATAGAAAGAGAAAAGGAGTTTGGTTAATTTTAAAATTTGATTTTTTTAGATTATATGATGTAAATTTCCAAAAAAAAATCACTCACTTTTTGTTATTCTAAGTTTGTCATCCAGCCATACTCTTGTTTTAGTTTTAGAATCTACCGTGACTAAGACATAACATATGACGCAGTATGCCGCTCCTTCGCTGGCGCTGTACTGAAACCCCTTAAATATTTGAAGTGATTTTGGAGAAATTTAACCTCTCTCATGTTCATGTATGATACAACTAAAATCCCTGGAGTTTTTGTATTCTTTTTCGAAATTTTCAAAACCTACCATAGATTGACCTGGTCATCAAAATAGAGTATTAAATTCGAGTGCGAGACATCACATACAAAGTACGTCTTTCAATAAATTTTGTTCGCAAATACACGATTACTATCATAGGCTTCATAGCATTCATGAGGATCCCGAGCAAAAGTTATCAATAAATTTTGTAAATTTGTTTGGACACTTTACTAGGGGGTACTATTAGAAATCTAAAAATTTTAAACTGCATAATGCATAAGATTACATAAACGTACATGATTGCATGAATGTTTACAAATTTTATGTTATTTTCATTTATAAATTTGTATTATGCCATACACATAATATTTTTTTTACAAGTCACATACCAATACTTACCAAATTCAAACTCATGTTATAATGTTAGTACTACCTTAATTTACTTTTTCTGTTATTTCATAAATTATATGAAAAATTAGAAGAAAAAAAATTATAATAAACAAATCTGGCAAAAATGTGATACATAAGCTGCAGAGATATGCATATCTCCAGAAATTAAATCTTATGAAAAAAACAAAAAAAAATTTACTTGAGATGCTTAAGAGTCAAGAGACTAAAACAGAACTCCATAAACCACCTGAGGAGAAAGAGCATAGATTTGAGAAGATCACAAACCAAATTAACTAATTTTTTTATATTGGAATAGTGATAATATAAATAAATGAAAACGTTGAGTTTCTCTTTATTTCTACAAATTATATTATTCACAGTAAATATTTATTACATATAATATATTTTTTATTTTGTAAAAAAATTAAAGTAAAAATATTATTTATCAAATTTAGAGGAATTTTTTATTCATATTATTTTGTTCCATTTCATTTTATTTTATTTTATTTATTCTTCTAATGTTTACTATTCAAAGCATTTATGTTCTTCAAATAAAAGAGGGAAAGGCTTTTGGTGTTACTTTATTTATTTTTTAACAAAGATTTTGATGTTGCTTTAAGTTTTCTCCACGAAATAATATATTAATGATTGAGTAGTGTATGTCTATTTCTCGTAGACTTTAATCTACTTTTATCGATTATATTACTGTCGATGTGGAACAATAAATTTTTCATTACAATAGTAAAGGTTGATTGATTAATCATAAAAGAGTAGTTTTTTTTAACCCATCATAAAAGAGTAGTTTATTAGTAAACAATAGTTTTGGAGCTAAGAAAGTTATTACAGAAAAAAATATGAACCGAACTGAAACATGGTTGCAGCCGATGGTAAATTATTTCAACTAACATTCTTAATCCTAAATGAAAGTATATTTATCCATAACGTATCGTATGAGTACAAATGTAATTGTACGAATTCCCATATATGTCTATACTGTATATAGTATTTTGTTCAATCTGCTCATTAAAATATCATTAAGACATCACAGAGTAGAGGGTCTATATAACTAAATAAATAAACAATGTTGTAATTGGTTAGTAATATCGTTGACAACAGTTAAGGTGCCCAATGAATGTTTCTGATGTTTACGACCGGGAAATGTTATATATGAATAAGTAGATTCTGGAATTCACTTCTTTTTGCTCGATACTGTGAATCACTTAACCGTCAATACATATAAGTATATAACAACATATGTGAGTAGATTTACTTTTGTGTTTTGGAGATTGTCTGCTTTGCTCTCTACACATGTTGATTTTGGTATTTGGATTTTATTCAGGAAGCTAATGATTGTTTGTGGTGTTACTGTATCTGCTTTGCTCTCTACACATGTTGATTTTGGTATTTGGATTTTATTCAGGAAGCTAATGATTGTTTGTGTTGTTACTGTAAAAAAAAAAACACTAATTTAGCCTCATCCATTACACAACGCACGAGTTAATTTTGATTTGACTTAGACGCTTTCACTAAATAGGTCATATAAAGTTATATGAGCCTAAAGGTTTAATGACGAGGAGACTATATGTATCTGAATTAATTATAGTTGGATGTGAAAAGATACCTTATAACTCGACAGTTTTTTAAGACTGGTTTTGAAGAGTTTTAAATAAAAATCGAGAAATAACTAATTTTCATTATATTATCAACAATTTGATAAATAATTTTTTCACATTATTTTTATAATTATGAACTAATTATAATTCAATTTATTCAATAGTATTTATCAATCATCTTTAGTATATTAACTTACGAAAAGATAAAAATAGGAAAAATTCTCAGATATAAAAACTTAAAAGTTCAAAAAATTATTGTTATAGGTATCTCAAAATCATGAAAAATACACACCAGAGTTGATCATGATTTTGAGATATCCATAATTTAATAAAAATATATTTTTGGTAATAAAATATAATTTTTTATGGTTATTATATAATCTAAAATTCATGTCGAGTATCTTCCATATAAATAACTAAAACATTGTTGGTATAGATTACAAAAAAGAAGGGAGAAATAGAAACAAGTAGTAACCAAACATAAGATGATGTCTTTGACAGTTACAATGTAGTTGTTGTAATAGTACGTACTTTGTATGGATAGCAAAAAAAAAATCGAAACGTGAAGTAATTTTAGCATGCGAAACTGTATATTGACCTGCTTTGTTGTTGGAACAAAAGTACCGTGCTCGGATCGGAATTTCGGAAACCTCGAACCAATAACTGATTAGGATTTAAAAAGTCCCAACGTCCCACAATTTGTCAACTCGTCTCTTAATAGCAAGGCTAACAATTTTCTTATAACAGCCTAAAAAAAAACAGATGACAATTAAGCAAGCACGTAATAATATTTTGTCCTATTTATCAGGTAATTACATCATACTAACGTTGTCAGAAAAACTAAATAACACTGCCACTTATACTTTTATATAGAGGTGTTAAAACAGGTCAAACGGATCAATCCGACCCGTGACCCTAACGAGTTGGATGCTAACGGGTCATGGGTCAACCCATCACCCATTAACAAATGGATCGGGTTAACCTGTGATCCATTAACAAACGGATCAATCTAATCCGTGATGTGAAATCCGTTAATGACCCGTTAAAATCAAAAACTATTTTTTATTATTTATTAAATTTTGTAAAATTTTATTTTCCTAAAACCGCAATATCATATTTTCTGGCAAAAATGCAAAAAATATTTTCTTGTTACAACCGGAAAATCACATTTTCCTGTCAAAAACGCAAAATCATATTTTTCCGCCAAAAATGCAAAATCGAGTTTTCCCGCCAAAACCGCAAAATCATAGTAATATATATGATTATAATAATAAAAGTTTTATACTACATATTTGTATATGATTATAATAATATATATGAAGAGTCGTACTATATAAAACGTCTTGGGCCAACATCTGAGTATGAGAGTATCTGACTTTCTAAATCTAAGACTTCAACTAATTCATTCGTTAACTTTGACCATCTCATTCTTTGACCAAGCTTCTTCATCAAACATTTTATATAAGTATGATTACAATAAACTTTAGGGAAAAAATTAAGGAGAATTTGCCAAATAAAAAAAAAAAAATCTAGCCAAAAAGGATAAAAAGAGATAGGAAGAGTTAAAAAACCTATAGAAAATTATTTAGATTTTTTTTCCGGATTATCTCATCTAGTTCTTCAGAAAATTATAAAAATCAACAAAGTAACATTCTTTCTTTTTATTTTTTATTTTCTTTGAACTCCAAAAACCAAACTGATTCCAATATTGTTTGTGGAGTAAAGATCTTTAAGCTAATATTAATCTCATCCAATACATTTTTAAGTAAAGTATCAAATTGATGTTTACTAAGGAAAATATCATTTATTTACTAATGAATTAAATTATATAATTTAATCGAAGGTTCACGTTTCCAAGCATAAACCAACATTGTGGGCCTCTTCACTAGTGTATAAATCACAGAAAAATTAAAAATATATGTTTACGCAAATTTAGAGAGGAATTCGAACCCTCACCACAGGATCTCATAGTTGTGCTTATACAAACCGATCTAGTGGACCTATTCAAATATTATTGTCCCCATAATTATTTATTAGTTCTAAGCACATCTTGGCGTTGGTTCTAACTTCTATCTAAAACAGGTTATATTCGTCGAGCTTCAAATTATAGTGAACACATTTACAATGCGTTTTTTAATTGACGTGTTTCTGTTTCCAAAATGTTTCCCAAACGAAAAACAGACATTAAACGATGTTTCTATATAACTAATTACAGGATTTATGAGCTTAGCACAGATTATTAGTTCATTTTTTAGTATGAGTTATTATTCATTTTTTTCTTAAAAAAACTTTATATATTGTTGTTAACAAAGTAGGAAAGCCAAATGGAAAATCATAACAAGATTAAACAAGAATATGTTAAGAATGAGTTCCCAAATTTTTCAAACATAAACGCATTAAATTAGGACATAATAAAATAGAAACAATAATTTTCATTTTATAAACATATCTAGAAAAAAACAATACATGAAAAATTCATAAAATTAAAATTGATCTTATATGAAAATGTAGAAAATATGTTAGATAAAAAAATTAAGAATGAATAATAAACAGTACGATAAAATAAATCAAAAATTATGTCAAATCCTATAAAAAAACTAAAACATAACAATAATGCTTTGTTGTTTTTTTTTTAATATTTTATATAGTGGAAATTTGGAAAAAAAAATTAGATATTTTTGGTGCGATTTGCTAAATAATAAAAAAGAAAAAAGAAAAAAATATTTAGAAAAAAAGACAAAAAGAGATAAGAAGTAAAAGTAAATAGGGAGAAATTTGGTTAATTATTTAATTTTAGTTTTTTTTATTAGTCGTTCCACATAATTTCCCACATATATATTTTAACAAAAAAACTTAGATATCTACTGATAAAGAGAATGAAAAGAAAACCACAGGTTTTTTTTGTGTTTGGGTCCATTTCAATTGAGGCATCTATACTAAACAATCTAGTCCACTCCTACTAGGATCGTATTTATGATTGGATTTTCAATAATAAAAAAATTGTCACCACAAAATAAAACCGAATAAATAAACGTCTGGTGAAAATAATGGAACAATTGTTGCTATAATAATGCCTTTCATAAAAACAAGATATGTCTATATCAGTCAAATTTTCAAATCTCTCGCACCACAAAATAAAAGTACAAACTCACTATATGATAGTGTCCATAATTAACTAGAAGGGAGGATTTAGAAGAATAAAAAGTAAAGAAAAAATTGTAGAAGCGACTGAATTGATCAATTCGATGGTACATGCCACAAAGGACCAAAGCTTCAATATAGACTCAAATTCTCAAGAGAACCATACACTTTCCTAATTAAAATTTTAATTCGTCAACTTTTCCATATAAAAGTACTAAATGGCTCCCTTGCTTAAAAAGAATATCTATAAATATCCTATATATTTTCATCTAGTATTTTTAAAAAATATCTTGTTCATGTATCCGAATTCAATTAAACAATCATAAATAATTTTCTACGGAAGAGATCGATCAAAAATCCAACTGCTTTGGTATAGTGTTTATGTGATGTCTATTAGTAGAAAACATATCATAATGTGGAGCGGAGGAGGAAGAAAACGGAGGAACAAATATACTTACTACATGAGTGAGCCTATATATCTGTGATAAATCCTGCCCCAAGTCTAACAAATCTGTCAAAACCAATATAGAGTTAAAATTAGACTTTCTCATGAATTAACACTATCATTTTTTTGTTGTTGCTATTAAAACATAATTAAATTAGGACCCACTTTCAAACGCGAATTATTTGTTATTTACGTATGTATAAAAACCTATTTTAGTTAAGCTAAATTTATTTAGTTAATATGACTTAGATAATTTTTATTCTCTAACAAAAATATTTACATTGGCTATAATTGTTTTTATTTTATGTTTTAGATTAATCTCTTTGATAGTTTCAATATATTATGAAATAATGATATTTTGTTTTGTACTTATTAAAATATATTTTTAAAAATTATAATTTAAGATGTATTGATAGGTTTATTTTTAAGTATATGATAAAATTATATAGTAAATTCTATTACTTTTTATTTTAGTGATTAAAATTTTTATAATTAAATTTTTATTTACATAGTCTATCAAATTATATTGTCTATCAAATTATATAGTCTATCAAATTTGTTATATATTAATTATTTTTAATAATTTTATAATTAAAATGAGTTTATTAATCATTTTGACTTATTTTCAATTGTCTAAATATTTTATATATTATAATAACACAAATTATAAAAATTCGTAATTATAAACATATCAATATGTATAACTATATAAATAATATATATATCAAATTTAAAATAAAAATTTATATTTTTATATGTATAATTTAATATGTAATATATATATATTATTTTCGTTTTTAATTAATTAGAAGAGTGAAATCTATTATTTTAAATTATTTGAATACATGTATAATTAATATATTTTTATTATAGTAATTAATCTCTACATTATTATATATGATGAAGTGTATGAAATCTATTATATTCTACATATGTATTTTGTCTAAACTACTCTTAATAAAACTAAATTTTTCAATACCATTTCTTTTTAATCACACATGAAGGTAATATTATTTTCAAATTTGTAACATAAATTAAAAAGATAGATACTTACTCTGTAATTAGCGCACTAGTGCAAACTTTTTTTGGTTAAAGAGAGAGTAAAGCCATTTATTAACTTTTAAAAGAAAAATAAAGCATGAATATGAGAAAGTAAATGCTAATTTTTTACTCAAGAAAACTGTGCAGCACTGCAAGAAAAAGCTGGTAGCCGATGACCATATTAATCATATTATAATCAAAAAGAAAGAGTAATCGGGAGATAATTAGAAATGCGGGATTGTATTCCGATGATTGAAGGTTAGTCGGCATATATTTTAACGCCCCGACCGCCTTTTTCGGTGAGTTTCCATGTTCTTTCACTAGGTTCATGGGCCGGCGCATTCCTATCCGACGGTCGGTGCGTTAATCGGAAGGTTCGAAAGTCATGATATATTGATCCTACAATCACCACATGACCGTACCCGTGTTTTTGGCCTCACTCACACAGTGCCGCGAATGACTTCCCGGTAGGTCACCTATCCTTTAACTACTCCAACTCAAGCACGCTTAACCCTGGGGTTTTCTCTAGATGTACTAGTGAAAAGGTAAGTGCACTTTGGTGACATAAGTAGCCAAATCAATTCTTTTAACCTCTCTATATAAGTTTCCATATACCAGAAATCGGGATGTTACAATTCATCCCCACTCAAGCACGCAACGTCCTCGTTGCGAACCCAATCAGCCCCAAAACGCCTCCCAGGTCATCACTGGGATGGTTA